>JAPZDY010000024.1:22584933-22599648 GCA_029783645.1 Ctenochaetus hawaiiensis
ACAATGTTTCACTGTACAAACCTGTTGCCTAACAAGTGTTGATAGTGACAATAAAGATCTATTCTATTCTATTCTATCACACGACAGTGATCGAAGCACAGATCTCTGTTTTGCATGTTATTTTGTTAACTCCCTGATTTTTACAGTTTGATTAAAGTTTATTGGAAATGTGCCTCACAAAGTCAGAAATTGCTTGTGTACATTAACAAGCTTTCCCACAGCGTAGGCTTTGACGGCGATGGTAAACAGATTGTGGTTTTCTCATCGAGGAGGAACAGCCACTGTTGTCAGCTTGAATTCACAGGCTTATAATAGTTTCTAATAGTTACAAGTTTTAATGTCCATTAAAAACTTCTTGGACCACTCGTTATCCTCTTGTTGTCCATCTGTATGCTCAGTATGTTCCAAAGACTCCACATATTGCCAAACTATGACTAAATAAAAAAGGAATAAAAATATGTCCTTCATCAAAGCTCAGACGCTCAGTCAGAAATAACATATTCAGTCATATTTTGACAAATCTGTGTAAATGTCTGCAACATAGTGTCCATATGGACATCGGAGGAGTGCTGCAGTCTGACAACAGCTTGAATGTGCTATTAAAGAGGAAACTGCAGTTTTTAACTTTTTCTATATAAGTCTTCAGTGGGTGACAGAAACACACAAGATGGATTTCAGGTTAAGTTAAAATACAGATAAAGCATGATGTGAATTTAAACCTTGATTTCATTTGCTTAACACAGAAGCAAATAAACACACACAGGAGAGAAATCCACTATGCTGACAGAAGTTAGAGTATTATAGAATAAAATCAGCTGGGGAAACTGAAAATCTAAACCCTTGCAAAAGCTCCAGATATTGTGAGCAGATAGTCCAACAGCATTCAAGCATTTTGATTCATCGGCACAAACTCATCCTTGGAGCTAAGCCATGTGGGATGCCTCCCTATATCACACTGACTTTGATCAAACAGAGGGGGAATTAATCTGTGTTAGCACTGCTCAGCCTCGAGTGAACAACAGCTAACAGTGATTAAACCTTATTTTAACAACTGAAGGGATTGTAGATGTTACCGTATGTGGACCTTGACTAGTCTCTTCATCTCCTCCGCTTCACAACCGGCTGCTTTGCTGTCATGTTTGGAGCCAGACGGCTTAACCTGAGTATGTGTTTGCTGCCAAGGGGAAAACCTTGCATCTCCATAGCCTGAATATTTTATTTTTCTTTATAAATCAATGTTAGTGGCCTTTGTTTATATCTGTTATAGGCTTTTAGACACATGTAAGTATCTTACCACACCTCTTTCACCATGTTAAAATGCCTCCTGCATCCTAATAAAGGCTGTATTTTCTCTCAACCTGACAAATCCATCCCTCAAGTTTCTTTAAAAAACTCTGTCTTTGCAGAGTTATGGAGGGATGGAGTCGATCCCAGCTGACAGTGGGCGAGCGGCAGGTACACCCTTGACCAGTCGCCAGTTCATCATAGGCCTGACACATAGAGACAAACAATCATTCACACTCACATTCACACCTACGGGCAATTTTTAGAGTCACCAATTAACCTAACCTGCATGTCTGGATGCCAGGGCACCCAGAGGACACCCACACAGACAGGAGGAGAACATGCAAACTCCAAAAACCAAGAACTTTCTAGCTGTGAGAAAAAAAGAGCTCAGCACTGCTGCAACATGCCGCCCACGCACTATTCTACTGTTTTTAAAAAACAAGCACTTTTTTCATTTCCTTAAAAGTAACAGTTATTGACATACAAGGCTTATGCCAACAATAACAATATAAGCCCTGTGGACAATCAATACAGTGAAATCAATAATCAAAAAATGACCTGCGACATACGGTGTAAACTCAATGAGAATATAGGAGAGTCACTGTCACAGTAAGTAGAAATGTCGGTGTAAAGTAGTAGAACACGCTGCAAGGAGACAAAGACAAAACTTTTAATGTGTAAAGGTGTTTGGGGTCACAGATGAGGAGTATAAAAGGTTTCAGAGATGGAGAATTCTAACAATTCTAGCAAAAAGGATCAGGATAAAAAACTGCAGGTACTAAATCAATGGCTCTTTATCTCTGTCTGTTTGGGTTGACTGCATTATAAATTGGTTCTAATTATCTGTGAGTCTTTTTGGGTCACATCCGATTGTCCTCAAGTCCCCTTACACATGGAGGCCATATTGGTGTTTTTGCATTTGGCAGTTTTACATTTTAACATTTCTAACCACTTCTATTTTTAAAAACCACACATTCAGGGTGGAAAAATGAAAACATCCTGATCAAACAGAGCTAACGGCCCCCCTGCAGACTGTCAGTCTGTGTAGATTAATGTTCACTACATTAAATTTGTTGTATGAAGTGCAAAGTGTTTCTGTGTCCTTGATGAAAACACAAAATTCTAGCTTTTATGTGTTATGAAACAATTAAGGTAGATCAAACATTGCTGTGTCTTCTTTTTCTTTATCTTTATCTATTGCAAAACATCATATAAAAAGAAACAAATGACATTTGTCATTAGTTTGCAGATAATTGAAAGAAATAAAACATCCGTAACAGAGGGATTTAAGGATAAACAGTTTGCCTCCAAAAAAATAATTACTCTCTTATTTGTGAATTAAGTTACAGTAAACCACAGTAATTGTTTGCAGTCGCTTCATAAATCGGTTACCGGGAAGGTTTGTGTGCAGACCCATCTGGAAGCCATCTTTAAAATGTAAGCAAGATTGATGAATGATTTCAGATCCCTCCCACGGCCTTTGGAAAACTGAGGGACAGAAGAATCCAGAGAGAAGTGCGCAGATAAATGAGAAGCAGAGCTAAATAAAAGGAACGTCTGCACTGCATCTCAATGTTCTCATCATTAGGAAAATACTCTCTGCTGTCTGTTTCCATCTCATTAGTAAATTAGCAAGAGCAACTGGTGTTTAAGGATTCGGTTGAGCTTCAGTTTCCTTATTGATAATGATTGCTGCTCTCTGTTATATCTGGTTTGTGCCTGTAAATGTATTTTACAAAATGACAAAAGTGGCCTCAGGAAAAGATGAAACTGTCAGCAGCACTTTTCTTCCATATGAAACTCTCCTCTCTCTCCCCACCCGTCTCCCACTGCTGCTCCCTCCTGATCCTACATCACCTTTTTCTTGACACCAGATAACTACACTGACAGCCTATTACTGCTTATCACATGCTATCATCCCTAATCACTAATGTCATAGCCACATCAAAATATCATATGATAAAATTGCAGCTTTTCTCTGATAGTAGTTTTGTCACATCAATAGAAACACAGTGGGAGTGCAGCAAAAAGTCTTCACTTTCCTTCAGTGTTTTCCCAACTTTTTGTTTGTTGTTAAATACTAACAAGCAGTCGTCTAATCTGGGCGCAGATGGAAAAGCTGATAGCAACACTGAAATGCTGATGGAACTTGCTGCAAAGAAAAACATAGTAGCTAGTGAAGCAGTGTTCAGAATGAAATTACAGAGGCCCAATCTGGTGCTACACGTTTAATCACGTTTTTTTCTCCAAAGGAAAAAGTAATACTTTACTTTAACAATCACTACACAATTTTTCAGGCCTCTGGCTGGAAAACCAATATTTCTATTGTCTGATTTGCACTGATACAACAAAAACAAATTATAAAAGGAAAATTTAAGCCTCTTTTACTGTGTTAAAATGCTTCCTACATCCTAACACAGGTTATATTTTCCAAGTCAAAATATACACATCCTTTACTTAAGAGTTCATTGTCATGGCAACCAATCTGCACTAGATCTGGTGCTAGCTGCTGACTTGCTAATTAATCATAATCACTTCACAAAAGGTGCAACTAAAGTAAAATGACATTTAAGACCTAAACAAGAGCAAAAAACCCTTCGTATTCTTCGTTAACAGCAGCTTTATAACTGCAATCTAGGTCTGCAGAAAAGAGCCCAGACACAATTGCTGACTACAGTCAAAAGTAGCAAATAATTATTATTCTGCAGGTCTTTACTGCTGCTGTCCTGAGCTGGTCAGTGTGAATGTTAAAACCACATACAGTAAATACACAGTCAAAGTCCCTGCAGATGATAAACAGCAGTTCAGCCAAGTCAACATAAAGGTTTGCACAGTATTAAGGTGTGGCGTGTAGATATGCCAAAATGCATCTCAATATGAGGAATTTAAATGAAGAACAACTTCATCTAAAAGACACAAATTTTCCATAAGAATCTGCCTGCACTGGAAAGAAGCGGTAAATGAAATGGAAAATCTCCATCGTTTGCTGTGCACTCTGGCTTTACTCACAAACTGAAGATAAGAGAGTTAGACTCAATAAGAACTTGATCATTTATTCATTAATTAAAAATGTTTTGGCAGCCAAAGACCTGACTTTAAATACAGCTTGATTCAGTACATTGAAAGCACACTTTGCCCTTTAAAAGTTTATGTGAGGAGAGACCGTGGCCGACCAGAAATTGATCAAATCTGACACATTCGCAGAATTAGCTGAGTGCATCGTGTTAATTGGTACAGATTAAGAGTCTGCCTCTGGACCTTGGTGGGTCTCACAGTAGCAGGCAGAAGGCCAGGGTCCAGTAGGAGAAAGAAGAGGCCCACTGTGGATCACAGAGAGGACTCTGTCTCTTTGTTGAGGGCGTCTGTTCTCCTGTCTGAGCTGATGCCAGTCAGATTTGCTCAGGACTGCAAGGAGTAAAAATTTATACTAAAGTTAAAGTACAATTACTCCATTGAAAAATTACGCTAATGAGTAAAAACTAAAATTTGAGTATCTTACTTGAGTAGCAGTAAAGAGATACTGCTTAAAAGCTATTAAAAGAAAATGTTACTTTAAATTTTAACGTTAAGTGGTATTTAATTATTAATTATTGATAAATAGTTCATTTTTATTTAATTATTATTTATTACTTTTATTATTTTAAAAGCCTAAAAGATCATAATTGCTGCTAGGTAAATATAATTATCCTTAAAGATCCCTCAAGGTCCATGTTACACATGAAAAAATTAGCTTAGCCAACTTTAGCTGGCTAATTACATTCTCACCTATGTGCAGCCTCCTCGAAATTATTTGCAGAGGTTAGAGGAAGAGTTTTCACAAGAGGAGATCTCAGTGTTTTAAAAAGAGGAGGCAAGCATTTTATCATGCAACTGTTGTCTTTTTTGGATGTTGGTTTAAAAAAGTGTTGCCAGATGTTGCCAGAGGTTGACACAGGAAGTGACCTCTTCTGGCATCCCATTGTGGTTGTGCTTCTCTGTCTTAGCCAGCTTGCCAACATCTCTAGCAGAGTCCCCCCTCATTTACAGCAGACTAGTGCTGTGGATTGTGGATTGTGGCAAATGTGGATTTGTTTGTTGTAGATTTGAATGACAGTGACTGGAGTTGTGACATCACATTCAGTTAATCTCTGATTTCAGTTTGCTAGAGATATTAAAGAGGGGAGGAACAGGGAGACTGATGAGGCAAACTTTTGGTGACCTTGCTGGTCTTATCAGGCTTGTCAGCTCAAGCAGGAGAGAGCTGTTCTCTCTTTTTGTCATCTCCGTTATCAGCAAGGTTGGTGTTACAGAACGTGCTTGGTTTGGATGGAGGCAGACGATGTGGCAGTGACACAGGGTGAATTTAATGCAAGCGTGGCCCATCGCCTCCATTTATCAGTGAATGCCAAAAGGGGTGAGATGAGGGTGAGGGAAGAGGGAAGGGAGGAGGGATTAGGAGACTGATCTTTGAGCTGGTTATCAACACGCTGACATTGAGGTTGTGATGTTTTGTCTTGGTGGTGCAGAGGCTGCTGTGTGTCAGGGTGCATCATCTTAGACCTGCATGGTGGAACGGGTGTTGCAGGCTGAACCATAAGTGGTCCCTTAATACAGTAATGTCAGAGTGCCTTTGTGGAGGCCAATGGCACTGAAAAGATCCCTTCATCCCCAGGAACAGATTGAAATAATTAGTGTAGTTTATCACTTTCAGACCACAACTTTTGCTGAAATATTAGTTGAGCTGAGCTCCCAGTTCCAGACAATTAAACACTTCGACGAAATACTGCTTTAACACTTCTGAGCGCTCCCAGGGTGTTTATTTATCATTTGTGGAATATGTCATAGACCACAGCATCAGAGGAATACTTTAAATTAGTTTTAATTGTCTTATAGCTTATTATTGTAGTAGCAGAGTCTAAAACAACCAGAGTTACAGGCTGAACTGTTTCTTTAGATTTCTTTTGATTTTTTTACACTTTTCTCCATTTTTTTAGCGTTTTTCTATCCCTGGAAATTTTCATCATACTTCTATGAATAAACTTATCAGAAGTTATCAACACCTTTGTCTCATTTAGATAAATTAATTGGTTAAACATGTTCTCCAGTTGTTGACTCTGTTCTGTGTTTTTGCCCTTCTTTGGCTTTCCACCAGATATCCAAGGTCGATGCTGAGCTGCATACTCAAATTTTCACAGATTCATTGACTTTATCATTTTATGTAAATGCAGCTTAAACATTAAAAACATGTGTATTGAATTCTGTGGTGGTGAGGATGACAGAAGCACAGTCACTTGTCAGCATAAAGGAAGAAGACAAAAGGCTGACCTGAAGGTTATTGCTGCTGAGGCAGAAACAACAAAACAGGGAATCTGGGGAGAGTGAAGGTTGCCCTTTGAAGGCTTGTCCCACTAAAGTGAGCAATTTAAATTCAAATCTTTAACCAGTTTTGCTGTTGGTCTTGTCTCTATCACTCTCTTTATGTCTTCTATTATCAGAGACATTGAATTTGACTGTGCATGTGGCCCAATAATGTATGAATGAAGCTTTGACATGGTTGAATGTTTCAGGGATAAATCCATTCACAGTATCAGCTTAGGCTCAGCATTTGGTTTTGTTTGTTGAACTATATAAAAACAAAAGCATTACAAAGTTAACAGGAGTCCTCATTTTCCGACCTATTACTTAAGTCCTCTGTTCATTTGCTAATTGTATCATACATTTTAAATGCACTATACACTAAAAGCATGTCCTAGCATATGGCAAGAAAGTTACAGCACATATTTGAGGCATTCAACCTAAAATATTCTTTGTTCTGACAAATAGACAGAAAATTAGTTGTGTTAAGTCTGAGTTTGAATCCTTGTTTGCTGTTCAATGTTGGTAAGAGCAAAATGCTATTATCACAAGCTTAACATGTTCACATTAACAATGCCAATATGCTTTTCTTCAGCTAGCACATTTGCGATGTTCACTGTGTTAGCTTAGCCATTTAGCACGCCAACACTGGCTACATAATTGCAGTTTACACTGAGACTGAAAGTTGATATAATAAAATGAATAAAATTATGACCTGTAAGTGTTGCAATATTAAATACAGTAACTATAAAAGATAAATACAATTTATTTTGAAGGGAGCATCCATTCAATAGTGTAAAGAAATTTCTCTCAAAACTATGTCAGCCTCATGGTGACACTAGAGGGAAGGTATAGGAGATAAAAAGAGAAAGCTGGTCACATGGTCTGAGAATAATGTCTGTACAAATTTGCATGGTAATCCCTCCAGTAGTTTTGGGGACTTTTCAGTGATTTACATCCAAAGACCCAAGCTGCTGTCAATGTAAAAGTACAACTGTTACAGCAAGAACCTGTATGTGGACAATAACCTTCAAGCACCATTTCTGGCCAAGCCTGTCATTAACTTTTTTTAACCAGTATCAGTTTGAATTATATTTTTGAGGTGTTGCAATAGTTATGAAATATCAAAAGAGCAACTCTTCATGCAGCTGAAACTTTTTACATTATAGAAAACTAGTGCATAACTGTACTTGAGTAAAGTGACGCAGCATGTGAACCTTTAAATTAGAGAGCAATCACTACACAGTGGTGTTGTGATGAATCCATTTATACCCTCTACCTTTACCTTTTACAAAATTATTGCCTGATTTTAAACTAATACTTTATAGCCCTCTGTACCTTTCCATCAGCATCACATTTGCTGAATATTGTAACTGCAAAGACACCAGACAAGTGTCCTGTGCTGGATTAACGTACTTCTAACATTATCTCCATCAAACTCTAAGTGAACATGGTTTAATTTTAATCAGGACAACAGAGAACAGGGGTATATTGTAAGGAATTTTTTTGCCTCTCAACTCCTCTTCACCTTCATTTTATGATTACTCGACCAAGTGAGGAAATTTCTGTATGCACCCATTTGTGCATGACACTCCTGGGAAGTTGACACCCTCTGAATTTGTTGCCATTTTTTACAAGACCAGAGAAGATTAAAAATTACACATTTATTCAGTACGTATTCAGTATTAAACAGTTGTTTAGAGATGTGCTCAGATGGGATGAATATTTAAAAAAATTGGAGCTACAGAATATTTGGAGCTACATAACATTTGCAGTGCTTTGCACAGTAAAGTGCTCTGTCCATGTTGTTCTGACATCTGGTGTTTGTAATCTTACAATAAAAAAATAAACTGAGAAATACAATTTAAAAAATCCCCAAATTATTGTTGCACAAAACGACATCCTAATACTACAAAAGATTCTTGCTCATTCTCTTTAACTTTAAGAAAAAATCCACATCTAACCACAAAGATTATGAAAGAAAGAAATTCAATTTTCTTCACAGAAAAAAGTCATTATTTTACATCCTCAGCATAAAATAAAAACACTTCAAAAAGCAAAGGCTGTATTTTAGACCCAGCATATAAATCATGTGTTTCTCAAATTTTGTCGGTTTTTGAGCAGCACAAAGAAAAAAGTTGTTTTTCAATAACTTATCAGCACTTACAAAAAGACAGAAAAGAAGAGGAGGACGCTGGTAAACATGGATGTAAAAAAATGAATTTAAAAAAAGGATTTTTTGAATTTGATTCAGGAGAAAATGCACTCACTACTTTCTTTAGACATTAGGGAAGATAACTGCATTCAGTGAATATTACTGAGGGAAATTAGAAAAAAAAAACTCCACAGGGCACTTTGTACATGGTATTAAAATTTGCTGTGTAGGTAGAAAAGACTGACTTTTCTTAGCACCCACTGGCTAAAGTTAACTATTCCTTCACCAAATGTGTGGTAGATTCGAAACCGCTGGAGACTCATTCATAGATTATCTAAACTCCAGGCTGAGAGCAGGGCATGTGAGGTCAACTTACGTTCTTAAATAAACCTCAGAATAGCACCAGGGCACATGGGGCACATCAAAAGGCTCATTCTATTATGATGAAAACACAACAATTATACTCTAATGAAAACATACTTGAGAAAATTATAATCTGGGGCACCCCGTGGCTCAGTCAGTAGATTGGGCCCCCCCATGTGCAGAGGCTGTGTCCTCGCTGCAGCGGCCCCAGGCTCAGTCCCACCCTGTGGGTCTTTGTCCAAATAAAAGGCACTTAAAACCCCCAAAAAATACTCTAAAAGGAAAAAAAGAATATTATCATCCATTTCTAACATATTCTACAAAAAGATCTCTCTAAATCTCACACACTGAACCTTTAGGGAACATTCACGTGGCTCAGTTTGGAAAGTATTCAGAAAAACCCTTGTTTACTATGAAGGTAAACAAGTCCTGAGGAGTTTCAGAGTGTTAATTTAGTGAAAAAGCTCCTGTGTCCATCTGTTTCCCCAGAAAATTTGACTATCAGAGCCCATTTGGGTTGCATCCCATCCCCCCACTTCTGACACCTAAACTGATTTATATGCTCACATTATTTAGACAGTCAACTGTTTTGTACTTTTATTTCTCCCAAAGTTTAGCACTAGTAAAGTCTGCAGTATATTTACAAGATACTGGAGTGGAAACACAAGTACAGACAGAGTAGTTCTGATATCATTTCACTCAAACCAATTATGACAATTCGATAGAGATCAAATGATACTGCATCTTCATTTTAACTGCCCTCATGCCTGTGTGAATAAGTACCCTTCAGGGTGAATACAGGAGACTGTATATCATTTTGAAAGGAAGTTTTTCAGTAAATCCACCATTTTCTTCCCTGAGAGCCAGTCCCAACGTAGAACCTGGGTGTCTGTCAGCTCTGTTTCCTCCAGGACTCAGATGGGGCTGAAACTCTCCATGAACCCTCATGAATTATTCATCAGCACATATAATGTTGGCAAATTATTTTATATAGTGGGGAAAGATTCATCTTAAGAGCAGAATTGGGTAGGGAGAAGCTAATGTGTTTATTATGCCAAGATAATGGCATGAAATAGAGGCCAGAGGTGGAAAATTTGGAGGAGTGTTTATACTTTATATTCATTGGAGGGTAGCATCTGAATGCCTTGTGGTCACATGATGGCAGATGTCTTTTGAATGCAATTTGTGTGTGTCTGTGTGCATATGCATGTGCACATGTACAGGCAATGCAGTCCAACCTTTGGAAAGGTCTCAGATGTTTTGTTTGTGCATGTCTTTCTCGCTGTGGGTGTGTGTTTACGTAACATATAGATTTGCAGAGTCTATGCTTCGGCCCACAACCAATGCTGTCTATTTGAAGGCTGCTGTTTTTGTATAGAATTCAATAAATATTACTCCGGCACTTCTCTCTGAATGGCAGAAAAGACCATTAGATGGAGAGAGAAGGTTGAAGGTTGTTCTGTAACCGCTGCTTGCCTTGTTTAGCTTAGAAAGGCAGATATCCTTCTTCACATACCTCATATTGGTGCCATGATGGCATTGAACTATCAAGACGATGGGGCTGCATTTGAACTCAAGTCTGGTTGTGGTGTTGAAAAGGAGAGACGAGAACTCCATACAGACATGTCAGGAGTGTCAGCAGGGAGCTGCGGTCTCACAGTTCAGCTGTCTGGAAATAAAAGCTTTTTCAAATTAATTAATCATTTTAAAATACACTTTTTGATTGATATTTATACTTGATCCGAGCTTGACAGTCATGTCACAGTTTCTGTGACCAGACTGAGGAACAATTGCATGTTAAGAGTATTCATGAGCTTCCTTTTCATGCATCTAAATAAAGTGTTTTTGTCTTATTTAAGTGAAGGCGGCTTGGATTTCCCGCACACCCTTCAATATAATTCTCAAATGCTGAATGCAAGACATTTCGGGATGATAATATATTCATACTGTGCTACAGGGATGTGTCTCTTCCACGCCTTTCATAAATTGGGGTCAGGTGATATCTGTCACAGCAGAGAATGTGCTTAGTGCTGACAAAGTCATGTTGACATTTTTTGGAGAGGAAAAGCACAAAAATAAAATAAAAAATAGTCTCCCAGGAGGCAGGGAGGAGAAGAAATTAAATTGCCTCTCCACAGCCCTTGTTGAGAATGAAAACCAATCAGGCAGCCCTCAATTCACACTCACAGCTCCACAAAGATTGTGAGGAATATTGATATTAATATTAACAAATGCACTGTCCTTTTCAGTGTGTGGCGCTATGTGGCGGGTTGCAACTGTACTGATAAGCTTTTTCTTTTATTGCCCATTGAAAAAAACAGATTAAACCCGATGGGTTGGGTATTTTACAAATATATTTAAATAGGCTGATTTGTATTATTGAACTGAATAAATACAAATTTCTGTGCAGATGCATAAAACTTTAACTCTTGGTATAACTATTTTTAAAATTTATGAATTTCAGAAAGTTGCCATATCCTCTGTAAAGCAAGGGATGCTCTAATTGCACAGCTTTGGGTAGAATCTTCTTATTGGAACAGCCGTGATGAGTCTCATCTCAGAAAGGAAAGAACTGCCAGCAGTTTTAACTGTATGCCCAGTGGTGAGCTTTGTGCTTTTGTTTGGCCTAATTTGGGAGTTCTCAGGCTTATTTCCCCATGAAATCCCTTCCAGTAACATGAGCACACATTCAAAGCACTGAGGAAGGAAAATAATGAAGTGTAAGTACAGAAAGTCAGTCACAGGGGCTTCACAATGTAGCATTAGCAGCGCTTATCGCAGTTAATTTCACAGTGATCAGTTCAGAGAAAATTCCGCAATGGCATGATGGTCAATATGTGTCTCGATACGGCGCGTTCTGTGGAAGACAGAGAGTTTATTTACAGATGAGAAGAATGAGCTAGTGTAAGCAATTCTGTTTGTAATATATTAGTTGGAGCTTAACAGGCCATTTTACAAAAAGGTAATTTGGAATTACTCTAAACTGAATAATGTAGGCACAGTTGGGAGAGTCATTGATAAGAGAATCTGCAGACTGAGGTGAAAAAGCATGCAATTTAAATTGAAAGTGTATTTGTCAAGAGGAGTTATTCTAAATCCATTAAAAACAAGAGAGTCACAACACAACTGCTGCCAAAAAAAGTCTTGGCTTTAATATTTAACATCATTAGCATAGCTATTGTTGGCTAAACAAAGATTGTTCAGGTGCGCTGTCATGCTTATTGTAGGCTTCTTTTCTTAGGCATGTGACCCTTCTTTTGACAAGAGTCTTTAGCCATTTAAGCGTGTGAGGCCAAGACAGTGGATGCTTTTAGTTACAGGGAAATGTGACTATGCTAATATGCTAATGTGCTTTACCATGCAATATCCACTATAAACACCATCTTACTTTAGCCTGCAAGCAAACTAACATTTGCAATTCAGCTTGAAACTCAATCAAAGTCAGCAGATTTTTGGTTATAAACCAGCATATTATGCACATTTTGAACCTGCTGATGGTGCTACATTAAAATTCAAAATCATTATAATTTATCCTCTAATTATGGAATCAGTATTTATAACACACTTTATCTTAATAAAATCAATTATTTTAATATTTCAAGTAAATCCATGAATATCAACATTATGGTGACACAAAGGAAAAGTTAAAGGATCTCTGAATTCAACACTGAGATTTCTTCCTCTGGAGAGCATAAATGTTTGTAAACTTCTGTGGTAATCTGTCTATGATAAAAGTTTTTGAGATATGTAAGTATGGACCAAAATGAAGGATGGGCACACTGTTAGCTTCTCTCCCTGATTAAAGATCGGCAATAGGATTCTGCAAATCATACATATTTGTAGCACATCTGAACATGTCTCTTCTGCACAGTCCTCAGTGGAAGACAGACCTCTGCTGCTCAACTTGATTTAATGTTGCATTTTTCTACAGTCATTTAATTTTGTGTCCATCTCTGTGTGACAAGAGAATCTGCTGTCTTTGATTTGACAGAAATCCATCCTAGAGGTTATATGAGACCCGAAGGTTCGCTTCACACCCAACACACAAATCTCATCATCATGCTCATTTAAAGTAGGTTAGGTAAACACAGACACAGACGGTTCTTTATACTGAATAATAATTGAGATGTTATGTAGTGCTTGTTATTTGCTGCACTAGCTAAAGGGAGATGGTGAGGATAATCCATTTTTCAGGCAGATTTCTGAATGGACAAGCTTGAACTAATTCTTTAAGCTCAAGATATCAGTTTACAGCTCTGAATAAAATACCATGAAGAACCTCATTGCAACGTGAAAAATCTCTTTTGCTCTGTTCTCAAGCTAACATGGCATCCTCACTTGAACCGGCAAACCGTGCGCATCATATAAAGTTCCCCTGAGATAACAATGCTTAACATGCTGCAAGGACCTCAATGAAAGCACTGATCCCTCAGGTAGGTACTCTGCGTGATCCATGATGCCAGATTAAGCTAATGATGGGGTGTAGGAGGGAAAAAGAGAAGGAGGGGGCGGGTTTGATCTCACCCATAGATCAAGCAACTTAAACAAGTTCTGAACCTGAGCGCTTGTCAATCACAATTGATCTTGAGTAGCGGGGGTGGTGGGTGACGTCGATGAAGACACGCAGAGAGCGAGACAGAGACGAGAGGGAGAGAGGGAGCGAGTATCTTCCCTGGAGGCTACAAGCACCTTTTTAAGAAGCTGAGGCCTGAGGACTCCTACGCCCTTTTTCCGCTTCAAGATCAAACCCATTTCTCCTCCATCTCTCTCGCCTCTCCCCACATCCTTTCCTATCAAAATTCCTCTCCATTATTATCTGTGGAAAAGAACCCCTTAACAGCTGGAAATAGGAGCAATGCATTAAAAAGCACACAGACAATCTTCAATTCAAAGGGAGAGGGGGCAGAGTAGACACTGACAGGAAATGACTCACTTTTATCTGCACATTGAAATTATCCCTATTTACCAGCAAGAGAATGTCTTGTACAAATGCATTAGTGCCTGTTTTTTTTAGACTGTGGTTTGGTGAAGGGCTTCTGATTATAGACCTTACACTACCACTGTAATTATCTCAAAGTGAATCTCTCTCAATGGCTTTTTACCCCCCCCCCCCCACACACACACACACACACACACACACACACACACACCAATATTTTTTACATATGCTGTAGCAAATTTTCCCTTCATAGCCAAAAGTATGAGGACAGATCCTTCTGTGAACATTTCCTCCAGGTTTTCTGGACAGAAAGAAGAAACAGCAACATATTAGGATTAGTGCATTCAGCTTTTGAATGTGTCTAAAGAGCCTATTTTAGCAAACTGGACACCTCAGTAATGACAAGAGATCAGAAATTCAGTCACAACTCTTTGTCAAGACCAAGTCCAGACCATAAAGATTTATTACAGAAGATAGAACTTTTTTCCCAAAGCTCTTTCCTCACAGCAACAAATTTCTTACACTCTTGATGCAGCTCTTTGAGTGTGTCAAGGCCCTGATAAAGCAAAGAGTTGTGAATCTAAAACAGCAAAGGATTAGTGTTGTTTGCCTGAATGGTCAGGCTGTCCATGTCTTG
>JAPZDY010000024.1:22608376-22638434 GCA_029783645.1 Ctenochaetus hawaiiensis
ATCTCATTATCATCTCACGCTTTACAGTTTGGTCCAAATTCCAAACATTATGGCTTTTTCACTCCTTATTAATCCTCTTAATGGGCATGAAGGCAACACTAATCTATTGATTGCACATTCCTTCTGTATTATCTTTGTTATTCACATGTAAATCTAATAATTAGGTTCCATATTTTTGAATTGAACTTTGTTTAATACCACAAAGAAAATGGGATTTTCTTTTTTTTTAATGTAATCAACAATTTTCCATTCCAGTTTTTCCTGCAGGGAAACTCACACACTGTTCATGACGGGCTCAGAGGATTGGGTATTTGCCACAAAAGGCCAAATTATATGCATACCTTTCCAGTATCCCTAACACCCTTTATTCCAACACTATTTGTAGTTGTTAAAGCTATTCTAGTTATTAATAAAAGAAAGAAAAAGAAAAATCCTCTTTATTCACAGTGTCATGCACAACTTCATAATAATTCATGTACCCTTAATATAAACTGTTAACAAGCTTTTTTAATTTCTTTCAACCAATATGCAGGTAATTTAAGTGGAGTTGAAGATATAATGAAAGATAATCTGGGGGAAACATTTTAATTATCTCTGCTCTGTCCCATAAAGATAACACAAGTTCCCCATCGGGTAAGATCTCCTCCAATAACTTTAATCAAATTAGAACCATTTATCTCAAATAACTTTTCAATGGGGTAATTACATCAATACTAAGATATCCCAGTCCCCTCTTTCTCCCAAAGTATAGCAAAATTGGTTTAAAGAGTCCTGCAGTAAAGTTGAGTCACTTCGCTCATGCGCCGATGTACTTTATATCCCATAAAGCTGCCAAACTAATTTTGGGTTAAATAATACTGTGATGATGACTGGATTTGAAAGAGTTACATGCAAATAAATTGTCTTTAAAATCATACTAATATATAGGAATAATAATTATTTGTTGGTAGGCTTTGATGGCACATGCTGAGTTTTCCAGTGTCAAAATAAAAGTTATTGGTGAGATTGGACATCCTTTCCCTACTGGATTAGTTTGCTCGAAGTACACCGATATTAATCGCCTTATTCTAACAAGGCAAGTGGTTTGTAAACACGCACCCTAATGAACATATAGAGTATGAATTATGAAATAAATATGGCCATTTGATGCTATTGGAGGCTTATCAAGCATCTGCTGATGGTATGACTGCTGGATACTGGAGAGGACATAAGGTTCTATAAATATGAGATGCAAATGAAACCTTCAAAGACTGATGCTGCACAGAAGTAGTACATAGTACCATCATCTTCAGCACCTGAGTAACATGCGTATTTGTGACCACTGGTATGTACACATTTATGATTTTTTGACTCCTGAGTAGATGCAGCATCATGTCAAAGTCTGCAAGGGTGTCCATCAACACACCTTTAGGAAGAACTTAAGTTAAGAAGACCTTATGATCATCACTGGTGATGAGAGTGCAGTGGAAGAGCCTGCAGTCCCCAACACAAAAGATAGCCAGTCAGGTCAGCACTTCAACCAAGAGCATCCTAGTGTTTTTTCATATTCTTGGTTGGAGTTGTTCACCATGAACTCTTCCTCCAGGGTCGGATTGCTAACACTGAGCACTACTTTAACACTCCAAAGTTTCTGAGGGAAAACATTGAACATCGTGGCACAATCTCAACCAGGCTCTCCAACATGTCAAGGCGCCTGCTCAGAGCACATACGTGCAAGTTTCTCGCCCACAACAACACAGTCGTCAATCCTCACTCGCCCTTCGTGCTGGATTAGACTCCTTGTGACTTCTTTCGTTTCTCTCTTGGAGCTCAATGATCTGACACTAGTCAGAGTGACATTAACATTTTTTTTTTGTTCTTTTGTACTCTGCAAATCATAGCTCATCTATTCTAACATAATGGAAATGTAACTGGATACTTCAGAAGAGACAAAGAGATGAACTGGGACCAAAGTGATGTAACTATTACAGGGAATGAGACTTTGAAATCTCTTTTATCTTAGTGTAATGATGCGATGTGAGAAAAAATCTCAGCCTGGATGGACAGTTTTCCCACAGTGAGCTCCTCTGCTTTATCTATTTTATTTATAATTTAGTAAACAGCAAAATGACAATCTTGCTTTTGTAAGCTTTAGCAGACACACCAGTTGAATTGCAAAATGCCAACTGCACTGACAAACTAATACACTTCTCCTCTTTCATGCCTGGTGAAATCTAACCATCCAACTCCAACTAATTACTTTGTTGTTTTTAAGGGTCAAAAGCCAAAAAAAATGGTCTTTTTAAGTCTATTTGACAAGCAGTGAAGCACCATGCAAAACACTGTGTCCCTGACACTTTGTAAATTAGTGCAGTCTGTGATCTGATCTTCCCTCTCGCCCTCATTGGTAAATGCAGCAACATGACCCGAGGAGCATGCCGTTGCTCACTGCCTGCCATTTCCCAGCTTCTCCCGCTGAGCTGCGTGGGCGTGACTCAACAGAACTTCCCCCTGCTAGGCCGGGAACAGCCATGAGGCCCCGCAGCTAAACCCCTGCTGGAATATCAGAGCATCTGTCCCCCCTGCGGCTTGCCTTTCAAACAGTGCAAGGCCATCTTCTCCCAGCACCAGCAGTTTTCAAAGGCTGAGCCAACGCCTGGGGAATACATTAGCATCGCATCCCAAGCCCATCTGGTGGAGCAACACCTGGGAGGGCGTTTTCACTTATTCTCAAGCCCACATCAGGAGGGAAACTCTTGCCCTAAAACACTAATAAAGAATCTCCCTGCCATCTTAAGTTGTTACTAATAATTAAAATTCATTTTCATTCTGGTGCACCTCCTTTTTAACCATCTTCCAGAGGGGAAGAGCAAAGGTGACATCTGATAAGAAAATAGCTTCTTTTTTTTTTTGCTTCGCCTATCTGAGCTCTGATATTCAGATATTAAAGTGGATGAAAGGTCAGCTATTTCTTCATGGCCAATGCAAAAATCACCAAGGTGCAGCAGTGAATAACATGCTGGGTTACAAAACGTCATAAGATGTTGCAAATTTTCATTTAGACTAGATGACAATCGAAGGCAATAAAAGCTGTGACGCTCTAATATTTCCTTAAAATGAAACCACCCTTTTTTTCCTCCAGAAGGGTGTTTTTGCGGGATTTGCTGATTACATGGTTCACATAGCTTTGACAAAAGAGGAAATTGGTTTCTTCATTATTCTATTCCACTGGGACACAACAGGTCCCCAGTGGACAAATATAGTCTTGACCTGACCTTCAGAAACACTCTCATGTGGTGCATTCTCAATGAGGAGCAAGAAACAAAGAGGAAGAGTGACACAAATCACCTCACCTCATCCTTTATTGTCTTTCTGGAGAGAAAATAAATTGGCTTCCTCATCAGTTACAGAATTTCCAGGTGGACAGTGTTGGTTACAGGATGATGTGGCCTGCACTTGACCACAGAAATCCAAATTTGTTCATTAACAGGTACACAAGAACCAGTGTTGATTAAGCCAACTGGAAGAGAAATCATTTGTCTAATAACAGGCATTGATTTATTTCTGTCTCTGTAATATAAAAGGATAGGGGCAGAGCATTCTGCTCCATATGAAGGTATGCTGCAAGCTTTGATTTGAGTTCCGGTTGTTCCAGGTCTGTTGTCCATCATTATTGTAGTGAGATTTAAAAAAAATGTTCCTTTCTTTGCTGTTTCTAGGCATCAGCTCTGGCCTGCAACCACTTGACTCACCTCCACCACCTCCTGTCTTCATCATGAACCAGGTGGCATAGAGCCTCAAGTGCTGTTCAACATGCTTGTCAGGGAGTCCAGCTCCTGGTTTATCCAGCTCTTCAGATGAATATCAACACTGGGAGGAGTGTCTCCAGTCAACACAGGGTCACACCTTTGTCCTCAAGGTCCTATGTTTTCTCAACCCACTCATCCAACAGAATGATAATACTGGAAGGTTTGGTAACTCTGTTGGTAAGGTGCACCATCTGAATTCAGACTTTTCACTTAGATGTAAATAAATGTTATTTCACTTCAAAATATCTTAAAGCAAAATCAGCTTTAAATGCTTTAAAGCAACACGTGCTACTTGGCACCTCTGCAATTTCAGACTGAGGTGAGTTACAGCTGATCCAACCAGGACTCTGATCTGGATCGCTAAGTCTTGGTTTGCCCTCCGATGTCTTACACTTTGTCAGCCTCAATTGTTGGTGCTTTCACTGCAAGCATAAGAGCTTTGGACGTGGATTAAGAGGTTTTTGAGCTCTGGGCTGGGGAGAACCAGCAGGGAATGCTGGTGGGGAGCAGCGGCAGAATGGTTAGCAGAGCCAGGCAAGCAGGCAACAAACTTGGCTAAGTGGCCTCCCAGTGCACAAGACTGAGCCAAGACTGGACACAGCCTCTGAGAAAGAGGAAGGCAAGTTTGGTGACAAGAGAGTTCTTGTGGTGTAATCACCTACCAACTTACCCAGTGCTCAAAGCTTCCAGTCCGGGCGGCGTGGAGTCAGCAGTAGCTGCACAGCTAACTTAGCTGACTGTAATAACTGAGCTTGCTAAGCTAGCTAAGCTAACTGAGCTAACTATGCTCTCAATGAAAAGTCCAAATAATATCACTTTACATGTAGATGGGTTCACGTCAAATATTTATGACACCACTAAAATCATTTGAAAGAGTTATTATGTTTGACATATTTGTAACAACTTCAAACAGCATCCCATAGTGAGATCAAGAAAAAAAAATCACAGGTCTAACAGTCTCATGAAATAAGTTGCCCCACCTCCAAAAATAAAGCTGTAAGTGTTGATCATCAAGCACTCTCACATTTCTTAAAACTAGAGAGGAGAAGTGAAGCCTCTGTGTCGGCTGAGGTTGCCTCATTTTATACAAGTGAGATATGTCCTCCTCTCTTATTACCTCTGCTAGACACACTGAATGAATATTGACTATGCCTGGAATAATAGCTTACATTGCACAAAGTCTGAACTATTCAAATATTGCTCCCTTGCAGATGCAGACTCATGAGCTCCACTGAAACCTCCGCCCAGTAATTTAATTTCCCTCCTTCCTTTTTTTTCCTCCTCTCCTTCTCATGTCCTCACTTCTCCGGCCCTCTCTTGTCTGTGGAGTGTTCTTTCCAGGTGTTCTTTCCCTCAGGATCTCCCACCATATGCCGTCCTGTCCCTCCTACCTTCAGCATCCCACTTCTCTACTATGGAATTAATATTTCACAGGCGGCTTCCCAGCCATTTTTCTTGCTGATGAATTTGAGGAGGATAGAAAGTTTCCGACAAGCCACAGAACAATAAATATTAAAGTGTTTCCCTTGGAAGTTCTCCAGTCCGGCGCTCCTTATGTACACTGTCAAGCACGTGCTCCTGTGCCATTTCTCTCTTTCCCTGTCTCACTCCCGCTCCTTATCTATCCATCTATCCCTCCCATCTCATCTGCTGCACCATCTGTGCAGCTGTAATAAGCAGGACTCCTCATGTGCTCTTTCACTCCCTTGCTTTCTCTTCCCTCCTGATTCTGCCTCATCCCTCTCACCAGGCACGGCCTCCCCTGCAAGGCTGTTTGACTGACTTGTTTGCGTCCCACGATGAAGCTACCACGCAGTCAGGCTCGCTGTGTGCATAAAAATGGCTCTGACGCTTTTGTCACACATTACGTCTTGCCATTACGCAGCTGCTTTTATCTTTCGTTGAAAGCATGCAGCAAGCGTCAGTAAAGTAACCGTACACATGCTCTTTTCATGGCCTGAGCAAGATGCACGATCGCTTTCAGTTACTCCAACAAAACAAACCATCTTCCTCGAGTAGTGAGGAGCGTACGGCCCCACATCTAACAATTTAAGTCCTCCGAACTGCACGCTATTGATCGGCCTGTCATCACACTGACATCCCACTCAGCTAGATAATGGAAAAATCAGTGTGAAATATTGTGTGTGATTCTCTTGGCTTATGGTTCAAACACAACAAAACCGTCTTTGAAGACAAGCTCTAAGAATGCGATTGGTATCTTTTTAACCATGTAAAATGGCTGGTAAAAGCCTTCCATCTGCAGGCAAAGACACTGTGCCCAATTCAAATATCTATAGGCTTTTGTGGTGTCTGTATTGATTGGATGCCCACCAGAATGAAATGGCATGAGAGGGGAAAAACAAGGCATGTCATCCAGCACAGCAAAGAGCTCTACCGCCTCACAGTGGCACATCAAGGCAACAATCCTAACTGCTTTGGAGGGGAGGAGGGACATGAAAACCGTGCTCATTCTTCTAAGATGTCTGGAGATTTTCCACACAAATTAACGTATGCAAAGGAAGGGAAATTGTTCAAACGCAAACATGGGAGCTGCGCAGTAGTGCCCTTCCATTAATCCTTGTTCAGTTTTTCTGTTCTATTCAACTCCGATCAGCTGACTCATTCTTATTTTAAGGTATATTCAATAAATGTCTTTAAAAAAAAAAGTCATGATTCAAAGATAAACCCTGAAAATTCAATTAGCCTCAAAAATGAAAGTACTTCTTCCTGCCAAAGTTACCAAAGTTTTGTTCCTTCACACAGGAGACCTCTTTATTTGTGTTTTTTCGAGCGCTTCTCTCTTTGGTTTGGCTGAGACTCAGTTGGAAAGGTGATGTTACATATTTCTGTGCACCAATCAGAGTTGAGCTACATTTGAATCAAAATGTGAGGACAGATGGATGGTTGTTTGATTGTGTTGCCAACTCTGTCAATTAAATGTGATCAAACCGTACCCACACAATCCTCTTAAAATCTTCAGAACTTAGGATATTTTTCAGAACTGAAATTGTTGCATATTTATTCATGAATATTTGATATCGTAGGGAAATACTTTGTGTTGTACGGTCTTAAAGTGAGTGTGATTTCTGTTTTAGATGAATAGTAAGAGATACGACCACAGACAGCTTTTAAAACCAACCATTAAATTATGATTGTTTATGTAAATTATCCATCTTTGAATCAGACTTCTGTGTGTAAGTGGGAGTTGATCTCACTCTCATTATATGAAATATGAGGCAAAACATATCGACAGAGAACTTGACCATATTGCAGAGGGATATGAGTATGTAAGAGCCAACTAGAAGCCCCACAAAGGAATATAAAACTTGTGAGCTCTGTGAGGAAGATGAATTACTTTTGATGCAGTTTCCTTTTCTCAGAGATTCCTCCCAATCTCAAGTTCAAGGGTGCAGATCAGCTGAGACAATATTAAATTTTCTCTCACTGATAGCTCTTCCTGCCATTAGATTGGATTTTAAAATCTCCTCTTAAGCAGGAGAAATTCTATAGGAACGATTCCTCAAGAGTTATTGATTATAAAAAGCCTGATATCTCTGGACAGTGAAGAATCAATATGACTAAGCTATCTCATATCTACTGGTATAATGCCTCCAGTTAGCCAAGCCTTCCAGTTTGGAGGTCAAGGAGTTGGCCTATTCTCCGAACAATTTAGCTGCTAAGCCAGAGACAAACAGTTTTTTATGGAGGCTGGGCTTGTAATTAGAGGGCTACATTACACAGAGAGACGAGCGCTGGTCCCTAGGTGAGTTATTGATGGGAGCATTTTGAATGGCAGTCAGTGGAAGCAGAGGAATCATCTCTGGCTCTCTGATCTTCCATCAGAGGACAGGCAGACAGACAGACAGACAGACAGCATCTCTGCACATCCCCACCGCGGCTCTGTGCAGACTGCTGGGATGTGGGTGGATGGGGTGGGGATTAACCTGGCTGCGCGGAGCAGGGTTCCTGCAGCACCGAGCGGGTCTCAACGGCACCACGACGACTCAGTGGATAATGAGCAGTCTTTGTGATGTGTGCTGCAGGGGCTAGTGAAGGCTGAGCCGGGGAAGTGTAATGAAGCGCAGGCCTCCGACTAAAGCCACACAGACATTCAGAGGTTTGAATCCACCTCCATTGTCCTCCCCACCAATTTTTCACTTTCACAGCGTTTTGATAAGATTTTCACACATCATTCTGCATCTTATTCTCATTATGGAAATCAGGGAGTGCATTAGCTACAATATTATTTTTAACATATCTAAGGCCAGAGGTACAGAGAGTCAAGATTTGTAGAGATACTATACAGGTAGAATTTTAAAGAGACAGTAAAGAAGAAAGTGTGTTGAATAAAAAGATTTTGTCTTCAACTACATTACTTCAAACATGTTTTTTTCTGTATAAGTCGTCTATAAAAAAGGACACATCTCAAGAGTCTGAGCTTAATTAAAATGTGAAGCACTTAATACTCAAAAAACACATTTGTATGTGCGTGTTAGTTTGTATGCAGTGGCAGTATCTGGATGACTGGTGAGGACAAGACACCCTGACCTTTACTTCCACAACAACATGTAATGCACTTGGCACCGCTGCTTTACAATTCATGGACCGCCCATGGAACGTGCTTCTCAGAATAACATCCTCCGATTTGTACAATTAACAGGCACACGCATGTGCGTGCACAAACACAAACATATTGTGGTTTCACCTCATCACCACTTAACTGCTGGACAACTCTTCCTACACTTTACAGCTCGATCTCATTAACTGAACACAGCACATTTCTGCTTAAACGGCATGGTAATGTGTGTGTTATCAGAAGAAGCAGGTTCTACTTGAGTTACTGCTGTCAGTGAGGACTGAAAACATAATGACTGCCGCCTGCTGCTTAAACCTCTCTGAATATAGGATAATACACACAGCTATGGCAAGGTATTGTTACCGAATGGGAGTCAGAGATATGTGTGGGGTTAAAAAGAAAAAAAAGCCAAGATATGACTTGTAGATAGAGTCTCACCATAGCACATTACTCCACTGTGATCTGTGGCTTTGCACAGACTGCTGCACCTATTGGCCTTTGGCCCATTTTAGTTGCATAGTCAATCTGTTGTGTGCACTCATGCTAAGGGTGGAGATGCTGTAAAATCCCTGCTTGGGCCTCATATCTTTATAGCCAAGAGGGATGCAATTTCTTCCTTAAGAAGCGAATTTCTCATTACTTTTTTTTGCCATCCATTTGAATATCTATATGGACTTAATTTCATGCTTGACCTGCATTTCTCCATAGATGTAAGCAGAAATGGCAAAGACACAATGACTTGCTCAGAACAATCAGAAATGGCAAAAAATGTCAACTTGTCTTTGTTTCTTTTTAAATTAATGCACCCCTTTTTGAGATGCTTACAGCGCCTTCATGAAGTTTTTTTAAGCCCTTTGACTTCTTTTGCTCTGAGTTCAAATTGCAGCTACAACAATCACCCAAATCCATTAGTAGACTGAAAGATGCTATGCTGAAAAACTTTTTGGTAGTCATTAATCATTTAGGCAGTTTTTAAGACAAAATATCAAACATTTGCTGGTTCTACAATAACCAATAAAATCAAAGGAGACTTCTTTACTGTGAAGCAATAAACAAAACACCTCTCAACACAGGAAAATAGGGTGCCTTCCATCTTTGTGTCATTTTTTAAGTTAGAATCTTAAGGTTTTCATGAAATCAAAACACATTTTTATACAATATATCCAATGTATTTGTACTCACTTACTTTCCTCTGTATAGTAGTTTTTATTATGAGTGGCAGAGTTTCTGCGCTGAATTCAGATTCCTTTCACATGCACAAGGGACTCACAGGAAAACAATGCATGCATGTAATCCAGCAAGATTTTATCTCACTGATATCAGCCTCACTGTTTCTCTTTCTCTCTCTTTGCATCGTGTCAGAGCTGAATTAAGTTAACACTAATGCGAGCCGAACATCCTACTGCTACTGCTTAACATGAAAGGCTTTCCACTGCTGGAATATGTGGTGGCTTTCATTATAAAGCAGCCACAGGAAACAAATCATTTTGTCTCTGTAGTTTGTGTTGTTCTGAAACCACCACTTTTTACACCTGTACTTTGTATCTTTAAACAACAACAGAGGTAGTTTTCACATGAAATATCAGGGTAGATTTTGCTTAATGTGCACTTGGAAGAAGTGTGTAGGAAATGAACTCATGCTAAAGAAAGTAATGAATTAAAAATGCAACATTTTTTGCCTAATGAGGCTCTGTGACATTAGCTTTTGAATTTAAATAATCCTTGTGCTGACTCTGTGCACGAATTCATCATTATATCCAACATGTGATATTATACTCGCACTGCTATCTAAAAATCTTGGGCTGAGATTTAAAAATTGAATAAAAGTGAGACGGCCATGTTTTAAACATCATTACTTCATTTACTTCACATTTTATTTCTCACATGGGCTCCTTTACATTCCAGCTTTAGTTTGCATGCAAATAAAAGGCCTCAGAGGGAGTTAAGCTACAGTTCAGCAATAAACTTTATAATTGAATTAGGTGAATAACTCCCTGTAATGTCAGTTCAATATCTGGGACAAGTTAATGTTGTGATTTAAGCAGCAGCAAGCACTAACATCTTGCATTAATGGGGAGAGTCAAGAAGTGCCTACATGATCTGCATCCTCTGATATCACCAGAGATTATTTACCTCTGAGGGTAAACACTAAAATATTAATGGAAGGATATCTTAGTTATGATAAAGCATATCTTATTCCTTCTGCAAATAAAAGTGATCATGATCATTTGAGGTGCAATCAAAACGCTCTAAGAGTGCGCCTATGAAAAAAGCAAAAACTGTTTCCTGTTTGAATCTTTCTTCTATCGCCTGCAAAGTGATACACTGCTCCCAGCATTCCTGCCACGCTTGGAACACACCCTGGAAGTCCGGCTCTGTGAGTGCCTCCAGCACCATCTGCGATTCGCACTGCACCTCCTTCACAGTGCGAAGACGGTGACCCTTCAGCTTCGACTTCCTTTTGGGGAACAGAGAGAAGTCACAGGGAGTCAAATCCGCCGAGGGGGTCGGGAGAGACGGCTGCAGGAAACTCATATGTTTCCAAAGCACTGTGACGTGAACATTGTAATGTCGGAGAGCCCATTTATCATTGCTCTATAGCTGAAGTTGATTGGGCTGAATGTTCTCCCTCAGACGCACAGAAGTTTCACAGTAATGCTGGACATTAACACTCCGACCCTTGGGGACAGATTCACTGTGCAGATCCCATCAGAAGACAAAGCATGACCACCAGAAGGGTCTTGATTATCTCATGAGCTGATGTGCCTGTATCAGTCTAAGAGACTGTGGGCTCTCCACTGAGAAGACTGCTGTTTGGTCTCTGGGTCAAAGAGGAAGACGCCTCTGCTTAAAGAAGTTGGAACCATGGTGAAATCACAAATGCAAACATAGCAGTGGTCACAAAACTTGGGCTAATAAGGAAAGTTATCGCTTGTACCTGCTATGTGCACATTACCGTGCATCACTCTGTTACTTTGCAACAGAAACAGTCTCAGAGCTCTTTGATCACTCCTCATTAAGGATTAAGAGAAATATTAAACATTGTTAATGAGGCCCTATCAGTTTTTTTTGGCTTTACTCTTTGCTTTAGTTTGCTGCATAGTTCTTTTTGTACATGCAAAATATCTGCCCTTAAATAAGCACAATTTTAGTTTAATTTCTATGGTAATTTGTGTTTGAAGATTTTCAGTTAGTGATTTTCCGCAGTGAAACCAGGAAAAATAAAATCCAAGCTCCAGACAGGCTCTCTTGTCACCTCTAATTCACTGGAGCATGAGAGCGGCTGAGATGACCAGAGGCAGGAGGAGGCCAGAAGACAGACATGTGCTGTCTGAGGTGAGAGTCGCCCCATACTGGTTCAGGAGCTGCAGGGCTACACCATTGGTCCAACCAAAACCCAGCTGGAGAAATGATAACACAGCAGAGCATGAGGGATGTTTTATTGAGCACATTAGCAAAGCAGCAAAACACAGCGATAAAATCGAATGATAAAAAAAAAACAACAACAAGATATAAAATGGGGATTTATTTCAAGTTTTGCCTGAAGTCAATTTTTATCTGCTCCTTCACAAATTGTTTAATTTATTGGCCATTACAAAATAATATAGTAGCGGGATACTGTCAGTTTTTGTTATGGCTCTGGAAATGGCTCATTGTTTGGATACTTCCATTATAAACTCAGCGAAAAGCAATGTGTCCGATTATTTTCCCCCATTTGCCAGGTGAGTTTCTAGATTCACTATTCTAATGTGGCATTTCTCTTTGGGAAATCAGGCAATCCTTATTGTTTAGCATGGAAATTTTGTTGACTAAATTAGTAATCAAACAAAAGCAAAAAGTGTAGATATTACGACATGATAGGGTACAAAATACACAAAAAGAAGAAACATTGTGCCAAAGAAGTGAGGAGGAGTAAGTATATATATGTACATGTGCATGCAAATGCATTTAAGCTAAGAAGCAGATGGGAGTAGACAGAGCTGGCAGGACTCTGCATGAAGTCAGAGAGACAAATTTTTGTGTCTATAAGCACATTAGTTTTACCATCAATGGGTAACAGGAAATACCTGAACTACGTATTCTCCTCCACCACCAGGTGTGCCATCTCCGTTCACGTCGTACTGTCAGGAGGAAAGAAATGATACATTGTGAGCCAGGTGAGCTCAAATGCACACTCTCACTCTGAAATAATGAAACCTTAAAAGATGCACCTTTTCAAACATGGCATCATGCTTCATGTATGCCTTCCAGTTGGTCCTGATCCAACGCCGGGCCAAATCAAATGCTATTTGTTGAGCCTCCTCTGAAGGCAGTTTGGACAAACCTGGAGACACAAGACAACTTCAATCACTACAAAACCCTGGAAAAGTCTTTTCGAACACTAGGCTGCTTAACATATAACCGATAGAAGTGGCATATTTTTGAGTGTTTTGGCTCTGTACTGCAGCAGATTGGATTTAAAATAACACATCATGATGAGTTTTTTGTGTCACGGCCCTTTTAAGTGTGATTGCTGGTAAAACATGGGCCCTCAGTTTTCAGAAAATTCAGCAGGACAGTGATGTTAATCATGCAGACCAAGCAAGCAGGGAGTTTTTAGCGCAAGAAAATCAGTCACCCTCAGATCGTGTGTCATATTTGCTAAAGAACAGATTAAAGGCAAGAATCCTTGGAAAATAAGCAAGATGTGAGGCTGGCTCCAGAGCAGCCCTGGCAGAGCGTCACGGGGGAGATGCCAAATGTCTGCTGATGTTTGTGGAGTCTTAGATTTGAAGTCGAATTATAAATATGACGACTTTATGTAACTGGTCCAATTACTCTCTCTATCTCTTTTAAGCTTTAAAGATACCCAGTGGACTTTCTGACCACTGGTTGCACTTTGGAGCAGTGTTTTTATAAGCGGCTTGCTTATTTGTTCATACCAATCACAGATGACGTGATCCACACTCCTTTCACTCATTACACATTATTACACTGATAGACAAACAAGTAATGAAGCAATCTGCCAGTAAAGGCGGGGACAAAGAATGAATCCAGACAAATGTGGATAATATCAATGCAAGTTCAAGACTTTTAGAAAATTGGCTTTGCAAATGTTTTATGAGGGTGAGGATACATTCAACATTTTGTCTGACCTTGAGGAAACATTACAGTTAAATTTTGATTGCTTTTCAAGAAACTCCACAGGGCTCCTTTAAAGGTGTGGATGTAAAGACCCTCAAATTAAACCGGAAGCTCAGCAGTTTAACCTGCTTTATTATCATTTCTATTCCATGTACCGGAGTGCAAAGCTAAAGTGAAAAAAAGAGGGCAATACTCTCCTACCACTGTGCATTTCAAGATATTATAATGCAAAGATATCAGGGCAACATGTTGAACACTTGGTGAATAATTAGCACGGGTTGTAGGAAATCCTTGTGATGGCAAACCAATTTATTGCCACCTACCTTCGATGAGCATATGTTGTAACGGAGGCCATGCATTAGGATAGTCCCACTGCTGCCCAGACTCTCTGAGCGACGTCGGAACACCGTTGGGGAATTGAAGAGCACCACTCCCCTGACATGAGAAACAAGAGCAAGTATAAGACCATGTAGGGATAAAACCAGCACAGAGTGTGTCTGCCATCTGCTGGAGCAAATGAGCACAGTTCACAAAGCAAATGTAACATCCTCCCTCAATAACTGTCAAAAAGCACTTAAGCAAAACACTTACATTTGGTCATCTGTTTTTGTAGTCCAAAAAAATCTAAGCATATTGTCAAAGCGTTTTTTATTAAAAGGAAGAAAAAAGGTCTTTTGGAAGGAATCAGAAATGTTCCTGCTCATCTCATCTGCTTGTGTTTTGCCCTGCATGTCACGCGCAGACAGCGGAAGCTGAAGAGACATTTGGAGCTAAATGTAACTTCACCTGGTTAATGTGCTGCAGCTGAGCAGCTTATCAGTTATCAGGCCTGCAAACTGATGTTAGTAAAATTTTCCATGGTGAATGTCGCTCGTTTGATGGCTCGTTCAACGCGCAAAATTCTCCCTTACAGTTTCACAAACACCCACATCAACACCCACACTAACACACACACACACATCTGTAGCATGCAAAATAATCATTTTATTTCAGTTAGACTTGCAGCTCCCAGCACAGCTGCCGTGGGCACGTATGCTGACATTTTTGGAAAAAACAAATCATCACTGCTCATTCAACCTTAAGACTACAGGTTAAAGGGTTTTTTTTCACACACATAGCATAAATACAGCACATAACCACAGTGGTCTATTTGTTACAGTCTGGTGCAGTATTTCATGATGCATATATTATTTTGGCTTTTCACACTGTCATAGACAGGCTAATTCAGTTACCTGTTTTAACACTGAGGTCACAGTATGGTATTGCACTGAAGTGGAACAATTTGTGGAAGAGCTGCATTGAATTGTGCTGGTGTATCTAATAAAGTGTCAGATGAATGCAATGTCTGACTAAGTCTGACTGGTATCACAGTCAAGGGTTTGAGATATCCAAGATTCCACTACTAGGTGTAATTGGTAATTCAGCTGTTAAGGATTTTTTATTTGAACCACTTTATACTCTAAGTTTGTTTTTAGTATAGGTTATCTGTCGACATTTTCATCTGTAGATTACAGGGGCCTTGTTCCTTAAGGAACAAGTTTTATTTCTCCAGTGTTTGGATTATCTTGATCAAAACTTTATGCACTTTTACTGTACTGAGTTGGAGGCAAAAATATTAGAGACAAATATCTTAAAGCCAAGCCAAGCATCCAAGCCAGCCTGCAGAGTCAAGACCATAATCATTTTTATAAACTGATCTTGTAAATAGACAATAGTATCAAACCTTTTTTCATTATTTTTTTAATTTAACCCACCGCAAAGCCTAGAAGATCCACCAACCTTCAGATACTGTACTGCCTTCTCTCCCATCTCAGGCCTAGAAAAGCACTGAGCCCAAACAGGAGCCAGGTTTGAAGTGTAAAACTCAAAGTGTTTGGAGTGCGTCACCAGGTTGTAGTCAAACCAGGCTCCCCTCTCAGCATCCCACAGCACAGACTCTATCGCCTCCAGTCGGCGGGCTGCAGCTTGGTCATACAGTGCGGCTGAGTCACCGTCACCTGTCAGGAAATAGCACGTCACCCTTATGTAACACCAGTTAGGAGCTAAAAGCAGTGTGCAGACCAAAGTTAGCTTCAAGGTCAAAAAGCTGCTCATGCTCTCACCCAGTATCCTGTGAAATGCAGCAAGAGTCTTCTCGTTGAGGCACAGCAGAGCATTAAGGTCAGTAGGCACGATCTGACTGGTGCGAGTATCTCCCAGGGTGCCGTTGTTGTTGTTGTCACCATCTATGTACCAGCGGGTTGTAAAGTCCCAACCAGACTCTGCTCCCGCTTTCAGATCCATCCACAGCTGCTGCTTACGCTCTGAGGGCAGATAAAAAACATGAATTCATTAGAAGACACAACAAATTAAAATCTAAATGTTTCTACTTCTATTCTTTGTTGTTGCTGTGAAAACATGCAGTCTGTGAACAGCATGTTTGTTTCAGTTGTGCAGCATTTTTTCATAAAACAAAAAATTAAATGTCTTGACTTAATCGTTTTGACAGTTGTTATTAACAAATCATATTCTTACGTAAAAAATCTTTAAAAATGAGAAAAACATATGTTGATAGAAAAACCAGCTTTTCTTGAAAGTTATGGTGAAATTGCTCAGAGACAATGTAGAAGAACGGAAGTGTTTAACATAAAATATTCATTACAACATGGCACTGTGATATTTTTGGAGCATATTTCTTTTCACAGATGATCCTTCTGTCCAGGGAAATTTCTTTCCACTTTTCTTCTTAGAAACAATAATAAACTACAGCGCATTCAAAATGTTCTCCCTCATGCAATAAAATGACCATAGCAGGGAACTATTACTTATTTCCAACATCAATATGTCATTACCATAAGTGAGTCCTTCAGCTAATTCCAGATCATCTGTGTAGGATTCAGGCCTAAAAAGACATGATCAGTTTAGATTAGGCCACACCTAAAACACACAACACACCCACATATATTCAGGTTTTTTATCATTTACTGCTTATTTCAGACGTACCTGGGCAAGTCCGCCTGCACATGAAACCGGTTCAGCACATGCTCGGTCCCACTTGCATTCACTGTTATAGAACGGTTCTGCATCCAGAATCGGTACTCCTGCTCCAGAGTCGGTACAGCCGCTCTAAACCATGCAAGTTTGCACAAACAGCAGAGAGCAATGTTTTAGTTCAGACTGCTTTTCATAGTCCTCAATACTGCATACAAACTAAGCATATTAGGAAAAAAAACATAACACCAGAGGCACAGAGACACGAGCACTGAGGTTTTGATGTTTAATTCGCCTTTTTTTGTTTTGTTCCGGGAGCTGAAGAATGATAATGTGTCTGGCAAGACATCAACTTAGGCCTAAATATCACCTGAGGAAGTCTATATCCTTGGTTGCTTGATAGTAACTCTCCACCATTTGAGTGAGGAATGGAGGCTGACTGCGTCTTTCATAGTAAATCCGCCCACCATTTGGAACGAAGCCGTATCTGTAGGAGTGACAGAGAAAATCTTTTATTCTACTGATCTGGAAATACCCTCCAGAGCCTCATATCCAAAGTGCAGGACTTGGGTTGTAAATGATTTATTCAAAATGAGCCTGCTGAACCACCTGCAGCAAGATGGACCTTTTTAGGCACAATGAAAGATGAAAGGTGCTCTTGGGCTCACCTGTTGACAAGGTAGAGGAAGTTTCGAATCATCCCATAGGCCGTGTCTTTCATCTCTGACAGCAGGAGTCCGTTGATGACCCAGTAGGAGTCCCTGTTGGGCACAGAGCGGCTTACGTCACTGCCTGCACATTGAGCCCAGGTGGGCTCTAAGCCAGAGACCCCTGGCTGGGTCTGGCTGTGATCCTCTCACTGACCTCACTCCTCTCTAACTCTCTGACAGCTGACAGACAGGCCTCATCATTCACTCACCAATAGTAGAGTTCCCTGAAGCGCCCCCCTGGCACAACGACAGGATGTGGCATGTATATCTGTGAGTAGAGCTCTGGGCGATCTTGAACACCAGTGTGGATCTGGAGAAGAAAATATTTAGTTCAAAACATCAGGATACAGTATGCATGTACATAGGTGCTTGAAAATATGTACTGCAATAGGAAAGTAACTTAGAGAGAAACCGATCATAAAGGCTGCAACTGGGTATTATTTACATTGTTTATTTTTCTAAATATTTTCTGCAACTGTGTGGCCTACAAAACATTAGGAAACAGTTCATGATAATCATCCAATTTCCTAAAGCCCAAGATACATTTAAATTGCTTTTTGTTTAACAAAATCTAACAATTGTCAAACATCAACAAATCATACTGAAAGTAAAATCAGCATGTTTTGATTGATTACTTTACTTAAAATAGTAACTCAGATTTTCAGTTACCGAATAGTTGAAAATTTTTGTCAACCAGTCATTTGAGTTTTACTCATCATCACCTTTCTGCCAAGAGACTTCCAGAGACTGTGTATCTTTTCAGCCCACTCTTGTAGTTCTTCATCGACTATTCCTTCCAGGAACTTTGGCCTCGAAAAAAAATACATACATAAAAAAAAATGTACTTATGTAAAACAGGCAAAATGATAGATTTTCACTTTTATCTGTCTAATAAAAGGATCTTACTCCTCATGCCAGTCTGGTGGTGTCCATGTTTCAAACTCTGTCCCTGGTAACTCAAAGTATGTACTCAGGAACTCGCGCAGTTTTTCAGGCTGAATGGTCAAATTTGTGAATTCATTTGAAAGGTTGTGAAAAGCCGACAAAACAACACCTGCAGGAAAAGACACATGAAGAACAAACAAACAAACAAACAAACAAAAGGCAGCTGCATAGTGAACATTAAGAAAACATAAAAGATCATTTGAGTTTTTTGAGTTCAACTTACCTGGAATTTCCTTTAGTTTCATATCAACAAAGTACTTGTCATCATCAAACAGTTTAGCTCTTTGTATCTGATCCAAGATGACCCCAGAGCAGTAAATCTCACTGAAATTTATTTATAAAGTTGTTAATAATCTAACAGATATCATAAAGATAACAGACTGTAAAAGAATTGGAAAAACAAACATTGTAAAAGAATAATACACATCGTTACAGAGTCCTGCAAAGAGGCAATTAAACCCTATTACTGTCACTACAACAACAGTTAAGAACAAAGGTCTGCTGACAATACATGCTTAAGGGGATTATAGAGCAAATGTTGTGAAAAATGTGTTTGCAGTAGTTTTTGGATTCAACATTTAAAAAAAAAACTTCAGCAGCAGCTGTTATCCTTTTTTTTTTAAACAAGAGCAAAGTTTAAAAACTGAAGACAGAACAGTATGTTCAATATCCTATTCAAGGTCAGATATTCTTCAGTCATTTGGCTAACAGGCATTTAAATAGTTAAGATTGATTGATTGATAGTTTATTGTCATTACAACAGTGTTGCGACGAAATTACATTCAGTTACATCCCGTCCAAGACAGGAGCGGGAGAACTGCGGGTCGCCACAATACAGCGCCCCATTGGTAAGCACCAATATAGTTTTTGATTAAACAAATTATTTTTACAGGCAAATTTAAACAGTTTAAGGTTTATGAGGTCCACAGAGACACATTTTCCACTAACTCGTCAGATTTACAGCCATAAATAAGCCTGAACTTTCTTTTCCAATCAACAGCAGCTGAAAAACAGGAAGTGGTCTTAACAGACACCTAAATCTCTTCAGGAAAAACAAACTCAGGAAATTACCTCACCTGTCACATGGTGGTGGAAAAGCACCCTTAACAGAGGCAAAAAAAGCCACTAATGAAAAGTAGAATACCATCAAGCTATGCATGTTGAGCTCTAAACTGAGTTGACACCAGAGTCCGACTTAAGTCTGTGCTTTACTGCCTCCAGGTCAGAGTGTATGTCAGAAGTGAGCAGCTGCAGCACACTGACACCTAGCTTTGACAGAGCAGATTAACTGGACAAAGCAGTGGTGACGAAGAAAAACACAAGCCTCAAACACAGTAAATTTCAGTGAGCTTTATTTTCAACAAAACTTTCCAATTGTATCCAATAATGTTGATGACAGCTTTTTAAACTTAAGTCCATAGTAAAATTAGCTTCACTGACAAATTTGCCAATTAAATAACAGCCAAATTTCTATCAAAACAAAAAAAAGGAACCCAAACCTTTTCTCTTCACTTATACCTGGAGACTTTGAATAAGGTGTGCTCCACTTGAACATTTCATTTGAACAAAAATAAATCCAAATTTTAGGGAAACTTTTTCAAACCTCATCAAACCCATTACCATAACTTTGGATCTTTAAATCAGATCATCCTGTTTTTGTCAAGCCCATAGGCTCCTCCCCTTTTTTGTTTACTGATGCAACAGTTTGGAAAGAAATCCCGGACAGACTTCTCTCGTGTCCTCCCTGACAGAAAATTGATGATGGCCAAATTTTACACAAGAGTTGTGTCAGGACTATCAAAAGGAGGATTAACATGTGCATCAGGGCAGCAAGAACACTAATTTAACCACCCAACAAATTTAAAAAGACCTTAACGAATGAGACAATTTACTTAGACAACATATCCAATGAGTCACGAAATCTGGGGCAAGATGCTCTTGTCTCAGTCTTTAAGGTTCTCAAAATGACAGCCACTTGAAGTAACACAGCATCTTTTCAAAATGTAGCAATACAATTAGTCCGTAAGGACAGCTGATTTTATTCTCAAAAGCACTTCATGTGGTGATTACTGCAAGTGGGCTGTCAAGAAACAGACAGCTGCCAAGTGTCTGAACGTTTAGATCCCTGTTCACTCAACTAATGCCTAATTCAATTTGGATATTTTTTTACAAATATAGCCCTTCCACCCAAACAATGAGCCAAACAGCCAAACTGGATGTACAAGTATTAAGGGGACAACAATAGATCTGAGTAAACAGGGATCACAGTCCTAACTGATGAGAGATAAAATGGAAATCTTAAACATAAGTCGCACTGTTATCTTTTAAAAAGGAGCATAAATTAAATGTGCAATTATTATTCTCATCGATTAGAACAGTCAAAAGAGCATCTCACCATAACAAAGGGAACCTCATTTGCAAAAAGGTTTTAGCTGAACAAACAGAGGCCCAGAAGACCTTGATGCAAAATAAGGTTGTGTTGCATAATAATGCAAAAAACAACTGTAACCCAAACCCAAAACAAAGATATCAAGGGCAGAAACCATAAACTCAGCAGTCTAAGATGCCCAAGTTGATTTTTTTTTTTTTAACAAACAAGCAGTCCGACAAATAATTTTGTTATCCTTCATGCCCATTCCCCCTACGTGCCAATTTCTCTATGAATGTTTTGCACCACCTTACACTGTTTGGGCATCATCATGAGTGTACAAAAAGCAGTGCAGTCAGTGTTATTGCATGAACCCATCTCTCTGTTTTAAGTGCAGCTCAACCTGCTCAGGTCGTTCCAGTGAGGCATGTTCTGCTAGCTAGCTGGTTTTACTAAAACCAGCTAGCTAGCGATGCACAGAGAATGAATTCCTGCTACATTTTAGGTCAGATGGTTAGATTTGATGCATTCGGCCGACATTTTTTAAATAAAAAGGGGGAAATAATTCCATACTTTCCTCCTTAACTTTTGTGAAATTATGTAGCTGTGCTTAGAGAGCACATGGATCAACGTAAAAGCCAATACCTCCCCCAGAAAACAAATTCTCTGCCAAATCAGCTGCACTGCAGCGAGTAGTACTACTACATGATAGAATATTTTCTCTTTCAACAACACTCACTGTAACTGGAGATCTTAGAGTGTCAGTTTCACAAGTTAAGGCTGGTGACAACAAAGAATTCATCAAAATGCACTAGCTTAACTAAGCCATCTGTCTACACTGAACACTTGTTAACACTGGTCGCAGGAGCATATGAGGAACCATTTAAACATTCTCAGTTCAAGTGCATCTTTAAGAAAAATTGCACTCACCAACAAATTTGGAGGGGCTAAAAGATTATCAGTGATGAACTGTCTTCGAAAACATTTCATGCACAAGGTATTTTAATGGTTTTGATTCTAATAATTTCTTAAAATTATAAATAAATTCACAGGCCAATATTGCAGATCAAACAAACTGGCAATTAAGGAAACAGTTTCCAGTGCTAACAAGAGAAAATGGGGAAAACAGCTTTTCAGTTTGTCAGCCAGCCTTCTGAACTTGTTTAAAACAATCTTAAAATGAAGGTATATACACAAGGTGTTAGGTGCAGCCCACACAGAGGCCGCACTTCTCGCAGAAGTAAGTATGGCCATCCATAGGAAAGTGAAACACAGGACAAAAGAAAAAAAGCATTCCCTACAACTGAACTGCGCCGTAACAGGAATCCTCATAAATTATGGTGTTGAGAGGCTGCTTATTCATGTTTAGTGTTTGATGCTGAAGACAGAGGAAAGGTCTGGGTCTTTTTGAAGCACAAGCTTCTTCACGCGCAAATTGACAGTCTGGCTGTCTCTTGGAAAAAAATTCCAGCATCTCTGTCCATGGAAAATCCAAGTTAGTCCTCATTTGTCAGCCAGACGAAGGTGCAGCTAAGCCAGCAAGAGATCATTCAGACCAGCCTCCCTCCTATCATCTCCATTACTTCGCAAAGGATGATCCAACAAAATACAGTTATGAATTCACCTATGTGGTGGGACATTTAATTAGTGTGACAATTTTCAACTAGGTGAACGTGAGCGTGTGTGTGGTATGAAGTGAGCAAGATGGTGGATAATGAAGGGTTATTACTTTTGAACAAGTTGAACTGCTTGTTAAGGCACTTGATACAAATTGGTTAAAACTTTCAAAATAAAACGTGAAGAATGGAGAGTGTCATAAAGCGGTCTGTTGGTGCTGGCTTTGCGTCACTGGTGGATATGAATCATAACGATGTGCATTGATATATTTTCTGCTTGGTCCCATGCTTTCCTCTCGGTGCTTATGTCTTCAGGGTGTCAGTGGTGCAGCACAAAGCCCCACAAAAGGGCGAATGAGTTCTTCCAAAACGCGTCCATCAAAGTACACATTCCTTATGGTGGCATGATCCAAAAAAAAGAAGACAGAAACTGTACATAAAAAAAGAACTCCAAGACGAGGGGGGTGAAAAAAGGTACAAAGGGGAATGGAGGATGGACTGATCTGTAGAGCAAGAGGAAGAGAAATTTAATTAGACCAGATGCAATTCAAGTACCAATGTAACTCTAGCTCCATTTAAGTTAGCAGCCCCTGATTGTTAATACAGAGCAGAGGCCTTTCTTAAGTGTTCAAATTAATGCCTTATTCAGCTCTTGTTACATTGCCCAATGACCACCTAACGTACCATGATACATTTTAGATGTTACTAGAAATCTCTGGGCATAAATTAAAGGATTAACAACAAGTAAATTAAAAGCACAGTCTATCTGTAGTTCCTAAGATTTCAATTTTTTTACATTTAATTATTTAAATTACATAAAGGAAGCTTAAAGCTTTTAAAATAGTTTTGAACTGAGGCCTTCAGTATTTGACATAAAAAAAGCCAAATGGGAAGACAGAAGCAGTAAATCATCTAGAGTATGACCTAGATTATAAACAAATTGACAAAGGTTCACACAGACAGCTGCAGACACCATGGACACATAGTGTTTCTATTTCTACTATTTTTATCTGGAGTAGTCCCACACACTGACAGTGTCCTCAAGAACAGAGTGTTGTGGCTACCCTGGAACTTGAGGTCAATGCATGTCCACACGAAGCCTACACACACACACCTAACAGCAAAATCCACATCACATGGTCCCTCATGCACTTATGGATTTGGAAAGTATTATTTAGTTAGAATTTCTGTGTCTGGGTTGCCTATATGTACTTACTGGCTCATGGCTTGACTTCTTCACCACTCTCACTGTGGTACTCTGCCACATATAGACTCTTGTCAATGATGCCAGGGATGGGCTTGATCTCTGTTCCAAGCTGCTCCTCTATCCCTTTCAGGTTGAAACGGTCATCATAAGTGATGAGGTTGATGGCTAGACCCAGGTGTCCAAAGCGGCCTGCATGATAAGGTTTTGACTGTTTAATTGCTATTGTTTGATTTTTTTTTTTTTTTTTTAAAGATGCACGGTGAAAAAAACAATACAAACAACAAAAAAAGATCTTACCAGATCTACCAATGCGATGAAGGTATGTTTCTCCCAGCTTGGGAAAGTCAAAATTGATCACAACATTCACAGCTTGAATGTCAATTCCTCTTGTGAAGAGGTCTAGAAGAAGCAAAGCACGAAATCATGAACTACACCGGCAGACACAAGTGGACCAGAATATTAAGTATCTGCAGAATAAGAACTAGAAGAGAAGAGGCAGTCATTTTACAATACGGTCGCCATAAACTAAATGTAACAAATGTAAAAAATAGCGCAGTTTGTTTAATGTTGAGTGTTGTCCAATGTTGATATTTAATCATATAAATAAGCATGAACTCAAATTTATGCTAAAAAACAAGCCAATGAACACTTCTTTAAACTAAATTTACAATGCCTGTCTGGCAACTCCAACAGTGTTCAGGACTCTAGGGCAACTGTAATTTGACTGGCCACATCAGCAGCAAACATGGTGTTATTCGAATCATTCAAAATACAAGCTCAAGAGGGAAAATTCAAAACCAGGGTGCTTTGCCATTCTTGAAAAGAACGACTGCAGTTGGGGCAGAACAAGTTGTCAGTTTCAAAATTGCTTCAGGTTCCAATAAAACAGCTTCTACAGTATTTCCCAATTCTACTTGTACATTGCAGCAGATGAACATGTATATGCACAAAGCTCTACCACTTACCAGTGCAGACAAGATTCCTGCAGAGGCCGTTTCTGAAATCGTGAAATACACGATTGCGATGTTCCTGAAGAGAAGAAAAAAGAGAAAATGTATTTAGTGAAGTAAAGCCAAGCAAAAAAAGCATTGTTAATACATCTAATATATCTTTTAAGGTAACCTTTAACAGCAGTTTACTATTGAGGTACTGAGTAACTGGAGAGCACGCACATTTACAAATTTAGAAATTAAACTAGTAGTAGTTGCAAAACTTTAAAAGCATTCCAGTGGAATGTAGCAGCACATCAGGTGCTTGCCTGTTTACTGAGTGCGTCACTGTAATGCAAATCGAAAGTGAAAGCAGGTGTTTTTGAGTGCCTCTATTGTCACCAGCGCAGTTTAATGTTAAGCTGCCATTTTTGAGCCAGTATTTTGAGCTGACCTGTCTCATCTTGGCATGAATGTAGAAACAGGAATAACCAAGTTGGGAGATCTTCTTGGCAAGGAGCTCCACTCTCTGAGAGGAGTTGCAGAAGATTATAGACTGGTTGATCTGGAGCTGAAAAAGAGAACATCAAAAGAGGTAAATCCTAGTGAAATCAGTGCTTGTCACCTCTGTTTCAAGAAAGCTTTGGGTTCAATAAAACAGAATGAAATGCCCAAGGGCAGCACTTACCCTAGAGAACAAGGTGTTAAGGCAGTGGACCTTCTGCCTTTCAGTTACATAAGCGTAATACTGAGTCACACCCTTCAGTGTAAGCTCCTCCATCAGGTTGATCTCATAGGGTTTCTGCAAGTGTGCAGTCTGCAGCGTAGGTGGAGAATTGTTATAGTGAGGATGAGTTCCATATCATAATGGCTGATCTGTCTATCAGCCGAAAAACAACAATGAAACTTACATGTGTAAAATTAAAATCAAATATGAACAATGTACCATGAACTTCTGCACACTGAGAGGAAAGGTAGCAGAATAAAGCAGAATCTGCCTCTGTTTGGCCAGGAAGCCTAGTATCTCTTCCATCATTACCACAAAGTCCTGAGACAGGAGCTTGTCAGCCTGTTAGACAGAGAAATGTGAGGGGAATGTACATTGAGGCCTCTACCAAAGAGCTGATAAATTCTTCAGTCAAACAATGTTATTTGTTTTTGAAAAACCAAGGGAAAAAAAAAAAACAGTAGGAAAAATTAATTAACTCACTTCGTCCAACACGATCATCTGCACTTGATTGACTTTGGCCACTCCTTTTTTGATGAGGTCTAAAATCCTCCCAGGAGTGGCAATAACCACATGCACTGTAAAATAAGTACAATATATAAAATAAAATATAGCAATAATAATGACTAATTAAAACATAATGAGAGAGGTGCCACCTTGCTTTTTATTACATCACTGTCTTTCCAGACTCATTATGCAGTATGAAGTAAAAATTCTGAAGGAATTTGATTTTAAAAAGGGTGCTTAACCTAATTTTTGGTGAAAATGAGTTATCAATACACTGACAGGTGAGAGAAAAGGCATACTATACCTAAAAGTTTATTTTTACAAACTAGTGGAGAGGCAATCAAAATCAGTGTGCTTCTGGAGGACTACAGTATAAAAATGTTGCTGCAAAGACGCAACAGATTCTAAAAGGAATTTGGTGGTCTTCACTCAGCCACAGAGTATGTGTTTTGATTCTGCCAGATTTCATTTGTCTACACACCTTTAAAACAAATAACTAAATGGTACAACCACCAGAAATATTTTAGAGAAAAAGATGTCACAAATAAGCTAGTCATCAGGATATATTTCATGATACTCAATAGTAACCATGTCGTAAATGCATATGGCATTAAAAAATCTTGAGAGAAAGTAGACTGCAAATAACCAAACAAAGAGTATGGAGGCACCTCAATTATCTGAGATCATAATCTTTGGATCAGGGACTTTTCAGCCTCCAGCATTAACGGATGATTTATACTGATATCCATTATCTTTCGTTCCTCTCTTTCTCTGGATAATTGTCTCTATGTGGATTACAACCGTTACAACTTTTTGACTAATGAGACAAAATGTGAAATATTTGAGATATTTTAAAAGAATTATATTTATCTATATCCTTAACACTGACTTATTTGAAGAAGATGTGTTTATTTTGGAAATCATTTTACTGCTATATTAATGCTTAAACTTTTATTAACACTTTATTAGTAGCACATTTTTTACTTAATAGCGGGAAAACAAAATTTGGTTCTATTGTGAAGTTCACCTGTTTCATCGAGTCTCATGATGTCATCGCGTAGGTTTGTTCCTCCGGTGGTTGCCATTACTTTCACTCCACCCATGTGTTTGCTGACCTGGATACATATTTGGCTTACTTGCAGAGCCAGCTCTCTAGTGGGCACTATGACCAAAGCTGGAAAACAAAACAAAACAAAAAAACATTTGTGATAGAGTGTTTAAACATTATTATAACTCAGCCAACTTCAAAACATGGTCAGATCATTAATGAAGACTCATACATAATTTTACTAAAGTGCTGTGCTGTTATTTATGTATTACATGCAGTGGGAGCCTGGGATAGGAAGGCTCTGCAGCATGTGATTCAAACCCACCTCATTTGTAACTATTTACTGAGCATCAGTAATATCGTTTGGCAAGATGCCTGCATAGAGCACAAATGGTATTTAAAAAAAAAAAAATGTATATAAAAAAAAAAAAAAACACTCCATCCACAACCTGTTCATCCTGCTCCCTTCTGAAAAGAGATACAGAAGCATACACTGCAATATTACTGGTCAAAAGGACACCTTTTATGCTCAAGCTAAGACCTCTAAACCTGTCCTGTTAAATAGTTTTTATTGTCCAGAATTTTTTAATTTTTTGTTTGCATGTTGCATCTTACCTTGTATGCAGTCCCTCTTCAGGTCAATGCGTTCAAGTAAGGGAATGAGGTAGGCTCCACTCTTTCCCGTGCCATTCTTGGCTCTTGCCAAGATATCCCTTCCTGACAGTGCAATGGGAATGCTTTCCTCCTGAGGAAAAAGTTGTGACAAAAGATTAATGCACAATGATGCATTTAATGGCAAGTTAGAGTGAACAATGCATTTTAATGAATAACAAATTAGGCCTGCTCTAACAGTCTACATTTGCATTCAATTCAGGGGGTTGGTCGCTTCAAAGTAAGATGTGGTCAGATAAAAAAAAAAAAAAGTATATTTTTAAAGTACTGGTTTTTTGGTTGACTTGAGACCCATTTGGAGGAAGGCAACCCTTCATCAAGCTATAGTGGCAAATCAGCTAATCGGTCAATCGAGGCGAGGAGAGCTAACCAACCCTGCCATCAGGGAATATAAAGAATAAATATACATCTGTTGAATTTGCATTTGAAAACAAGCAGACATCTCCAATCTCTGCATAAACCTGCAATGATCATCGATATGCCTGATTGTGTCTAAAAGCTGCCTAATAGGTAGACCTCCACCCTCACCTAGAGTTTTTCAAATTCACTAAATTATCAAAACATGGACTTCTTTTTATGCATCAAGTCACCTTCTCATCCAGCAGTCAAAATGAGATCAAATCTGTGTAATGTCTGAATGTACCTGGATTGGCGATGGCTTTTCCCAGCCCATCTCAAAGATTCCCATGAGCAGCTCCCTCTTTAGGCAATAATCTTCAAACTCATTGCCTTTAGTTGCAGTCACATCCTGTATCAAAGATTATAGATTAGCATTTTGGTTCACAAGATGTAAACTGATGGATTATCTCCAACTGATAATAAAAATGGAAATATTTAAAATAGATACAGAGCAAGGTGTTTAGTGTTTTAAAAGTTTGGAAATCCATTTTAAATGTGTTTTTCTGCAAACAACTAATTGACTAAATGACACCTAGTTTCTCAATCTACACAAAGTCAATTGTAATATAAAAAACTTTGAAACTAAATCTGCAAATTGCACAATTAAATACAAACTCTTCTAGCTTGATTACAAACAATGTCGACTCTACATAGACCATTGCAACATTTACATTGAATATGATACCCTGAAAGTTTACTACTGAGTACAACAGTGACATTTTTGTGACTATGCTGTGTTTCTTTTCTAAGCACCACATATCCCAACTGAAGCTCCCAAAGTCACAATACAGAATGCCTTCAAAGGCAAACCATATTGTAACATTTAGTTGCCACATAGAGATAAACAATACATGTATATGGCGAGACTGTTGTTTTGTTTTGTTATTTTGAGTGCAAAACAAAGGCAAAAGTTTTATCATGAGACATCTTGTTTGATATAATAGTATGTCTGATAAATTCCTCCTCAGTTTAAAAAAAAGTCAATAGCCGAAGCTTAGCAGGATCATCATAAGAATCATACTACTCGCTGGGGCAACATGGCTTCACATACAATTACACAATAAGCAGAAGAATTCATCAAAAATACAATTAAAATTGATATGTGCAGTTTCTACTTCAAAAATGAATGATTTCAGCTAAATAAAAAAGAAATGTCTTGTACCAACCGAAGTTTTCATTCTCATGTCTTTTGGGGGCAATTTCAAATTTTTCTTCCAGTCATCTCCAGGCCTGTGAAAGGTTAAGAACTTGTAAATAATAACCACAACAAAGACCTGAAAATCAAAAATTTTCCCAACATATAAAAATTCTTGGATTTCTAGAATTAAAAAGCTTACTTGATGACAGCGTTAGTTGTTGGGGCTGGCTGGGTATTACCATTATTGATTGCACCTTTCAACTGGTTAAGCTGTGGTTGTTGAGGGCCTCCTCCTCCTCCTCCACCTGGTGCTCCTGCAGGCTTTACTGAGCCCCTCAGCTGCCCATTTTGGTTGGACAAGCCCAAAATCACTGGGTTCTCTGTCCTGGCGGTACTCATACTGGCTAAGCTCGACTTTTCTCTTTTAGCAATAAAAATCTTTAATTGTCTCTGGATTAAATGAGGCCACTCTGTTGGGACCACTCAAAACTGAAGATTGTCCTTTTCTCTTGAGACTTTTGTTCAATTCTTTTGTCACAGCAGGTTTCTCAACAATAATGTTGATTCTGGGACATAGAAGTCAAAAAAAATCCTCTTTTTAGTTTTCTAGTAAATGGGTCTTAGCACAAATGTATTTAGCCATTGTTATCTGGAAAACCATACACCAGGAGGGCTTAGCTAGCTTTTCAAGAACTGGCCAACTATTTAGCTAGCCATCTTGCGTAGCAGAACTTAGCCGCAGCGTCCTTATAGTTTTTTCCAAACCCTGAAACATACAAAACACACTGGTAAAAACAGAACAACAAAAAAATACATAAGTACTGTACAACGCAAACGTCATTTTGTTGTGGTACAAGAATAGCTAAATGTGCTTGATCGATTTTAAACAAGCTGTCAGGAGACAGCTGGCCTAACGTCAAAAGTTAGCCGACACAGCGGTGGATGGTAATGTTATTTAGTTAACCCTTGCTAACAATGTGGAAACGGTGTCGACATACGTACAGTTAAGCCCATGTGTACATTTACCTCAGACTGTATCGTCTACTAAGTCTAGTGGGTAATGCCTGAATACTCGACTGACCGCAAGTATTTTTTCTCTTTTGAATCACACCAACTAAGGAAGCTAACCAAGGAAACTAAGCTAACGTTACCCTACGGCTATCCACGGACATCTGGCCAACTAGCACACGAAGCTTTAATTAGCTAATGCTAATGTTATGCTGTTTCGATAATCAGCATTACAATATCAAAATATTTTAATGCAGTCAATATGTTAAAGCGTTAGTGTTGAAAAAAACTCGACACAATTATTGATGGTAGGTTAAAATAAAACT
>JAPZDY010000024.1:22638534-22665524 GCA_029783645.1 Ctenochaetus hawaiiensis
TATAAGTTACCCACATTCAACTATTACTAGCTACCGTTAGCTCAGCCAACGCAATTGCCGCGCTAGGTACGCTAGCAAGCTAACACACTGGTCAACGATGGAGAAAGAATAGTATACGATAGTAGTAAAAATCAGCACGAAGCAATGAAATATCTGATTAAAAACTACCTTAAAGTAGTTAACGTTTAGACGTTGTTGTGTTTACCTTGAATGTCTGAAATAACCCGTTCCTAATGCGGTATTTTGTAAGGCGTACTCAATTTTTAGCTGACTACGAAAGAGTCTTGTCAACCAAACGTTCAAGATGGCTTCCACTCCTATTTGAACCCGCCTCCATCCCACTAATCAGCTGATTTCATTTCAAATCAAGGATTTACCTTTACTTCTTCCCGACAAGAATATATTTTCCACCTATCTTAATTTACCATCTGTTTCCTCCATGACATTTGTTGAGCCCGAAAATTGTTAGGATTGTGCACGGTCAGTGTTCTCTTTGACTCAAATGTATGTATAATTTCTATTTTCAGAATATCAGTTACAAATATTTTATAATTAGAAAGCTCACATAGCAAAATTGGTCTGGCCCGGTTCTGGCCCACACAATGCACTTGCAATCGGCCCATATACCGCAAAGAATGACGGCCCTTTGGTGGCCCAGATGTGGTTTGCCAGAGGTGGCCCACACATGGGCCAGCACGAGGCCAACTGCAGACACACTGGTGGCCCTGTGCTGGCCCAGAACAGTTTCAGCACTGGCACCAGATGTCAGCCTAATGTAAACCTTAATCAAGCCATATAATAACGTCATGTGCCGTATTCGGCCCAGATTAAAAATTCCTCAACAACGGTGATTCAATTATACAAATGATATTTATTTTGAACTGGATAACTTATTCTAAATAACAATATATATTAAATAACAATATATTAAATGAAAATAAATCAATCAAAATCAATTAACAAACAAAAATCAAATAAAAAAAATATTTAACTATAAACTGAAACATGACTGGAACAAATATAGTGCAAGAGTAAAATACACATTTTGCATTGGCACACTGTCAGTCCTTAACAGTTCAAAAACTGATATTTGTGGGGAAAAAAACACTAAAACACTGCATCGAATTAAGAGCGCAAAAAGGCATTGGAACACTGTCTTTTCCTCGAACAGCAGCAACATCAGTAAACAGTTTGGCATAGCCTTTCAGCATTCTTAAATGCATCACTGTTCCTTTCTTCTCATTCGTTCACTTCGCCCACCATTGCTATCTAGTGCATTCTGAAGCCATTTGGTAATCCTGGTCTCAATTTCTTGGTCCGCGGCATCAGAAGTCTGAAAACACACAAACATGCAATATTTCAAAAAATCGGATACAAGCAAAAATTCAGAATATGGCATCAAGACATGCAATGTAAATCTAGCCATGAAAAACGCACAGTCAAAGTGAGTCTGTGAGGGAGTCAGTCAGTTTAATGATTCGCAATCATGATCATGTACTGTACCTTAAATGTTCTCTTTGTTTACACCAGCCTGCACAGCCCTGCCATATAAGTAAAAGAGATATAAAATACTGAGGAAACTTCAAAATAAACTAGTTAAAAAGCCACATGTTTTACATATAAACCCAATTATGTTTTTTTTTTTTTAACAGTTTACGCTAGCTACTTAACCTCGTAGTTATAACTCGACATCCCGTACAACTAGCCCATTTAGTTAGCTTCACTCCTTTCTATAACCCAGTAAGTAGACCAATATTGTCTTTACATAAAAATAGAATTCCAGCACAGAGGTTATCTATGTCCCACAGACTATTACAACCCAAAATATGAAAAAGCAACAGCTCGCTCACTGTTCCGTTAGCAATTGTAGATTGCACCGAGTGAGTGATGTTTCCTTTAACAGACATGGGAAACTCGGAAAATTCCGGTTTCCCGGTTCAAATGGAATGCAGCCTAAAACTCTCGCGTTATTTCTTAATCAAAAATATTCTGTACAGACTAAATAAATAAAACTGTAACCTCATCTCAACTTTGTTGTTCTCTTTCTGCTTCTTCTTCTTCTTTCTTTTTTCCGTTCTCTTTCTGCTCAAAGCGGCGCATCCGGTTCTGTTCGCGCTCCTTACAACAGAAAGTAGCTAGAGCCAATGAGAGCGTAGGAAACGGGATCACATGTTGAGTGCTGGCCAATGGGAGCGAAGGACAAGATTGGTTGATTGGTTAGTTGGTTGGTTGTCAGGTGGGTGTCCATTCTGTAGTTTTATTGTTTGTTGTCAGGGAAGCGTCAGCTGACAGTCTTTTTAGAATAGTGAGAGATTTAATTTCTCAGTACACAAACGCCAAGTGTCCTGTAACTCAATAGGTAAGGCTAAGGCCATCTGTTTTAATTATTACTCATCCAACTCTGACAAATAAAAGGTTTTCTGTCAGTGTTCTAACACGTGATGTGGATGTGTTTATGAATTTGAATATACTTAAACTCCGAAAGACTAAATTAAATTAAGAGAGGGGTGGTGGTGTGTGAGACACCATAAAGGTAGAAAAACATGTTAAAGGTAAGACTTAGCAATTATTTGTGGTTCACACTTAAGAAAACACATGCGTACCTGTTCATATGAGACAGGTATGGGCAACATAAGCTCAATCACAATCGGCCCACATGTGGCATTGGCCACATAAACCAACGCGCAATCGGGCCACATGTGGCATGCCATCATATAAACAGTGTCATCATTGCCAGACCTGGCCCACACCCAGTTGACATACCACTTGCCATGCCGGCAGTCGGCCAGCAGTGCCGGCTTAACGCCAGATCTGGCCCAGACCTGTCTCCTATGTGGATCTGTATTAGGAAATAGCATGTTAATAGTTGTAGAACATCGTTTGCTAGTGTCGTAATGGTGCTGTTTGGAAATAGTGGCTACGCAGATTTTAAAAAGTCATCATTTGCTTGTTTACTGCTGCGGTACCAGTCTACGCTCTGAACTCACAGGTGGAAGCAGAGTAGTACAGACGCAGTTTGATCTGCTGGGCAAAAAGCAAATCCATCAATTAGGGATTAAGGGCCCTGCTAAAGGGCTTCGTGGTAGCTTTCAACACCCAGTTTTATCCGGTTGACCAACTAACTAAAGTAGTACATTGGATTCCGTGGTCCCAAATTTATTATATTAACCACTGCTCCAAGCGACTTTATTAAATATATTGATAAATTTAAACTACATTTAACCTAGAGTAAGAATTGTGAGGATGTGCAGTTGTTGCCAAGAATACCCAAATAAATCTGAGCAGTTCAGTCGAATTTTCTCTTGCCTTTCAACGTAAGCCAGATGGGTGCAGTTCGTTAGATTGGCACTACTTCCCTTGCATGTTGTTTATAGAAAGCTTGGTATGATTTTTTTTTTTCCGTTTTGACTCCATGCGTCTACCAAACACACCCCCAATAAAGAAATCAGCAAAGCAAATACACAAGAGGCACCAACAGGAAGTACACACACATTCCACTTCGGCAGTGTAAGCTATACATTCAGGTGGTCGAGATATACTGGCATGGCTATGACAACTTTTACAGTTTTTGAGGTAAGAAATAAATAGAAATTGTTAAAGCATATGCTTAAGAGGTTCTGCAGAACTATTTAAAATCTCTATTTTACAAGCATGTATAGTCTGTTCCTTTCAATTTTTAATCCTAGATGTTTAAATGTGGCATGTTTTATGATATTTTTGTAAAATCGGTAACCAAGAAAGTTATAAGCTAATAGGCTCAGTCTTGCTGTGAATAAATCTGTAGTCTAATGTCCTTTTATTGCTAGTAGACAAGTTCCAGTATGTAAAATCTGCTGAAATTGCAAAACTTTTAAACATCATCCAAGCCTCACCTGCAGCATCTGTCATTTAGGAAAAAAATGCTCTCGAGTTAGTAAGCAGCATGTAAATGCTTCTTATGATTAAGATACAACTAGATTTTAAATAGCTAAAGTAAGTTGAAAAACATAATTTATAAACCACTGTAGCTTGAATTACCGAACCGTAAACAATGCACCTAAACAGATGTAAGTTTGTAACATCTGGTGCACACCACTTCTTTCCTGTTAACTCACAAGGGAAATAAGCAAGGAAGAAATTCACTGTAATACATCCTTCTGTATATGTTCGTCACGAAAGGAGAGTGATATATTGGGTGATATGTGTATACCTCATTTTCTGATTGCAGGCTTCACGTTGTACGGAAGCGCAATGCATTCATTGGATGAAAAAAGTAATTAGACACATTATCTCGTAATTACGAGATCTTTTCTCGTAATTACGAGAACCCGATCTCATAATTACGATAAAAGATCTCGTAATTACGAGAAAAGATCTCATAATTACGAGAAAAGATCTCGTAATTATGAGATTCCGGTCTCATGATCACGAGATCAGGATCTCGTAATTATGAGATAAGGTGTCTAATTTTTTTATGTAGTGAATACAATGCGCTTCCTTAAAATTGCTTGTGATTATTTCTAATTTCAAATCAGTCTTTCAACACAACATATTTTCTCTCTGATTATTTACCTTTTGAAATTCAGATCAAAAGTATAAACACTTATTTTAGTCAAAATTACATTGAAGAGTTTTGTTTTATCTTTATGATACAAGAATAAGTAATGTATTGTACAGTGTAGAAGTCACTGTGAACCTTAGGCTCAAAAATAATATTGTAAGTAATTGTCATGCATTCAAATAACATAGAATCCAAAGCAGTACATTTGAATGCAAAATATTCAAGTAGATGCACTCAGTCTTGTCCTATGTAAAATCTTTAATGTATTATTTTTAGAAATTTTAGAGGGCCCTTATTTACCAAAACAGTTATTTTTAATCAGTTAGTTGTAACTTAAAGTCCCAATTTACCTATGAAAAGCAATGATTTTTCCACCAGATATATCAAGTTGATTGTTGGTGAGGAAAGGTCATTAGTATTAATATATGGTATACAGCCATAGAAAGATGTTTTGGCACATTTGTCCTAAAATGTCTCACATTTATTGTAAAAGAGGAAGTGAAAAATGTTCATTATTTCCTGCCAGTTTTATTTAAAAAAAATGCAGTGTACTGATTTTAAATCTGTTCAAGTGTATGTAATAACTCCTTTTTCATTTTAATTTGAAAAATGTCTATTACAATTGCAGTATAATTGTGTTACTCCATGCACACATTTATTTAAAACTATTATGAGGCATTTAAAATAATAATTCTCTCCTTTCACATGTTACAGCAGATTGGCACTGCAGAGTATGAGAATTACTCATACAATTATGGGCCAGATAACACAGTGCTGTGTGATGAGGAGGACACTGACCAGCAGACCTTTCATGCCACCATCAAAACTGTCCTTTACAGCCTGATCTTTCTGCTGGGTGTGACAGGAAATGTCCTGATGGTAACAGTCCTCCTGAGACGTTGGCGCCTCCTACGCATCACTGAGATCTACCTACTGCATCTTGCCCTGGCTGACCTCATGCTTCTTTTTACATTTCCATTTGATTTAGTTGAAAATACCACTGGTTGGCTGTTCGGCAATTTCCTCTGCAAGCTGATGGGCCTGGTGAAACATCTTAACCTTCTCTGTGGGAGTTTCCTTCTAGCTTGCATTGGGTTTGACCGTTATTTGGCGATCGTTCATGCTATTGCTAGCCTGCAAAGTCGACGTCGGAGAACAGTGCACCTAACATGCACTTTTTTGTGGATGGTTTGCCTGGCTTTATCAATGCCAAATGTTGTGTTCCTTACTGTGATGTCGGAAAACTCACACACAGCCAGGTCCACCTGTTTCTTTCATCACTATGGCATTCATGCAAACAACTGGGTTTTGACCATGAGAGTCTTAGACCATGTGTGCTTTTTCCTACCACTGACTACAATGGGCTATTGTTACACAGCAGTGGTGGTTACTTTGTTCAAGAGTCAGAAAAGCCAAGCTAAGCAAGGAGCAATTAGAGTGGCTTTACTTGTCACTCTGGTCTTTTTTTGTTGTTGGCTGCCATATAATATTACCCTACTGATAAAAACTATGGCAGACCTAGATGTTATCATTTATGAAAGTTGTGAATCCATTGACCTACTGGATCAAACACTTGATGTGACAAGGAGTCTAGGTTATTCACACTGCTGTCTGAACCCTTTCTTGTATGCTTTTGTTGGGGTACGGTTTCGCAATGAGCTACTACAATTACTTTGTAAATTGGGCTGCAGCCGTGTTTGTATGCCTTTCATCAGAGCTCAGGTTCACAGTCGACCATCCATTTCTGATGGAGTAACAACTACCAGCACCGTCCTCATCTAAGAAACTCCTCTATAATCTCAGCTGTAAATGAAATGCTTCTGTTCTGCTTTGTTTGTCACAGTAAAAAATATTATCTTGAAATGACCTAGGCTTCCTATGTTGCACGCACGTGTCTCTAATCTCATTCCAGTCAGTTGTTTTTTCACACATAGTCCGTACAAAGTTGGGTAAAGGCTTGATATTGTTAACCACAACCCTATTCTGAACATCAAGATATTCTGAGAAATAAAATTTTGGCTGTGGTTGGTGCCTCACTTGTAATCTGAATATGAACATCATGCCTCATTCTATGTTTCAATATCCTGCCAAAACTTGTCAAGACTGATGAGGTGTGATTTACACCTTGCTCCTTGCTGAGACATCCTGTCATAAATGTAGAGGCGTACAGGCCCTGATTTTTTTTTAGCTTAATCTCTGTTTCACTGAAAATGTCAGAGTGCTATCTAGTGAAAATGTTCTGAATATAATTTATGTTTGTTTAAAAATATGTTTATGTGAAAATGTATCAAGACATGTTATGCACTTTTTTTGGACGTCTAAATGTAAAAAAGAGAGGTTAAAAGGGACGTAAGGAAATTTGTGGCCTTTTTTGACTCTTTGGCTTCTCATTAATTAATTTCTGATTTTGTAGTCTTATCAACTAAGCATCTACTACGCAACTATCCACAACTACGCATCTTTAATTTTGTTGTTTTTTCCAGAATATTGTTTTATTTTATCTTTGTTCATTATTCTCAACTATTTCATATCATTGTCAAAAATTTAATAAAACCTGTTTGTTCTTTGTAAAATTCTGAGTCAAGTTCTGATTAACTCTTCTCTGAACCCTTGAGAGGATAAGCCTAGCCTCAAGGTATGAGGTCACCCATTGAGATAGACTGACAGTTGTCTAATTTAATTAGAAATTTTGATATTGTTTACTTAAGCTAAAGAGTGAATTATTTGACTTGTATCTTATATCTTGTTATTTTAATACATTTATAATGTTCATTGAGTTGTAGCAGCATTAAAACTAAAAACTGATATTAAAGCTCATGGATTGTGATTTATCATGCATTGCTGGATGCAACAATCTCCAGTCACATGTACACTGCTGATACTGGAATATCAAACATTGCATTTGTATTGTCCATGAGCTGATGTTCAAGTGCTTATTCACCAGTCTCGATTTAGAGTGTGGTTTGGGCGAAACCTAAATTGTAAGGGTGAAGGACCTTGAGGTTGACCCTATAACCAGGGAGTGGTTGCAGTTGTCAGAGTGAGCCTCTTCCATGTGTGAGCAGATCACTTCCCCTACACCTACTACACTTAGACATTCCATTGATACCCTGCCATCAGACATACTGACAATTATGGTCCGAAATTAGTAGTACAACAGGCAGCTGGTGTTGTAAGCCACACTGATTTTTGGTTTCCTAAGCAAGCTAAGGTGGTTTGCATTTAGATTTTGAAGACCCATCTGAAGCCTAGGCAAACAGGTAAAGAACAGCCACGGGTCAGTGGCTTTTTCCCACCGATGAGAGGTATTTGGTTTTCTCAGCAGCATCAATCTTAAAACCTCGACAGTCTCATCAGGTGATCTGAAGATATTTGACTGTAACTACAAGATGTTTTATTTTGTCAAAATGTATTGATGACCTGCTTTTGCTTTTACACAAGCTACTACCGTGTTCATTTTCAGTGCCAGTGTCATGCATCAATAACTGACAACACAATAACCAAAACTAAAATCCCCCTTGGAGGTCAGTATTCTATTTTTATACTGCTATTAAAACACAGTTATACAGAACAACTGCAAACAATCACAAATTGCATCTTATATACAGCAAGATATAACATTTATGTGTGTGTGTGTGTGTGTGTGTGTGTGTGTGTGTGTGTATGTTCTTTTGCACAACAGTTTGTAAGTTGGACAAAATAAATCAATGATATTAAAACAAATAGAAATTTGAGGCACTCCTCTTCTGACTGCCGCTCTGTTTCCACAACAAATACACACATCATTAAAATATACATATTTTACAATATTTTAGAAAATGGCTTCAAATTTGTTATTGAACTGCGTTGCAGTGCTTTTAAATATTCAATATTTTAAACCAGTTTTAATTCAAAATTTATCACTGATCAGTTTCAGTATTAAATCAGTACACTGATTTATGTTTTTACAGTTCTTTTCAAATGACTGCAAGAATAAGAATAATGAAAAAACTTGGACACGATGGGAAGATATTCTTGTAGACATGTTTTTTTTGTTTTTGTTTTCTACAGTTTATGTGAACTGGATCAGAATGGCATATTGGCCATACCTCCAGGGCCATAGCCAATGGGACTGTCCAGAGACATTCCACGCTGTCTGAGAGACTGGGGGCCCATCATACCAGACTGCGGATGGTTAGGGGCCATCATGGGACCCTGAGGGGACATTAGAGGACCCTGGGGACCAAAGGGATCCCCTGGAATTGACATGCTTCGCTGCTTGGCTTGCATCATCATAATGTTCTGCTGCGCCATCAGATTGTGTGGGTGCTGCTGGGAGGACATCATGCCAGGGTATGGGTTGGAAGGATGGTGGAGAAGGCTGTTTGCCATGATGGCTTGCTGTTGCTGGAGCTGCTGCTGAGACACCATACTTGTCCTTCCCATCATATGTCCAGGAGGGCACATGGGGCCCATGCCCCCACCAGAAATCATGCCCCTAGAGCCCCCCTGAGGAATGCCCATGCTTTGGCGTATTCCACCATGCGAGGGGTGAAGAGGCAGCTGCTGTTCAGCCATCATATTCTGTAGGTTTGCTAAGTGAGGGTTGGATGCAGGGCCGGTATTGTGTGGAGGGCCAGAGGAAGACAGCTGTTTGAGGAGCTGCTGTGGAGTAGTTTGCTGGGGTGATGGCCCCTGATGTGGATTTTGATGTGGCTCACTCTTTGGGAAATACTGAAGAGTGCTACTGGGCTTATCAGAAGGAATGATGCGCGAGAGATCAAACTCAGGGATCCCTGTGTGAGTTGGCCGTATGACCTCACTTAGATCAGGACCATCCCCCAGTGGCAAAGAGGCAAACGAGTCAGAGGGGTGAGAGGTGCGTTGGAGAGAATGACCTTTGCTAAGCAGGTGTAACTGTTGAGGTGGCAGAATATCCTCATTAGGTTGAGAGAAATTCTGTGACATTCTTTCAATAGGTGAATGTATGGGCCCATGAGGTGGTTGCTGGATGCGAGGAAAACCAGCCATTTGGTTCTGAGATATAGGTGAGACATTACAGGGCCCCATTCCGTCCGGTGCACCACCACCCATCATGGCAGAATTCATGGCAGGCATTGCCATGTCACTGGGGGAGGAAAGTACAGGTCCTGAGGCATCATGGGACAGGTGCTGCTGACCTTGGCTTACCATACCCATGGGGCTTTGTGGATCACTGTGTGGGCCAATGGAGCCATGGGAAACAAGTATCTGGGAAGCCTGGGGGTTCACCATGTTTCCTGGTGATAAAACACAGCAAATATATAAAAAACATAGAGCTCTATATTTCAACACATTAGAGTTTAAAAAATATTAAATACAGATCTATTAATTTTTTTAAACTGCTTCAATATAATATGAGAATTAAGGCTACGAGATCTGTGTTGGTTTACCTAATACAACCTTCTACTACACTTTGTGAATTTACTTAATATTTTTCAGATGAAAAATAATTTAAATAACACAATGAACCAAGGGAATTTTACTGCTTCCTCTTTGCATACTGCTAAAGTTCAAAAGATGTTTTCTGTCTGTGTAACAATGTGTCTTTGTTTTCTCACCTCCAATGCTAACACCAGATAAAAGAGGTCGATCCGGTAGCATCTCATCATCGGAAGTGGCAATTGTTTTGATTGCATCGTGGTAGAGAGGAGTAGAACTGGGCATGGCGTACTTTGACATCTGAGACATGATCAGAGATAAAGGATTCTGAGATGGAAGGGTACCTGGAGAGGAAGTAAATGGCAAACTAGGATTCATAGATCCCGGCTGGCTAATAGGGGTAGAACTGGAGCTCCTTGGAGGAAGTGACTGGCCTGCAAAGAACATTTAAACAATAATTAATATCACAGTAATACGAGGTATAGCATTATTGATGAAACAATATTGTCTAGGATTCTGAGTGTACCTGTCTCAGTGGAACTACTCCCGCTGTTAACCAATATCTTACCACTGGTTGCACCACCTGGACTTGGAAGAGCTGTTTTGGGGGACGCCCACCCTGGAGAGCTTACAGCCATGGCTGGGGACTTGAGTTGTCCAGGAGAGGCAGATGGAGAGTGCAAGACAAGGTTGGAAGGCCCCATTACCTGGGGAGACTTCATGGAAGAAGAGGAAGGAGTCCCTGCACCAGAAGCAGGGGGAAGAGGTGGGTGATTCCCTGCAGAGATTTGTGATGGTGACTTCAGTCCTGGAGCAGAGGGAGAGGGTAGAAGAGGAGATGGCTCTTGGTTGAGGGATGGAGACTTGAGCTGATGAGGAGGAGGCACTGAAGGAGAGGTCAGGGGATTAACATTAATTGATAGGTCAGAGGGATGCCTGGGACTAAGGTCTGCTCCCCTGAGGCCTCCAGTCATCGGCATATGACTAAGACGGGGCATATTTCCTATTTGGTTAGGACCTTGCTGGCTAGGCCCAAACATCTCTGGGCCACGTTGTTGAAGATAGGGTCCTTCCACCTGTCCTCCAGAGAAGGGACCTTGATTTGGAAATTGGAAGGTGCCATCAGGTCCTGGAATTATTACCTTATTTACACCTCTTCCATTCTGTGTAGCCTTGATACGTGAAATTTCTCCAGGGCTGAACATTTCATCTAAAGTGCCCCCTCCCGCAGGACCTCCTCTGTGCTTCTGAGATAGCATCATTTGCTGTTGTTGCTGAACATTCATTTGGGGGTTCATGTTCACTGGGAGGTTGCTCCCCAGAGGAGAATCTACCAAGTCTCTCATCTGAGGCCCCCCTCCAGGAGAGCCCATAATCTCCCGTGGGACAGGAAAGTCCATGGGATCACTTCGAGTTAAGGGTGGACCCCTGCTCATTCCCAAATTAGGAAAGTCTGGGCCCCCTGGATTATCAATAATTCTTGAGCCAAGGTTTCCATGTTGTTGCTGTTTAGCTATTCTGTCAAGTTCAAATCTTGGAACCCCCTGCATCTGCCGTTTCTCCATGAGGCGAAACATCTCCTCATGTGTTAACGGATGCTCTGGGTCACCCTGCAAGAGCTGAGAAGGTCCACCAGGGTAGCAGCCATGGAAGGGACCTCCGCCACTTATGTTGTTTGGCATTTCATCCAGCCACATCATCCCTGGCCTTGAGGGCCTTTGGGGTCCTAGACCCTCCACTGATAAAACTCCCCCTGTACTACCAGGAAAACCACCTCCCCCAGGTGGCCCTCTCTGCATCTGTCCCAGAAACCTTGGGCCACGAGGTCCTTCTTGGTGCATGTCTATCATTCGTGCATTTCCACCCATTCCTCCTCCCATCATATTGCCAGAACTCCACTGCTGGTCTCCAGGTTTGCTGTGGTAAGGAGGAGGGGGGCCTCTCATCATCACAGGACCTCCATGCATGCCCATCTCAGTCATCATTCTAAAGTGCTGGGGATGTGCAGGGGGTTGTATTTCCTGTTGTCGTCTCTTCTCTAGGTAGTATTCTTCTTGGAGTTTCCTCCATGCCATTTGCTCTGGTGTCAGCCCTTCTGGTCCAAGTAAGGGACCCATGTCGACCCCAGGTGAAGACAGCTGGTGATGAGGGTGTTGTGGTAGGTTGTGGTGAGAGTCTATTTGGGGGCTGTCAAGGGCAGGTCCACCAAGGGACTGTGTTTGAGAAATGATTGACTGGAGGGGTTCTTCATATCTCTTTATTCCTGCAATGGAGGGCAAGGCTGACGAAAGCATATTACCACTGTTACAATTTCCAGGGTTAATAGTACCATTGTCACTGTCTGCGAGAATACCACCCCTATCGGTATTATTGTTATTATTTAGATTGGAGGAGTTATTATTAGCACTGTTATTGGAGCCTCCTGTGTCTACAGATCCTCCACTTGCCCCACTGCGCAGAAGTAGCCTCTCTATGTCTCTCAGTGTCTGCAAAGAACGCTCCCTGTGTTCTAGCTGCTCTTTGGAAAGACCATCTGAATTTCCTGGACCACTCCTCTGTCCTGTATCACTTTGTAGGTGTGCAGACAGGATAGAGGGACTCCCTGGAGGAGAACCGGTAGCATCAGGAAGAGTCATAGCCCCTGCAACATCTCCATCTCCAGTTCCTGGGACAACTGGTGTAGCTGTGCTTCCTCCCTCTGACCTATGGGCAATGGTGCTGTTATTGCTGGAGGCTCTGCCAGTTCTGGTTTGAGAGGATTCATTATCAGAGTGTCCTGCTGATGATGGTGTCCCTACAGGATGCAGTGGGCCTCCAACTCCTGCAGAGGCTGGCCGTGGGGTTCCACCCTGGGATTTAGGGGTGCCTGTCGGTGGAGAACTGCTGGAGTTTACCTTCTCAGATGGGTTAGACAGCTTCCCTGATGGGTAGCCCTGAGGTGGACAAAAGGAGAAAACTATGAAAAAGCTGTTATTAAGCCTGAAATTACCCTACTGTTCTTGAGTTGTAGTGTTTTTGTTCTTTTTTCAATTTATAGTTTATTGTCTTTTTATATATACATTTCACTTTTTCAGTGCAAATACAAACAGCAGTCACAACTGCTAATGAAAACAGGAACAAAGAGTTATCGGAGACAAAAATAGCTACACAAATTTAGCTTTCCACATATTTTGCACATGTGGTCTCTACTGTGGTAAACACTTTTGCTCCCTTGTGGTTTAATAGGTTTGACACAAACTTGACATTTGATTTAATTTGCAGCTGAGCTTGGGATGTCTGACCTGCTCCAACTTTGTGCGTGGAACATTTTGCTGGTGAAACAGAAGAATGGAATCAGTCTGCCCTTTAATTACTGCCTCTGCAGCACTGTCAAACAAACAGAGGAATATTACAAATTCAATAATCACTACAGTTACATAGTTCTATGTTAAGCCGAAGATCTAATCAAATTCTAAAATACAAATGAAATTTGTTAATATAATAAAGAAATTCAAGACATCTCCTTTTCTCACATGAATAATCTCCTGCAAGGCTTTTAAGTAGCTCTCACCTGTTAGCTAGGCTGGTTGTAAAAACATACACCACTTGCTGTGAAGGTTGAGGCGGCTCTGCCTTTAGCCCTGGTCCCACTCCACATCCCATCACAGGACCCCCAGGTTCAGACATGGGCCCCGCAGAAAGGCGATCAGAGAGCCCTTGGATAGGACCTGCCATTCCACGCTCTCCTGAGACAAATCAGCATCATGCAGGTTTAATTTGTCTGAAGCAGAATCCTGGTTTTTGATTGTAATGTAGGTACATCTGTTTGGTTACAACATTTCAACACTAGATGGAGCTAAAACACATGTAAAGACAAATCAGTGGAAAGGGACAGTTCAGTAATCCACAGTGACATCTTCTTCCTTGAAGTGTGTGCAAGATCTGAAAACAGTTATGGATAATGTACAGCCTTAACTTGTTGTGTTCAGAGAAAATAAAATTGTGATGTCACAAGGGGATCTCTACATATGATTCATGCCCACAGTTGTGCTCACAATGACACTACTGTTGGTGGGTACTGTGCTACTTTCAGAAAAACAGCAACTGGCAAAATGTTTCCCTCCCTGGAGGCAGACAGACTCACGGTGGGTTGCAGTGTGTGGCCTGTCTTCATCTTCCTCTGTGTCAGGTCCAGAGCACCATTCATCTCCACTGTATGGCTGTTTCTTCTCCAGAACACAGCGCCGCTTACTGCGCATAACACCCTCTAGAGGATAATACACATACATTAATACTCTGGTTTAAACGAGCATAATATTGTCCATATAAAAGGTCAATATTAAAGCCTTTATTTATATCATTCACTGCTTTATTACTTACACAAAAATTAAATACCCCCCCAATCTTAGTTCACTACTGAATTTTAAGGAGCCAGGAGATATTATAGAACTGATATCATCTGATCTCATCTGTTCTAGTGCAGTTTGCTTTACTTGCTGCAAGATATAGGATCCCAGCTTACAGCAGCCTTGACAAATGTGACACATGACTTTAAATCTGAACAGGATGTCAAAAGGCACAATCACTTAAATTAATCATTAAGTATCTTGGTTAAAAATGTAATGAGCTTCATCAAAGCATAATGCTAGTAAATGGTACATATATTAAATTAGGGGTTTTATTAATAATCCACAAGCACATATAATCATATAAGCTCTGTAAGTCAAATTGTAAAAACAATGGAGGAGCAAAAGATCCCATATGAAGTTCATGCACCCATGCTTGACTCCTCTGCAGACATGCTCCTGCTGTTGTGATCAGAGAGTATGCTTATACTTTCTGAAATCTCATTCTTACTCTGTCATTAGATAAGCTCATTAAAACTGTAAAACAGCGATGCCATTGTGCTCTGTTGCCTGTGCAAAAAGGGAATCATTAATCGTTTCTGAATAAACTAACCTGACTTTTGAACTGATTTTCTAAAATTAACATTAAAATATTATACATTTAAAAAATTAATTTTCAAGACGTTATAAATTAAGTGAAAATTAAAAAAATAATTTGTAGTTTGCACATCTCTCCTCCAGTTGATTTTGTGCAAGCACAAGCTGCTGTGCACCAGTGGGTGCAAACAGCTGCAAGAAATAAGCAGCAGCTTCAACATTACCAGAAGACAACCTGCCGCACAGGAGACTGATCCAAAGTCTGACAGCGTGTGCAAAGGTTCTTGCACCGGTAATATTCCTGATTACTGTCACGTATTTAGAGAAGCTCAGTAAACAGTGAAGATTTTTCAGGCTCATTCTTCAACATCTTACTGACTTTGTAGCATAAAATGCCACCTTACAAAAAACACATCAGATGTGCTTGGGTAACCACAGATTTAAAGACTGTGATGTACAGTAAGAAAAGGCGTTTGCAGTGACAGAGAAAAGAACAGCAGAGGGAGGACTGTCACCTTGACACAGAGAGGAAGTATGAAAGAGCTGACCTCTTGTCTTCTGAGGATGTTTTTTGTTACCAGCAGTTGGGTGATCTTAACAAGAAAGTCAGCTACTGAGTCACCAATGCTTCTGTGTTCAAACTATCTGTCAGTAACAAGGTTTTGTCAGTTTGATTACAGTGTGATTTAAGTTAAAGAGAGTGGAGGTGTGCTCTTCATTTGTAATGCACTTGGCTTTTTCTAATTGCAGAAATTAATTCCTTGTGTAAGAACCAACACTAAGAGTTCACTTATATATTGTACGTGTGTGGGTGTGTGTATGTGTATTCCTGTGTGTGTGAGTGTCAGCATTTAAAGAGGAGGTTCAAGTCATGAACAGGAAGCCCAGATGAGTTTCACAAAATCACATTAATGTCATCTGCAGTAAAAAGCTCTTGAGACCAGACACACAGGCTTAAAAAAACAACAGCAAACAAATGCACATCAAACACTTTGTACTGAGGCGCATGAACACAAATGTTTACTGTGTGAGACACACACAAAAAGGTCTTTAAGTCTTCCCACCCACTCACTGTCTCTTGCCTTAATAAGAACCTCTCTAGCCTTACTGAGTTTCACAACCTCATGACCTGTCTCTCTCTCTCTTAGCTCCACAGATGCTTTTTCATCTGGGACACGTCACTGCAGCGTGAGCATGGCACAAACTATCAAAAGCCAGGGGGAAATTCTGACGCTTCACTGAAAGGTCAGGGCATTTCAGCAAGAGAGAAAACAAGTTCTTCTGTCCTCTCAGTCCTTACATTCACTTCCTGCTGTGGAGGAGGTGAATACGCGTAATCTGGTATTTTGGGTTGAGATTTGGTTGATAGGAAGGTAAAGGAAGTGAACTTCTGCATACTTATAAAACACACTGTCTATATTTTTGAGATGCTGACACAGTTTCCTCCGTGCACACATGCCTTACCTCCTTTGGCATCTGTCTCCAGAGTTGGGGGAATGACATTTCTTGTTTCACCAGAGTCAATGGAGACGCTCCGTTCCCGCTTTGATTTGGTTTTGAGCATCCCTCCGACAGTGCTAACAGACTGGCTGACAGTCTTCAGCCCGGGGTTGCCAGGGGAAATCTGGTTGGTTTTGACTCCATGGCTCCCGGCTCCGATGCCCTTTGGACCCAGGTGGCCAGCAGCTCCCTGCTGCTGCTGCTGCGCCTGCTGCTGCTGCGCCTGCTGGTTTATACTGGGTACTTGGGACCGGCTCTCATTGGTGACCTGCTTGCCATGATTGGCCAGTTTATTGTCTGGGTGCATTGGATTGGCTGGTGATTGAGTTGGAGGTCTGGTATGGAGAGTAGCTGTGCCTGCTTCTCAATGGAGCTCACATTGCTAACAGGCAACACTGGGAGGGAAAAGAAAAATCATGATCTTCATTAATTCAGACTTAAATTCTGTATTGGACCCTAGAGCTGAAAGACATATTCATAAAATTTCTCTACAAGGCTGGCTCAAGGAGGAATACACTTATGACAGCTTCACAAGGAGCAATTTGGAAATGTAAAATAATTTAACAGAAAATTTCTACAGGATAGACTTTGTAGATGCCTGGTTTCATTATTTCTGTTTATTTAAAAGTAAACCTCATATTTAACCTGTAAACACTGAATGATTAGCAACTCTTGTTCCAGTTTAGGCCTCTCAAGCAAACTTCTCAGCCTGTTCACTCACCTCATCTAAACCAGACGCTCAACTGATAAAGTGCCATGCTGTTTTCCAGGACACTTTACTGACCACACACGTACCTGGGGGACAACAGAGAATAAAATCATCAGTGAAACCAGATAACAACCTTTACAGTGAACGCTATCTGTCAGTATGTGGATCTTTAGCCTGTAGGTCAACTTCAATTTCATGAGCAAAGACAGAAAACAGAGAGAAGATGCCATAAGACTGATAAGAGACCAAGGCCAAAGACACACTGCGAGGTTACTGTTCCTTTAAGGGAATGAGAGCAAAGACTGAGTTTGAGCTGGGGGAGGGACCTGCACAACCCAGAAGTAGCTCACCAGTGCTTCAGGTCCCTCCCCTTACCAAACACTTTGCAAACCACAAAAACTCCACCACACATTCCACAACACTGTCTGTAGCAATACCTGTCTCACCCTCCCTCACTCAAACAGCCTCATTTTCTCATTTTGAGTTTAAAACACTACCAGGCACAAACTCATTATCTGTGTATTACAAGTTGTAGCTTAGGCAAATTTAGACACACCACCAAACCTCAAGGGTTTGTCAGCATTGCCAGCATTTGTTTTGAATCTATTCTTAGTGTGAATGTGAACTCAGATGATGAGGTTTATGCCTCAGCTCTCAGACATCCACTCTGAGCTCTACTGGTTGAACTAGGGATTAAAACACCCAGAAAATGAGGGGAGAATCAAGATAAACATTGAGAATGGAGGACACTTCCCACACATGTGGCTTCATCCTGGGTTCAAGTCCATAGCTGCAAGCTGACGCCCTCTTGACACCACCACCTGCCTGTGTCCATAACCCCGAGCTTTGGATTTTAACCTTTGCAACAGGAGTGTGTTTCTCCAAATGTCAAAGAATTTGTGTGCAGTCCGCAAAGTAATTGCACACAAGTTTTTGTTTTTTTTTTTTTTGGCTGTCTATCCCACAAAAGCTGCTTATGCACAGAGGCATTACACAGTTCTTCAGAATTTACAGGCCTCAACACGACTTTTCCACACCTGTTGCTTCTGAACAATAGTTGGTCAAAACAGGCATCACAGCCTGTTCAAAAACATCTCGTGGAGATATTTGGCAGACAGAATGCAGATCTCATGTAAACATTTCCACTGGTTTACATTTTTGGCCGCTGACAAAATCCCACCACTGCACATAGTCAGTCAGGTCAGCTGTCCGGCTCCAGCAGAACCATCTGTACCACTCACTCACCTTGACAGGTAATGGTAAACACAATGCTGTAATTAGTCATTAACTAACACAGGCTCAAGTCAGCACAGAAAGGTGCCTTGTTCTCTGGTTGAGGACTTCATCACTCATTAACTCAAACAGGGACAGTCAGACGTCGCTCCTGTTGACAAAGTGTGACTCACTTGCTTTGTGTAACACACAGTGGAGGCAGACTAATCATACTGTGAGTCGCTGACCTTCAAGTGGACAGTTAAGAAAAGAGATGCCTATCTAAAGTGAATACCAGGCTAGTAGATATCCTAGAGACTCCCTGTCATTTCTGCTCTCCATGATATGATCATCAACAGAAAAGCCTGAAGGAGTCATACTGAGTTCAGGTTGGACTTAAACAGAACTATAAAGCAGATACAAGTAACTGAAGTGTAAATGTGAATATTGTGTCTCACTGCACATTTTGTAAACTTAGAGCTGGGACTTACACTCTCATTATGCCCACTCTTTGCCCCATGTGAGAGGCCTATATTTAAGTAATCAGCTACAAGAAACATTGCAGTGACTTTTGAGCAGCTTTTTTTAGGCTGGATAAGTTTTTACTTTAGAGTGTTTGAGTATTTTTAAGTGGTAATACACTCGTGATGTATGAAACAATTAGAACTATGCAAGCCCTTAATGAGCATAACAAAATGTAGTGAATGCTACTCCTTGACCTTCTGGATTGTAGCATGACAAGGTGCTGGCGTGACTAGCAATTTTTTGGTTAGCACATTAATGTTTAACTGAACTGCTGTGCGGTCACATCTCTCAAACAAAGCAGGTTTCCCTGTCCAAGCCAAGAAAGTGTGTTTGTATAGTGCTGTTTACAGGCTTCATATATTATTTTATTTGGAAGAGTCTCAGGACCCAGTTTGTGTTGCAACATCTGGAGGGAAGAGCTTTAGTGCACTGCAGACAAGAGAATACAACATAATGAACCATTATATTTCAGAGTTTATTTTAGTATAAATCTGTTGCATTAAAGATCTGGCTCAAATTTTTTTTTAAAAATTATAGTTTCAGAGGACAAAGTCAAGAGTGAGTACTCAAATAAGGTAACTTTGGGGGTACAAAGTTAACTATTTTAAGCCAATTAATCCTTAGATCCTTTGTTACACCCTGTTTACACACCAACAAGCTCAACTCAACTTACCACGCAACTTCTTACAGCGAATGGTGGCACTGCTGATGACTTAGGTGTGTCACAGTAAAAAGTGTAAACGGCTTGTATTTTTTATGGTATATTTGTACTTACTTTAGATCAACATGTGATGTTTACATACAGGTTAATTTTCCTCTTGATCAGCGTAAAAGAAAAAGCCAACATACATCCATTTTGATTCGGTGCAGCTGCAGTACAGATTTGCATAATCTGCCATCAGCTCTCAATTTTGTTTACAAAAAGGCGTAGACTAGTCAGACACACCTTAAGTGCCAACACTAAAAGGAATTGGTGTCATCTGCACTCATTACATCCTGACCACAATGCATGAACAGAAGTCATTCAACAGCCAAACTTAAGGAATGATTAGTACCTAATTATGGTGACATTTGAAATTATGATATTCAATAAAATCAATCTGGCTGTTACGCAATTAATCTGCAATATAATCGAGGTTGTAAAATGAAAGTAAATGTCCCTTAGGGGTTGATCTGCTACCTTATCCAGTCAAACGCTTTTCTGCCACAGCAGGTTTAAACGTTCATTTGCAATCTCGCTTTCATGTTCATGTTGACAAGGTTGCAGCTCTCCATCTGGCCTCACAGACTGTACCTTTCCATATCAAACATGGGCTCCTGTACTTTTCATCTAATGGTTTAAACAACCTCTCAGCAGCTAGAAAATATGTTGTGCTCATATATTTGTATCTGCAGGTCCAAAATGCTTATTGCACTTCTTCACACAACTTTTTAATCAAGCCCTTTCATCAAAAGATAAGAGAGACAGGAATGGAGGTAGAATAACCAACATCTGAAAGTCTTTGAAGAATTTCTCACTCAAGTTGAGCTTCGGGCCCCTGCCACCTTAAAAAGAATAAGTGGCAAGAGATAATGGATGAAACCTGATTAAGACCCAAGATGTACTGTGCAGAGCATGCTGACACAGTCTGGGAATGTACAAACCCCAGTTTAGCCTGTTATGCGAGGAGCAAGTGTTTACTGTGTACAGAAAACTGACTAGTCAAGGCCCGTCATCACTTGTACTGACTAGGTGATCAATTAGAGAGAAAACACATGAAAGAGGAGCCATTTTTAAAATGTTTTACACTATTAGGTACTTGAAAAATAATTACAGCTAAGACATTTGACTCTTGGATCTACTCAAATGTGCACAGATCAACAAAAGACACACTAACCTGCTAGTTTGTAGTAGCTAGATGAAAATAAGCACCTAATTCATAATAAGGTGCAGCCAGATGAGTATAGAGTTGCCAAAGTCTTTATCGGATCATTGTAACAAGTGTGAGAAAACAGTCCTGTACCCTTGTTGCTGCATTTAGAAGTCCGATAATTCATGAAATGACCTTTGCAAGTCCCTTTATGAAAGTCTGCAGCTCAACAGGCTACATTTTTCATCATTTGAATTACGCTTCATGTTTTACCACACGGCACAGATGCAGGCAGGAAATTTGCATGAAGGCCACAAACAAAAAGGAGAGCAAACCTAACACCAAAAGGGTAAATAAGAGGCTTCTTTTGTCATTTGTTTTATTTTAGTTATAAAAGTCTGATATTGACCTGTATTGTTTTTTATACATTTAATTGAAAATTTGCACAAAGCTTATAAATAACAGGATAAAAATAATCAAATATGAATAAGCACCTTTAATGTGTCAAGGATATAATTCAAAATGTATATGAAATGAACCTTTATGTGATATAAACTACATATTTCATTGAATTTACAGTGTTAAATCTGTGTTAATGTTTTGTTATCTTAAAAATGTATTTACCTATATCTCTGTATGAGGTTATGATCTTATCACACAGTTCTACTTTGAAGTCAACTGTGGGTTCTCACTTTTCATTTTATCAGTCATGGATGCTGAGCCCATTAAAATTATGCAGGTCCACTATTTAAGGACACAGCAGTATTTGACTGGAGCACAGGGAAACCTAGGGATGACATGTTGAATGATGCTGAAAAAACTCCAGAGAGTTTGTTAGCATCACCTTCACTATATGATGCATAATATGCATCATATGGTGAAGGTGTGAGAAATGTCACCGGGAGACCTCTGGGCAGAATCAGGCCAGAGCCTGTTATTATTTATCTGCTGAAGTGGCGACACATTTGGGGGCCTTGTATCATATCAATGCATGACCACATCTGTTCTGGTCATTACGGTCATGCTGTGTAGCAAAAGATCAGGGGTCTGTCACAGAGCAGAACCATGGGTACACTGACATTAAGCGACTCAAATTTTTAACTGCTGTTTTATCTCTCTTTCAGCGCCTCCATCGAATCTAAAATTCAATTTTTCTTCCAAAACTATTCTATTTTCTACACTGCCTCCAATGTGTGTGAATATTAAAACACAATTTGGTGTTTTAGTCTACAGGCCTACCTGGCGAGGAGAGTATTTGCTAAATAAAGACCTCAGCTGTGTAGCAGTTAACACAGCCTTTTGCCACCTCTAACTTTTGATGTTATCATTCATTTAAAATAACATTACAGCCAAATACACAGCTGAGTTTTTGCTATTTACCTGGATTTCTGTTGATTTTATCAGACAATGTTGCAATTATAAAATAAGAGTTTTATCAAATTAGTTTAGCAGTTTGGAAATCACGGATGGCTGGTGCAGTAATTAAAAAAAACCTTCCTAATTGAGTTTGCAGAAACACAAAGAGGAAACAGAAAATATGTAAATGGGAACAACTTCAGTATAATGTGAATTTGGTTAGCAAATACTAGATGCACACAGAGCAGGAGGACACTGAACAGAGGTTGTGGCCAAATAATCAGCTGTGTGTGCCCAGACTGTTTGGCAGCAAAGTTAAAAAGATAACTCACTAACTTCCTCTGTAATACCCTATTTCAAATCCAATGCAACCCATTTTACAGCACAGCTCAAATCATTAACTAAATGATTTTGTCAGCTAAAGTTCCAACCATGAAATAATCATTTCACCAGCATGTCTGTCCTGCTCTTATTAGATGTTTGCTGTGATGCCCAGTTCTGTTGATTGTAAACTGAGAAGACATGAGGGGCAATAAAGACATTTTAGCCATCATTATGATGTTCAGATGTTTCACTGTGGACAGAGTTCTCAACAAAAAAAAAAGTAAAAAGTGAAAACTGTACGCACAGACTAAATTATCTCGATGAATTTGATAAGTGAAACCAGGATCTGCTTACTCTGGCACATGAACTGAGGAAAAAAAGAGCTGCTCTGAGTTTTGTAGTAGCAAATTGCGCACTCAAATTGATAATGGTTGCCCTTAAGGTGATTTATGAGCATGAACTGACTGAGCAGAAACAATTTGTTTCCCTGCTCAATACAGTTAGGAATGTCAGAAATATTGTTTTTCAGCCCTAACATATCCATGTACATATCTTAATCAATAAACCCAAACAAATTGAGTCTGTACATTACTTGAAAACTTAAAGTGTTTCTGCACTGCATTTAGCAGTAGCATGTATGCATCCGGCAGCTAAAGCTAGTAAACAAAGAGTAATCATGTAGAGCTGAACTTTCCATGTAGCATCAAGAGAACGTGTGTCAAGAGGACACAAGCAAATGGATTGAAGGAAGGAAAGAAAAAGGGTAAAATATTAATAATAAAAATAATTTAAAGAAAATCACACTACCACAACAAAGTGCTACTAACACCCTTAGTGCTCCATAATGTCCAGATTACCCACAAAAAGCAGTTCTTACTGTCAGGAAGCATGGTGTTTTTCATTTTGAGAAAATTAATTTACATAAAAATTTTATGGGGTACAAAAAATTAACCATAATTAAAGTACTACTCAGTGCAAACAATCAAAAATGTTACCCTAATTATTGTACCTCTGTGAAGCCAAATTATCCAGGCGACTTAAAAAAATCTTGTTTTTGATTCTGGGGTAGATAAAATGTGGGCTACCTCTTTTCAAATGACTCAGTGTATTTAAGCTTCACTAGACTGTAAACTTTAAATTAAATCCGAGATAGTCTAATACTACAGCAGCACAATTAATCCTTCGCTCGTGAAGGTTAAAATTTACAGTTGTTGCTGAATGTGATTCAACTGAAAGTGAGGTGTTGATTAAACCCAATGTTCATTTAAGAGCCTACAATTACATGCTGTGTTGTTACATTACGTTATTAAAGTCAGCATAACTGTTGGAACAGAGAATATATATGCAACACAAAGATATGACTATGAAAAATGAGAAAAAAAAAATGCAGAAAATTAATCAAGGATGCAATACATCAAACGTACATAAAACATGACACACAGCCATCAACATTTACAACAATCAAGAAAAATCAATCACAAGAAAAAAACATCGGAACACGCACAAAGATACCAGGATCATCAAGAAGCGCAGCTCACTTGGTCATTTTCGAGACTGTTTTTGAAAGTGAAAACAGTTGTGATGGACATCAGATTAGCAGCTTGTTCCAGAGAGCAGCACCACAGTAACCAAAGGCATCCTCACAAGACCTCAGTCTATTCCAGGTACAACTAGAAGACGCCTACAGTGCCTGATGACCTGAGAGGCCTGAACAAGTTAAAACTAGTAAGCAAGTCAGAGATGTACTGAGGAGCCAAACAATAAAGTCTTTTTTAAGAATCTTAGCAGAATTATTGACATAATTCTGTTTATTAATAGGAGCCAGTGAAGTGATTCCAGTACTGGCGTAAAATGCTTAAAATACTCAATAACCATGATTAATTATGACCAAATAGTAACAGTGACTTTAAATCCATTTTGAAGTAATTAAGAGGTAAACGGTCAAAAAGTCAGCTGTGTGTTGGAATAATTAAACTGGGCTGACACTGGTCTGACAACACACTCAAAAAACCTCTCACCTGTCATCACAGTATGATTCAAATACTGCTAAATGCTGACAGGGGCTCAGAAAATGTGACATCACCTTTTTTTCCAACATCAACCCACAGATTTAAAGCCAGTAGGAAAAAGTCATGCCTGTTACTCCCATAGAAGACTGAATTGTGCACCACTTGCATAAGAAATTGATAATAGAGTTACCAGCTCACTCAAATTCTCAGCAAGTCTCACACCAAGAGTAGAATAAACATTTTTCAGCACTTGAATGTCAAAGAGGAGCAATTAAATAAACAACAAACAAGTGGCTGTTTTACACTTAACAAAGAAAGGTGTGCTCAGGTGGTTATAAAGGTGTTTTTTTTAAACAATTTATTACTGCAGATGCTCATGCTGTGCACATCATTTATCAAGCTACCAGTTATGCATGTAGTTAACAACTGCTAATTTTCTTTATATAACTCTCCCACTTTGCATGACAAGTTGATAACTTCAGTGGTTCAAAGAAATGATCAGACTCTTTCCTTTTTTTTTGCACTTAAAATCAAATCTGTATGTGCCCTTGAGATAGAGAGCCAGCAGAGAAACTGAAAACGGAATTATGAGGGCTGGCATTTTATTTTTCCCTGGTGCACTCTGTTTGGTGTTTTTGTCTTATTCTAATAATGTGAGATACCTATTAAGCTTTTAATCAAACGTGTTGCTGGAGATACTCCTCTTAAAGCAGATATCAGCTGGGTAATATTAAGTTGCTTTCCAATCAACACATATGTTAGGGCATAAAATGTTCCCAAGGTCCCCTTCCACATTGATATTTTCTCAAGTTTGTTTGGGAAACAAATTCAATTAAGTCGTTGGATCTTGTCCAGATGCATTCAATCACGGCTCCAAACAAATTAGGGAAATAATTCAATGACTTTTAAAGTCCATAGCACATGGTCTTTATTTATAATGCCAATTCGTTTAGGGCCATAATGATAAGTACATATGCACACAAAGCAGGCCAACACACACACAAATACACACCACTAGTGGAAACAAACATCTCTGTTTAGAGTTAGGCCCGAGGGTTTCATAAATGATTTTAATGAATTTTTCCATGGAATATTTGACTTTTAGGGAGAAATACTGATTTTCCAGTTGGTTTTTTTTTCAGCAAAACATCAAAGAATTTCATATTCTAAGAAAATCTCAGTTTATGACTGTTGTGCCTGTGTATGTGTATGTTTGTGTATGTGTGTGTGTGTCAGCATGATTACAGTAAGACGCTGAGCTCCTATTTAGTCCCAGTGGGTCACACAGTACTCTGTATTTTTAGAGCGAGCTGGTATTAATAGACCCAGAGAGTCCTGAGAAGTCAGGGCCAACAGTGAGAACGAAATACAAAGCCAAGTCCAAAACACAGATGCCACAGTGCTGCTCTGTGGACCGACACCAGTAAACACTGAGGCCAAAGTGTTTAACAGTGCTGATGAATGAATAATGTGCATGACGCAGGAGCACACACTGTAACACAGAGATGCACAGTTGAGAGTTTTTTGGCATCAGCTGCTTAACAAACTGCATTTGCACTTGGCGCCAGTCAAAATGTAGCCTAAAGGCAAATAAGCTGAATGTGCAGGGCCATTCTGTAATCTAACTCAGGACAAGGCCATGGCTAACACAACATGTATGACTGTTAGCAAAATAAGCCCACTGTGAAGGACTATTTTTAAACCATATCCTTGCAGGCTCTGCCAAGTTCTTCTTCGGTTTTTATCAAATGTTATGGTGATCCAAGACGACAGCCACTACCAACATTCACATCAGGTTCACCAGAGGACATCCGTACATTTTAGCATCTGTCCACAGCTGGTAGATCTTGAACCATGGCAAATGTTTCAGGAGCACCAAAAGGTGAAATATGACCTTTAATTTAACAAGTATCACCAAAAAAGCCTTTTTTGGTTCATGCACGATGTTTTTTTTTAAAGACAAACATGAAAAAGTTCCCGATTTGGAATTGCATTATTAAGAAGAATTCACTCAAGATTTTTTTTAAAGTTTCATTTTACACACACACTCTTGCTTTGCAGAAAAACTTCCCAAAACTAATTTTGCAGTCAAAAGAACATATTTTGTCCAAGAGTCCATCAAGATGTAGCCTATTCATCAGTTATCATTGTACAAATTTTATGATGCTGTCTTTTTTCACTTTTTTACAAAGTGTGAAACTCTTTCTTTTTGTTTTTACAGCCAAAATGTATCAACCTTTAAACTGAGCATAACAAAGCTTATAAAAAATTTGACTCACAGCTCTGGTTTAACACAACCTGCTTGTACAGAGAAAACAGCACACGTCAGGGTGGGCTTTTCTCTTCCCTTTTTTTGTTTTATGTTACACACGTGTGAAGTGGGTTATGTGGCTGGTGTAATGGCACTAGGCCTGCACGATTAAGGGAAAAATATGAATCTCGATTTTTTAGCTTTGAATTGAAATCAGGATTTTCTGCCACAATTTTTTTTCTACCTGGGCTTTCAGCAACATCCATTTTGCATTCATTTGTTCACTGAGTTTTCCTCGCGATTAACGTTATTTCAGCAACGCCGCAGTCCCTCCTAAGAAACTTTCAACTCAACTATTTGATTCTGCGTGCCGTGGATCACGTGACCAAAAG
>JAPZDY010000024.1:22671840-22698025 GCA_029783645.1 Ctenochaetus hawaiiensis
ACATACTTTAGTATGTCGTTTTTTTTACTTTATTCAACATACAAAGGGGCACTGGTTGATTTATTCTGATTGTTATATTGTTTAAAGCTTTCACAGTTGGATAAATCTGCTTGAACCTGCAGGGTCATAAGCCCACAAGTCACCAAGGCTGTGATCACACCTACCGTATCTATAAAGGTTTATATTGCATTTTCCTATTTGAGTCCTCTAGTTTAACACTAACAGGTTTCAGAATCTTCTTAACAAAAGTCCTGGAGACCCATGGGTGTTAAATTTCTTTGATATAAGGACAATTTGGCAGTATGATATGAGTCAAACCGCACTAAGATTCCATTGCTGTAATTGTAATTGTGTAGGCTACTCTTGGCCATGTTGTGCAGTAAATCAGACATCTACTTCTTAATTAGTTTAAAAAAAGTGAAGAAATATCCAAATATAAGCATCCACTGAGACTCAATTTGTTACACAAGGCTTCTGAGCATAAGGGGGTGCTGACAAACAGAGGTGACCACCACTTCTCTATAACTAATGAAGCTGCATACAGTATCTGAAGGTTGAATCCTGTAATTGTTAGGTATATGCTGGGATTTTTTTTAAACATTAGCAGCATCTACTGAGGCTTTTGAACAAAGCTTCACATGTCTATCATTATATTTTATGATGTCACCCTCCACAGGCCCCCAAAAAGGTGAGTTTAAGCCTTTAATTTCTCTGATGAATTTGACAGCTGGGATATTTAAAAGCTAAAGTGAAGAAAGTTTTTTAATCCAAAAAAAAAACTCTGAGCTCTCTTCCCACCAGACATGGCTCTAAATCAGAGCAATGGTTGGAATCCAGGTGTTTATTCCCCCAGAAGCTGTAGTCTGCCCTTGACTCTATTGCTGGTGCAATCATCATCAGCAGCTGTCTGCTGGCGTCCGTCCCTCTGCTCCACCTCATTCGCCCCATTCAGTACTCAAAGCCATGGGATTTGTGCAATAGCCTATGCAATCAAAGGTTGATTTAGAATTCAAGTTTAAATTTTACAAACAATGCTTTGAACTACTCTGAGCAGCCCAAGCAGTTACATCATTCATTCATTCTCACTTCTAGCAAGCATCACCGCAGTTTGCTCGTATAGGGACCAAAACCTGCATGTTCACAAGGTCTCAGCAGGGTTATCTGGTTCACACTTTGGTTCAAATGGTTTTATTCTCACCAGCCTTAAGTTAAGTGAAGTTTAGTGCTTGAATATAATCTTCTGACAATGTGTGAATAAATACATTGCTGCAATTTGTAAGACTGACAAAACCTACGCAAAAGTTTAACACAGTGAAAGCTATAGAACCACAACAGAAACTGGCATGTAAGTGCACCATCATGCAAGTGTCATAAAAATGTTTAGTCAAAATACTTTCTACTTAGGGATAAGACTGCAGCCTGGCTATTTTCTTAATGCCTACAGAGTCAGTACTTAAGGGTCTTAGTGTGTTCTGTTGTGTGGAAATGTTCTCAATATCACATTATTCTTTCATAGCTCACCTTAGCAGTGCTCCCTGTAACTCACCCCAAAGTTCTCAGATCACCTAACCAGATAAGAAACACTTTGTCAGCAGCTCACCAAATCTGTCTCTGTTTGCAGTGAGCAGTCTACTCTATGGACATGCCAGGATGCCACATGCTTATTCATTTAAATCAACTCTTTAATATACGAAAGAGGAAGAGGCATTCGGTAGAAATTAGACACACATTGCCTTCTTATTGTAACAGGTCTGCTTTGTCATCACCTGTTCTGCCACTTGTTCTATTCAAACAAAGTTGAAGAAGTGTACACAAACACTTACTAAAATATCCATGCAGTCTGTAAAGTGCCGAACACTGGATGAACTTGAAACAAAGTAATAATTGGTCTATTAAGCTCTGGCATACTGGATCAGTACAGATTGCACACCTGGTTTCTATTATTATCTACAACAAACTCATCTACAAGGACCCCACAGGACAAATTACATTCAAAAACAAAAAGGATAAAGTGAATCAGGCTTGCACAAAGGCCTACGGGTAGGCGATGGACTGTCCAATTTTTTTTTTTTTTAAAGGGTCAGAAAAGAAAAAGATTCTCTGGACTAGGAGATATTTCACTTCCCGTTAAAAGCAACACACAGTGTACTGTGCCTACGAAAGACAATTCGGATCAAGTTGCAAACTCTGTTAGGAGCTATATATAGCTCACCAGGATATTGTAGATACACAAACAGCATGAAGTGCCTGTGCACACACACGGAAAGAGAAGCTGTAGTATCTTTCCCTGTGAACAGGTTTTAGGGCAGCAGAGTCACACCATATTCAACAGGCTGAACTAGCAGGGTTATGGGCTGTCAGAAGTTTACTGGGCTAAGACCACACACACATACACAACCACACACAAAAAACGAGTAACAAAGACACATTTAAAGGGGTCTGTTAGAAAAAAAACTTCATAGCCTATATGCAGCCATTAAGCTTGAATTTTATAATAACTACAATTCTATGAGTGGTACAAAGCAAACATTATTTCATCATATCAAATTTAGATTACTAACTAATCATTACAGCTTTTAAGTTGATAGGTCTGAACTTGAATTGCAGCTTGACTCCGGTCACATAACGTTAGTACGCCTGGTTAAGAGCAACTGAATCACAGCGGGGCAGGAAATGCCTACTAAAGTCAAACATTTTGAAATAATAAACATGTTTTCCTCCGTTAAGTCAACGTTGACCACAGCGCAGTAAAGTGGCAGCCAGTGTGAAGCAGCGGCAGCGTTAACAGCATGTTGGTCTCCACATGCCCTCGCAGAGTCTGTGTTGAAGTGACAGGTATCGTTACGCAGTCTGTCACCCACTGAACACGGTTTAGCTGCTTAGCACAAAACCATTCAAATGCTGCTTTGGCTGCGTCTGTCAGATTAGCTTGATGACAAGCTAATATTAGTAATTTACACATCTGGAATGAAAACGTACTCGTCGACACTCTGAGATTGCGAAAGCGTAGAGTGAAACAAGCACCGCATTCTTGTTAGGAGAATTTAAGGACACATGCCCCTGTTGTGAACCCCGGCGCTCACAGCGGAGACTTGCTGCGCCAGCCAGGTCCACGGGCTAACTTAGCATGCTAATTCATGTCTTCGCTAGGCTACTTGCTTGTAAACTGACGTTGCCGTAGCACACATCTGCAAGCGAACCACTGCTAGCTAACGGGATTTGAACTTTGTTATTGGCTTGCTAGCGACCCGAAGACTTCATAAAAAGAGGGGAAAGTTATACGAGTCCGCACATAAGGAAGACAGCTGAGAAATACGCGGACGGCTAGCATGCCTCGGCAGTGACAGTGTTTTGAAATGCTGTGTACTGTACCTGGTGTCTGAGATCAGAAGAGGCCGATGTCAGGACTGACGGCCAGTCGACATTCCCCGGAGTGGCCGCCGCCACCGCTTGCTCCGCTCGCCGTACCACTGCGCAAGATGGTCCCGATCCTGATGTTTGATAAGAAAAGGCGCTGGTGCAGTTTGACGGAGGTTCAGATGGTGATAAATAACACGGCGTGTCTAGGTTGAAGTTTCGGTTGAAATCAGAGGACGCGTCACCTTGCAGCGGTTCATGACTCCCACTATTCAAGATGTAGAAGGGCAGGACGTTGCATTTCTCTGCGAGTCCATATCACTCCCAGCCGCTGACAATAATTAGTCTGGCCACACGGGCATCCGTATGTCACTGTACTGATATGTCATACTGGACTTCTGCGCTTGTTATGAGTCGGATTTTTTTTTTTATTATTAGTCTCTTCTAATCATCACAGTGACATAATATTCAGATAATGCTGATGTGAACACCCCTTAATTAAATTTTGTCGTTTACTGTGGGAACCTTCAAAAATTTACGAGAAAATAAATCACTGTATCAATAAAATAGCAGATATCACACGTTTTATGAACATCGCTGATCCGACAAATTACCTTGTCAATCTCAGATGCCAGAGCACATTTCTAATGAATACCACCCTGCAGCAGACTAAAGGCATGACTTCATATTTAGAGTAGAAGTACATCAGCAACACTGAAACTGAGCTAGGGCATTTAGATTTAAGGATTACATTAAAAAGTTACTCAGAGTGAAAATCCAGTTGTTGCAGTTAAACCTGCTCCTTTTTAGTTGAATACTCCCTCTGGTGGTGTGGGTAGAAGAAGTAGGCTTAGCTACATCCCCTTAAGTGAACTTAGGATAAAGACATTTCCTACATAAATACTGACAGTGTTTTTAAAATGAGATGGAAACTCAGCTAATGTTTCATGAAATCTGTTAACCAGGAAAGGCTGATGGAGCACATGTGATTTCATGAGGCAATTTATACATTAAAATACACAGACAGTAAGTTGGATCAGCAGGAGGAGCAGCAACAGACACTTATTTCTTACCAGATGCTGGCTGCCACTTAATTCTACCAAAGGCTTTGCCATAATCAAAGGAGCATGAGACATTGTTCAAAAGGAGAGTACATCTCATCTGCTATCCTTGTCCAGATGTTTCCACTGCTGCAAGGATTTGCACCTGCAACAGTTGCTTTCCTAAACTCTAGGATGGAGCTTTTTAGACCACCCACACTGTAGGGTTTTTTCCTCCTGTATGCTTAAAGCATGACGAATAAGAAACCCCAGGGAGGGCCATATACAGTACAAGCCCTAAATTCTCATGAAGGGAGCTGCAGTGATTCATACTGAGAGGAGGAGGAGGAATAAAACACAATCTGTAGTGGACAAGGGTCATAATGGAGCAGTGAAAATAATCCCAAACCACAGAGGTGACTTGCTGTGACTCCCTGACCTGCAGACATGGAGTTAGAGCAGGCAGACTGATCACTGTCGTGAAGGACACTGCCCACCTCTTTTGTGACCTTCTCCCTCCAGACAAGGCAGAAAGGACTGGCATTTATCAGCCGAGGATGAGCCATCACACCTGTTGGCATCAGACGTTTTTAATCATTGAGTAATTAAATAGCTTGAGATTTTAATTACACCATTGGGAAGAGATCTGCACTCCACATTATTCTGTTGTTATATATCAAATTAAGATGGAGCTCAGAATGGATTAAAGATGAACATTTTTTTGCTCTTTGAATAACTAAATCAGATGATAAGGAGACATGTATGATTAGTTGTTTGAAGCATCCTGTTTTCTCATAAACCTTTTCTCCTTTGAGTTGTATATATGCATTTGTGTCGGCACACTANNNNAAACAAGATTTTTGTTTTATTCAAAGGACAGAATACTCTGCTATGCATCGTTTTGATTCAACAATTTTAGGCTCTGTAGGCATCACTCCTGCCGAATAGACCAGCTCGGGGATATTTAAGAGGAAATAAAACAGTCTGCAGAGTATGCTGCATTTGTATTTTATGATAGAAATGCAAAAAAGATGCTGTGAATTCAACCCCCCAACATATTTTTTTTTATCTCAGTCTATTATTTTCCACTGGTAACATGGCAAGCAGAGGAATGAGCTCAATTAGGAGAGGAAATGAGAGGAGAGGAGGAATTTGGACCTGAGTATTTGGAGAGAAAGAAAATGAAACATCGGAGGAAGGTCAAGAGAACATAAGAAAGGAGCGGGAGGGAAAGAGAGAACGAGAGAGAGAGGGAGAGGAGTGAGACAGAGAGGATGAGAAAGTGAAACTATGTTGTCATGGAAACTGGCATGGATCTGAAGAGCAAAACAAGAATGTAAATTGGTTTACCCTTAGGGAATGTGATGGTGCTACAGGGAAGGAATGAGCAGAGAAATGTATTTAAGAGAGGACCTCCCATAACATTATATGCAAATAAAAAGACTTAAAACAAAAATTAATTTCTATTAGTAATTATGATGATAAAGCTATGGATCTTTAATGTTGCTGTATTGAATTCAAAGCTTTACTAGACAAAGACAATAGTAGTTGCTACTCACGTGACATCACTTTGCACTGAGCACTTACATATTAATGACTAATTTTTAAAAAATGTTAGATTTTGAGAGGTGAGGTTGTCAGTCTGAATGAGTTACTAATGTGGCTAAACAACTTGTGGCTCAAAAATGTGTCTTTAGAAAATCACTGAAGGAGGTCAAAAAGCACCAGCAACGCTTGCAGTTTAAAGTCTGTGCAGACTTTGTATGACTGATGTGTTTCGGCTTGCTGCCTTCATTAGGGTCAAGAAAACCACCTGTCAGCACCTGCAAGACGTCTGTGCAGACCCATCGAAGCCACCCAAAACGTAAAAAGTTTTCTGTACCAACTCATCATTATTTTCTCCCTCACCTGTGTGCTTTTTCACACCTCCAAAGCTCTCGCAGGCACTTTGCTCGCAAACATTTTTCTTTCAGTCAACTGCTGAAACTCCATCATTAGATTTGATTTTTCAGTCAGCCAGAGATGATAGGAACGTTGCCAAGAAACGAATGGTTTCCGTGGTGACAAACACCACCAATGACCATTGTGTGTAGCAATGTAGGAAGTCAAGTCCCTCACCTACAATCTCTACCACCACTTTTAGAGTGGAGACAAAGTACGCTTAAGAACAGCCTGTACTCAGCAGACAATAGCTGTGTGTGTGCTTGCGTGTTTGTTCTTGTATTAAAGTATATCATCCATCCTCAGGTGGTTTTCTTGTATTAAATTCATATAAAATGAAACTGTTATGTCTGAGATACCTATATCTGTGCTATATCTGTGCATGAGTTACATGTTAAAGTTGTATTTTTTCATTCTGAGTTTCACCCATGACTGCACTGATTTATGTACACAATACATTACACATAACATAAAAGGCAGTGACAAAGAAGAGAGCTGAAATGCATGTCAATTACTGGACTTGACAGCAAAAGAATGCAGACAAAAGGAAACTACATACTTGAAACATTGCAGCAACAATATTGTCATTCTCCTTTATAATTCTAAATACCAGAAAAAAACTGTATCATCTTGAGAATGCAATTAAGCTCAAAACAAAGCGAGGGTGCATCAGTGGCTAACACTGCTAAATAGCTTGAATAATGTAAAACCTTGTGCAGATTTGTGTGTTTGTTCAGTCGCTCTGACAGTGGTGGTGCTGTGTGTGTGTCTGTGTGTGTGTATGTGTGTATGTTATTGGTGAGAACATAATTTTAATTGGGGAGAAGCGGTTGCCGTGGCGCCTGGTGCAGGCACTGATGCACAGGACCGGTATCTCAAACAGGTGGTTTCCCAGATGGGCAAAGTCAGCAACAATCATGTTTTCTTCCTGCCCTTGCTTTAAAATCCTGCTGGTGTTTGATGGAGGGCAGCCAGCAGACACAGAAAAATGACAAACTGCTCTGAAAAGGAGGAGGCAGAGCCAGAGAGAGCAGCAAATGGATGCTGAGTAGATTTTCATTGGTAAGAATTTGGACCAGAATTTGTGCAACATGTGTGAGCTGCCAGGGTTGTGACGTGAAAGCATCTGGCGGTCAATGTGGACATGTTTTATCCTATTTTGGGGGTTTGATGTGTTTGATTGACTCAACTGTTAATAACTTATAAGGTATTTTTGATAAGTAGAGGAAGATGAGTGTCTGGCTTCTTGTGAGAGTCAATTTAATCCTCACAGCCTTGATTGTGTTGAGATCAAAGTTGTTGGCACGTAAAAGTGGCTAAATCTCTGCAGTGGATGGGAACCTGTTTTCTTGGATTAAGTCCATGTAGGAGATGAGCTAAGGTAATGTTTGCATTAGGTTTAGTGACAGTGAAGTGTTAAAACCCAGTAACACAAAGGTTTATATCTTGTCTGCCTCACAGGGACAGGATTAGATGGAATGGGATGGTTTTACACATCTCTTACTAACTCAAATAATACAGGATAAACCTTTCTGGAAAATACACACCCAAATTAATCAGACAAACATTAGATTAGGAAAAGATGAGGATGAGTACTGCTCCCATGATGGCAGAATGCCAATGATTCACTGGATAAACAGGTGAGCTATATTGACCTAAACTAAGCAGAAAGCAGGTGTTCTATAAGTCACTGGAAACCAACACTGACCATATCACCCTGTCCTCTAGCTGCCAAAGGTCTAACTTTAGCTTTACTCCAGATTTAAACAGAAATTGCCCCTCTACCCACTTTTTCTTTATCAGTTCAGTCAGTTTACAAAAATTGCACAGTTTCCTGAAACTTAGCTGTGTTATCTAAGGTACTGGTGGTCAAAGCATTCTCCTGCTGCTCAAGTTTCTCAACACAACAGAATATTTGAACATCAGTAATTGTGGAAAAGCACAGCAGACAGTAGATGGCAGTAGAGTAACTCTGATGAATTTTAATCATGGTCATAGCCAGTCACCGTTCCCCTTTAGTTAGTAACAGCTTTGCTTTGCACAAACAGTTATGAGTTATTGAAAGACAGAAGAAGAAGGAAACAGTGATGAAGTGATGATGAAGAATATTCACATTAGACTCCAGATGTCTTTGAAAAGCAGGCAAATCCCAATTTTTTCAGATTTTGTATTAACTGTCTTTGCGGTGGTGAATTGGCAATGCAATCTGCTCAGAATTGTTTAGTCTTGGTTCAGTGCTCAAGATATATATATTTTTAAGTGGATAAATCTGATAGCTGGTCTAAAAAATACATAAAATGTTTCAATAATAATATTAATATTACATAATTTGAAACAATTCTAGAGAAAAAGTTAAAAAAAGTTTAAATTGTTGGGTCTTAACTTAGAATTAAGAAGTAAGAATAATTATATTATGTATTAAGAAATTAGGTGAATAAGAAAGAGAAAGGAAATTTGAATCGTATAAAGTATTTACAGAATGGACATTTTTCTGTCCACATGTGTACCATCAACAAAAGTCTAGTGACTGTGGATAGTTATTATATATTGGTGTCATTTTTAAATTAAATAATTACACTAATAAATACTGTTTTATTTTAATTCACCTCAGATTAATCGGACTAATCTGATGCTTCGTGCAATAAGCCTACAAATATCACTATACAGTGATGTGATGTGTACCATCCAGTTGAAAGTGTGTGTATTTACATTTGTGAGGGTAACAGGAGACACAGAGCAGGCCCTGCCCATGCAGTTTAATGGGGCCACATGAGGTGAGGTCCTGCACTATTTGTGAATAGAAGCTTGACCCGAAAAAGGTTATGGGGACTGAAGGTGTTACTGTGACCTTTAGCTAAGCTTCGAATGCCTGGTCCTGCTCGCTCAGGCCTCCAACAAACACAGTGAGTGTGGATGTGCATATGGCAGCGTCCCCCTTTGAAACAGCCAGCACTCAAAACAGTCTGGAGTCCATTAAATCCTTTTGTCTTTCTCCCATTCTTCTGTCCCGGTTGTGCTGTCTGTTTTTACTTTGTGTTATTCATATTCATTCCACGGCGACCCTCCTCCCCTCCGTTTTTTAAGTTCCCATAATGCACTTTGTTGAGACTGTGGGGCAGATGTTTCAACATGCTGAACGATAGGGATTCTGAGTACAGAAATATTAGACAAACTTATTACATTAGATGTAGAGCTAAAAAGTAATTTAATAGTTGACATGTTTTGATGAAATTTTCATAACTATAAAACTACACAAAGACATAAAGGAGACAACCAGTGTATTTCTATTGATCCTAGAAGAAATCCTTGCCTCAACCCACATGACAGAGCAGCTGGCTGAGAGTGGCCTCATCTGGAACTGCCATCAGTTGCTTGTTAAATGCAGTGTGCGAGTGGGGCGGGAACATGGCAGCATGCGGTCTCAGCCAATCCATAACCAGACTCTGGGAACTATGCGCACAAGCTGCAGGTCACAGAGTAGTTTGTTTAGTGCGTGTGTTTGTGGGCTGCATGCCGACGCTGGACCAGACCATGATATAGAATCTGTGCTCCCCTCCTCTCTCTCTCTCTTTCTCTCTTTCTCTGAATCCTGTCTATGTAATTGATCCCAGACTGGACATTTGAGTTGCCAGCAGCGATTCATATTGTTTTTATCTTTTAGACAAGCGCTCTACTGCTTCCAGATGGGGAAGGCACTCCAGGGTTCAAGTTTGTTTTTGAAAAAAGAAAACTGTAATGCTTTAATGTCTTTACCTTACGAAAACCATACAGCAGGAGCAGAAACCTTCATGTCACAGGTTTGTTACAGCCCGTCACAGAAATGTGTCACTCTGTTGCATTCATAGGCAATGAAGTGTGAATAGTTTGTTTACCCTTGATGGTATTTGATTACATGGCTTCTGTATGTGTAAATGGAAGCATATATCACTGTAAGCTGGTGAAAGTGGTTTGACATTGTGGAGCAGGTTTGAGCTTGTGAAAATAAATAGATTTCATGTTGTCACATGTGTGCAAACTTGAGCTGCTGATGGATTTACTTACACAGAAGCCACATCTATTAAGATTTCCTTGGATATTTATTCTTTAGAGCACATTTGACATAAAAGTAAGATAACATCCAGTTCTCCATGGCTGCACTTTGTTTGTTCTGATCATCATTTTACACTTATTACATGTCATGTCTGAATGTACAACACATCTGAATGCAAACCTTAAGTGGAAACACAGATACTGTCAATAGACTTTTGAAATAAAAGAAACTTAAAAGCTTAGTTCAGTTCTTTTCTCTAAGTGGAGTTATTTATTTATTTTTTTAACTTGGATAACATAATTCTCTCTCTACGAATAATATTCACAGGGTCCAAATAATGACAGCAGGAACAAAAGCAACAGTTACTTGGAAAAACTGCTGTTTTCTTTCCAGTCACCTTTCCCACCAAAAAAGCTCTCGTGACCTCTTTCATATAAATAGCAGAAACCTCCTCAGTATCCATTTTAGAAGCTTGTAAAAGAGTTAAAGGGAACAGAAAGACTGGTTTTACCTTTGTCTTACATGAAAACATCTGTCACATGTTACTTTGGAGTGTTTGCAAGTACAAGAAACTTTCTAGTCATGTCATTAAATTTCTAGTAAACTTTGTTGTTCATCAAGCATATTTTTTTTAACATATAAAAACAGTTTTTATGCAAACTAAGATTAATTTTCATAGGTATATGCTTACTTTAGACCACAGCTTATGGCACTGGTCTTGAGTGAAAAAAAAACACCAAAACTAAGACAGACAATGTTTCCTGAAAACACTGATAGCTTTATAATGTCAGCTGTGGTTCAGTCACTTAGTAGAGAGCAGCAGAATTACAGGCATCTGCTTAGTGGACTTGTCAGCCTGAGTCGCTAACAAGCTGAGCACAGATTAAAGTGACAACGAAGCTTGAATGGTGAAAATCCATTTCTATTTGTTCATCTTATGGTTACAGTGATTTCATTCATGTTATTTCAAAGCAACACCATCAGCTGTACTTAATGAATATGTCAGCATCACAGCTGTGTTGTGTGTAATCGTGTATTACCCCACCTGTCGGTTTTCTAAACCGTACATGATAACACACATTACCAGTTGGCAGCGTGCAAATATTAGCAGCTATGAACTGACTTGATGTTAGCTGAGATCATGGGTGGTAAGGAGTTATGTTTAGACGCTCTCTGGCCTGAAGGCATGAGGGTCGGTCCAGAAATTCACATGAAGCCATAATCTGTGTCAAGATGTCCTGTTGGATTGTCCTGTGAACTCGAGTATGATATACATTTCAGTGAATCAAGGACATTTTTAGAGATTTTCATTTATTTTGAACAAGGCCGCAAAACTATCAGACTTCTGATTGGTGTTGCTCTTGAACCTGCAAGTGCCAACCAGCTCATGCACGTTAACACTGGCGTTTAGACAAATTAGTGGCACACTTGTAAATTACACAGAGTATATATCTTTCTAGAAGATGAAGGAGTTAGACCCTTTGACAACTCTATTACACCAGTGGAAACAAAACAGTAATTTTACTGTCACGTTTAAAGCAGTTTGAAGTACTGGTTTCAGGAAAAGGTCTCAACATTTAAACTGCCGACATGCCACAGTGTTGGCTTCTGTTGAGAGAGTCTGATAATTTACTGTTGTACATCTGGTTATGAATTGGATAATAATACAAAGTTTTCCCCAAATGCTGCAACATAAACACTTTGAACAAGAAACGAATGTTGCAGTGACTGTAAAATATGCTGAAAGAAAAAAAACAATGTCAGCATCTGCCCAAAGCTCTTTAAACACCTGTTTTCTGCAGATTTTAGCCCACATTCTATACATCTCATACTAAGCACTTCACATTATTGCTACTCATTTTAAAAGAATGCCATATTTTTAGGCTTTTGAACTGTTTTTTTTTTTTTTACAAAATTCAGCTATTAGTCCCATTCCATTCATTTCAGAGCACAATCAATATCAATATCCTTTAACTTCATGACAACACTGGGATGCTCCTTTGAAATTCATCAGGCCTTGTCTAAAGATCTAACTACTTTTTTGTATTGACATGCAGTTTATTGTCAGTGAGATAAATGTTTGCATTTGAGTTGACATCAATTAATGTTTGGCTGGTGTCCAGTCACACAAAACCTAAAAGGTAAACATCCAAATCGCACACTCATCTGATTCTTTACCATCTCGTGGGGAACAGGTTTTTGTTTTCTGAGGTGTAATCAAAAGCTTTTTAGAGGTTTTCACTGACCTCACAACCAGACAAACACTAAATTTCAACAGCAAGAGAAAATGCTCAGATTACAAAGATCAAAGGGAATTTGGATCAGGTGTGTTGTCCGCTTGTACAACGTGCTGCCTTGATTTTGTTGTTGTAGTAGCTTAAAAGCAGAACTTGCTGCACTCACTGTTGCCTCTGATACGGCTCTATCCACTTTGTAAAGTAAAAACCACTAAATGAAATATTCATGGAGCCAACCGCTGTGTCAACCTCATGCTCTTAATCTGATATGATGATTTTCTGACTAAATTAATAAAGTCAGACACACTGCAGCCAAAAAAAGCCTAAAGTGCTGGATTATTGCATGTTCCTGTTGTTCTTTGCCCTCAGCTGCCATGGAGAGTCTCTGGAAAACAAAGAGGCCTATGACAGACCACCTGCTCAGAGAGGATTGTGGGTATGAGCTACTGTACACTAAACAGCTGAACCAGGAGCAGTGTGAGGGTCCCATGGGGAAAAGCTGGAGCAGGGGGGTGGTGCTGGAGGAGGCCGGTCCTGACGAGGTGGTCTTGTGGAAATGGTTGTGGAGCTTGTGGCTGTATGGGCCATATCTGCTCCCCAGATCCTGATGGACAGTGGTCAAGTCTGCACTCAGTCCATAAATACTCCACGCTACATTAGCCACCAAAGCCTTTCCATATGTTGTTTGCAGAAAGCCTGTATGGTGCTTAAGCCCCAATCCCCATCTGACTCTTTCCAGGTCAGTTCTTCCAGGACTTCACACACGTTCCCTGAAATGGACCTGCTTTCTGCACCACAAGAGGGGAGAGTGCCAGGCCCTCTCCACCCCTGTGGTTTACATACCCAACCTAGCATGTCGCAAGCTCGTCTGAGACCAGCACACTGTGAAAAATGACCAAAGTCAGACCCTGTTAAACATCACATGGAGTATTAAGATCGCATCCTTCTGAAACCAAAATAAAACTTCTGGCAGTCGAGGAAGTTAGCTCCTGTTCGATATGATGTGGGTTCTCTAGTTACAGGACTCTGTGAGTATAAACATCTTGAAACAAGGCAGAATAAGCAGATCTTTTTAGTAGTCTCAAGAGAACAACACTTGATTCAAGTAAACAGTTTACACAAGTTGATTTTAATTGGGAACGAGTAAAAGAATCTTAAGCCAATGACAGATTTTTCTTCTGGTTTTGAGAAAAACAAGATGCCAGCATGAGACATGGGACTAAAAGACTTGCGTTAATGTAAGCTGCTGGGAGTGCAAGTGATCATCAAATCATCATCCCACTTTTGGCAGTGACAGTAAATTTATCTACAGCCTTCTCAACTCACTTCTGCCCATCCATTAAAACTGAACAAGTCATCCCAGTTGTGTAAAAGCCTCATAACAAATACTGTACAGAGCCTTTGATTTCTGCCATCAACATTTATGTTGTTATTATTAGTGTTAAATCCCCTGCTTTTTATCTGTGGATGACAACGTCCGTCACTGTGATTCTTTGTCTTACACTTTGTAGCGCTAGTATTTTTAATCTGAACACACTTGTTTCAGGGGCAAACAGTAGAATTATTTAAATACAGAACAGAAGCTAAAATTAACAACCGTGTGGTAAAAAGTACTTTCCGCTAACTAGCTAGCGAAGATTACAATGTAGACAGAGTAATTGGATAGAACATTATAATATATAATGAATAAAAATAGAAGAAAGATTCAGAGGAGCTGCCAGGTGGATTTCTTACTATTGGACAGAGCCTTGCTAGCTGTCTGCTTCTATTTCCAATCTTTATGTTAAGCTAAGCTAACCAGCTGCTGGTTGATCTATTACTTACCGGATGAGAGTGATTAGAGCGAAATCAGTCAGTATTTCCTAAAATAAAAAAAAAATCTTTAAATATGGGTGTGTTAGGGTCTACTTATGATACTTGTTTACAATACTAATTCTTGTTTATAACAGTTGAGCATTATTTTGGCATTTCTTGTATTTACGACCGTAGTTAGTACAAGTGGGATTGTCTCACTCCCTTCGACTCATAATTTGTCTACTTGTGAGAAAACTTGATTCTAGTGCTATGTATTAGCAGGAACACAGCTTGTACATGGCTGCAGGATTGCAGACGTTCTCTGTAGCTTTTCTCTAAAACAATATTTTGTGCCTGTACACTCCTGGGGCTCAGTTGAGGAGAGGGGCCTCCTTCCTGCCGCTCTTGTCCCAAGGCCAGTCATCTGTGGCTGTGCTCTGCTCTGTGATTCAGGTAGAGGCCTGATTGGGAGCCCTCTGCCAAGGAGGCAAGCATTGTGACGTACGAAGCTGTGAGATGAGTTAGCCTGGAGGGAAAAGGAGGACACGAGGGTGGGCCTCCGTGCTTTACGAGCGCAACCCTCTGCACAGCCTTGCTTACCTCTGTTCTGCCCTCCTGGCAGATAAATGATGATAGAGCAGAAATATACAGTAGGCTGGCTAATATATGTTAGCCTGTCTACCAGAATAGTACAACAGTCTCGCTCCACCTCCTCAATGTGTGGTCCCTGACACAACTGTCAACTGAAGAAAAAGCAGGGAGAAGAAGAGGAGGAGGAGGAGGAGGAGGAGGAGGAGGAGGAAACCTTCCAGCTGCAGCCAGCCTGGGATGTAGGGGACTCAAGTCTGAGGATGGCAAGAAGACAAGAAAATAGAGGACTTACAAAAAGGAGGGAGTCAACACTGCTGAAAACTGGACGACTTATATAAAACCTGAGGAGAAAAAATAGAAACAGTGGCTGTACAGTGCTGTGAAAATAAAGGAAAATAAAAGGAAATCAGAATCTCATTTGGTGATAAGTGGAAACACACATCCCAACTGTGTGCCAACACAGACTATTTTCCTCCCTGAGAGCTTGAATCATCTGCTTTAGTAACAAATTCCAATACAGGTGGTCCTCTGAAATGAGAGGTTAGCTTTGCTTTCAACAATGCCAGTGGTAATGACTGATCTAATCATAGGGCACACTCCTGGAAACCCACCTGTTTTGCCAGCTTTACTCGCACATAAAGTGCACTGTTGCCAAGTGCTCAGTCTGGGCGGGTGGCACATTTTGGGGTTGCAGTAATGTGTTACCCAGATCTCTATATAGTCCCAGCTATCTGGGTCTGATTCTGTTCTCTCATCTGGTGCCAAGAGCAAAAAAAAAAAAGTTGCTCAAGCTTGGCTCAGCCGGATCTGCTCGATGGGGCACTGCACCTGAAAGCTTTTACAGGGCTAAGAGGGTCCAGATAAGATGCAACCTTTCCTTTGTCGCTAACTCTCCCCCACATCGACCACCATCCAAAACATTTTGTTTTTCAACGACTCACATTTTCCAGTCGCCTGATCTTCTTCCTTCCCCTCTTTTTTTTTTTTTTTTTTTTTTTTTTTAAGTTTCAAGCAGCCAGGCAGCAAATCAGGCAGCCAGCCAGCAGATGTGGCAGGCACTTGTGTTTGGGACTGCAGAGCTTAGAGAGGATGTGCTTCACCAGTAAAGAATTTGGTCACTTCTTACTCCAACAGAACAGGACTTCAAGTCCAACAAAGGAAAATGTGTGAGAAATGGTCACAAATTATTTTAAAAAATAAAAGATGTCTGCTGCATTGGCTTCTCAGAACTTGGGACTTGCGCAGGTATTTTCATATGACTTCAACTTCAAGTGGTTCAAATTCAAATCATTGCTAAAAAAAAATGACCATTTCTGTTTTTGTAGTGTTTTTAAGTTATGAAGGCGAAACAAGTCATTGTTTTTCCTCGAGCATTATTCATTTCTGGCAAACTTTAGACTTAAATGTCAAGTGCTGCTCTTAACAGTTACATAATATGAACTGAGGGCCAAGCCTGCTATATTCTATGACGACAATCAGTTGAATGCAAACAACATTAAACTGCCAACAAGTTGGTAGTTCTTTCTAAAAGAAAACTCCACGTTAAAAGTCCCTCAAATTTGTCAACTCCTCATAAACTTGTTGTCCTTCTTTGCTGTATTTTCCACTTGAAAACAAGTCTGCTGCACTCCTTGAACCACCACACTTCTAACCGTCTTTTCTGCTTTGTTGCTCTTGTTGCTGCTAATGTAGCAAAGATTTTGGTCAGGTCACTGTTTTCCACAGTAAAATACTTCTTTGCGATTGCATTACAAACATTATTGTGCGATGTGTTTACTAGCTTGTCAATGTTTATCTGACACATTTTTGAACTTCATCTGCCAGTCCACTCTGCCCTCAGAAACCATGTTGTTTTATATTGCATTTTTATTACATCTGTCTGTCTTCCAACAGCCTTCTAAATATAGTCCCCCTCTCACCCCCCAAAAAAGAGCTGTACACTAAGTCCTTACTAATTAGAGCCTTTTCCTCAGTCTGGGGCTGCCTCCAGTAAGAGCAGGTTTATGGGCCGCTTGCAGGGCAGCTCTGCTTAGCTCCAGCCTCGTCTGTTGCTGCGAGCAGGCCCAAATCTCAGTCAGAGGCTCTGGAAAAAATAAAAAAGTTTTTACTGGCAGCTGCGTGGCACCACTAATGATGCTCACCGTTTGTCTCCTCTTAAATCTAGTCTAAACACAGCCATTTTTTCGATACAACGGAGATCCTGGAGTGAGTGCCCTTCTCTAACAAGCATTTAAGGATTTGTGGATATCCATACATGAATAATGCAAAACAAAACTCATGCAGTTTTAAGATTCTGTGTGCACTGTTTCAATGATTCACATTCGATTAAACCTGGAGACGACACAGCGCTGTGCACTGAGTCATGAGAAAAGCAGTTATCAGTATATGACATGAACCAGCTCATTTTATTCAGGCTGCTCTCCTCTCATGGGGTAAATAATAACTCGCAGGTGTTTGCCTGGGAGCCTCCGCGCTGATTTCTCGACCTTGCCAGGCCCTGGTTTTCATTTCACGTTGGAAGTGATGGAATTTCTAAAAAGGCTATCTTTGCCAGTTTATTCAATAATATATGAAGCGATGGCATCATTCTGACACCCTACACCTTTCATTCTCAGGTCCAGCCATTAGACCAGTCATGAGTGGAGAGCCGGAGAGACGGGCGAAATGAAGCGACACTGGGGAGGTGATGAATAATTTAAGGTGAATCCAGTGTAGTTTGAAAGAATTCTCCCTGTCAGTCCTTCAGCTTTGCTCAGTCACTCTCAGTGTGTACAGAACTGGACTGGAGAAGAGACACGCTTTCACTGGCCGTGATAGGTTTTAAAAAACCTTTTAAATTGAAATTTCCGGCTGAAGCTCAGTGGTACCACAGAGATCTGAGGATGATTCCTTATTTCTGCATGCTCCTCTGCTGGCTGGCTGTTCCTCTACAAGGTAATTGTCTTCTAGCTTACTTTGACGACAAAGATGTTGACTTGGAGACAAGTCAGGGTGGATAGTCTTTCTCTTTATAACAAACCACTGTCATTATTTTGGTAAATTCCTCAGTGCAGATGGAGGGAGGGCCATAAAATTTGATCCATCAAACAAGCCAGAGGCAGATAAACTATGAGTGTGTTTAATTATTTGTTGTTCATCCTAAAATGCTGACTCAGTCGATTCCCAACAAACTGTGAGGTCTTGTAAAACTTTTCTGAAGACACTAAACATCTGTCAATACTGTGCTTGTAGAGGCTGTTTTCTGTTTATTTGAGGAAAACAACACAAAAGCTTTTTCTCTCCTTACAGTAACAGTAACTGACTCCGGCTGTCTCGTTTTACAGGTCTGGAGATACTTGACCCTGAAGAGGTGGAATACATTCGATCCTATGCTACAGCAACAGTGGGAGACTCAGTCAGCTTGGACTGTGGTTCCATCATGCCCACCATCTGTATCTGGGGCTTCACTAAACTTGGGACTGATAATAATGTAGCTCTGGCCTACAACTATGGACAAGGCCCAAAGCTCCAGTCTCAGTCCAGCAGCCTGGGACACATCTATGTGCCCATCAACACCTCTGCTTTAGTCATTGAGGAGCTTCAGAGGGATGCAGAGGGGATGTACACCTGCCAGGCTCTGTATGATACAGACGAAGGGGCCAGGATTACTTTCTACTTCACTCGACTGGACGTGGTGGACGATTGATGATAACTTTCAGTCTCATCACTTCAAAAGTGTGCAGCGTTTATTTGTACTTTCAAGATTCATGACCTGTATGTATCTTTAAACCAACTGCTTTAAAGAGTTGGTTCATCTCAACTGCTCAAAACTTATTCTCAAACTTTTCTACAGGTGTATAGAAAACAGCTCTTTGTGGTCATTTTTACACAGGATTTGAGTTTTTTTTATTTTTTTCTGAGACTTTTCCCACCCACGGACTTTTAAATAAACCACTGTCCAAATGTAAACACAAAAACACAATTAGAGCACTGTAATCAGTTTGAGAAACCAACAAGTGGCCATTCGACCCTAATCCGACACCAATGAGGGCCAATCACAAGTCTAAAAAAGCAGAATGCTAACTGCAACTGGAGGTTTGACAATGCTTGTGTAAAACCTGCAAAATTGGCAGCAGGGACTGTGTTGTGGGAGTGTTGGGTCATGAAGTGATCTCCATAGTACACTCTGACACGTCTGTTTCTCAATATAGTGAATGAGTGCCTGTACATTTCTGTGTAAACATGTCTAAAGTTCTGCTAGCAAGGCTAGTGCTGGCACTGTATCTCCTCAAATAAGCTGAGATAACGATGCACAATCTGTCATCAGCTGCCAGAAACACTGTTTCACCTGTCTACAGAACAACACTGCAAAAGTAAGTTTCTGAATATTCTCACCCTGTCGGAAGATTTCCAAATGATCATTTTTCAGTGACCAAAAATCGTTTGTGTAGACAGAAAACACACAGGAAATGCTACTTTTTGAAAAATACTCATCAGTGTGGACAAGATCTTAGAAAATCTTAGGTATGTTAACTAATCTAGGGCTCGGACACAGCCTTTTTTTTCTTTTTAGAAAAAGTCTCTAAAAACATAGAGTGTGTATTATTTGTGTATTATCTGAAGACGGGGGATTTTTTACTGCACATATATATGTGTGTATATATACACACACACAGTATATATATTAATTCTGGAAGTATCACAGCAATTCCACTCCACTCTATTGCATCACAGCAGAGGCAGAAATCTCAGGTCACTCAAAACCTGTGCAAATGAACTCCAAACTACCAGACTAAATATCATAGATTCTAGTGAGAAAATGTGATTTCTGTCATTTTGGAGAACAGACTTTTTAGCACCAGACTGGACTGTAACACACACCAAAACCCTTTGATCAGTGAAAGACACTATTGTGTCCTGTAATCTTTTTAACCATATAAACTTACGAAGCATGACAGCGTGTAAACCTGAGGTTGAGGTTTCCATTTCAAATTCTCAACCAGTCTTGTATTGCACTGATTATTAAAGCCATCTGGAGCAGGTTCATTAGACAAGACTGTTTTTGTTTGATTTTCTTCATATATACTGTTCATTACTGTTTCTCCTTAATTCTAATAGCCACCCTGCTGTGTTGTTTTTCTTCCTTTAAGAGCATTAGACTGCGCTCATTATTTGACTACTGTGTGTTGTCACTTTTAACAGAGAGACCAGGGCTCATCCAAAGCCGACTGACACTTCCCACTTCTTCATGTTTTTAAGCGCTCAAGGCCACAAACTCTCCTGCTGGAATTACAAACATTTTAAGATCCTTTGAACTGACAGATACCTTGACAGAAATCCTTGCTCAAGAACACAAATGTTCTCTTAAATAATTCTTCCGTACAAATAAACATTGCATTATTCATATTTGTGCAACGATATGCTTGAGTGGTTGGTGAATAAAAATCTCTACACAGCTAATATATTTTTCAGCAAGTTTGGATCTTAGAATTCATTCTGACTTGTGAATACCAAATATCTCTTCCCGAAAGTTTAGTTCTGTCAACAAGTTCTGTTGACAGGAGGAAAACAGGGGCAGTTAAATGGATGCAGCTGGGATACAACAAGACAGTGTGTCTGATTTTTTCCCCCTGATTACATCCAACAGGTGCAGGCTACAAATATTGTGGTTACATCAGCATGAATGGAAGCTGAAAGCCGGCTGTGTATGACATCTTCATGCATCAGGCCTTGAGCCTGATACCAAATAAATAGCGGATTTCCTCCGGGGAGCATATAGATTAATGGTCATATGAGCTCATCATTTGCAGGACAGAATGTCGGAGGAGTTCATCCAACCACAACATGCTTCACTTGTGGTTTGTGACATCTCAAGGATAAAACCGCCCTGGGCTGAATTCGGCGAGTTAACAAGACACTGCCCGATTCATAAGAATTGCATTCATTCAGGGTGTGCTGGAGACGAGAGAGAGAGAGAGAGAGGAAGAATGGTGGGCGGAGGGGAGAGGGACTGGCGTTAACAGGTCGGCTCGGCAGCAAGGGGCAGAAATTCCAGAAAGGACAATGAGCTTTCTTGTTCCCATGGGCTCCTTAATGAAGGGGTGTAGCTGCGTGGGTTGAGGGTGCAGGGCAGGGCTGAAGGAGAGTGCCGACTGATAGACGTGGGAGACGGAGAAGCAGCTCATTTAGAGACAACCCTGCCTTATCTTCTCCTCATCAGCCCAGCCTGCATCTGTCAGCATCCCCTCTCCCTCCCCGGACCATTTCTCTGTTCGTTTCCAGCCTCATTTCCTCCCCATTGTTTTGTTCCTTTTTCTTCCTCATGGCTGCAAGAGAATCATAACCAACATTCCAATGAGCTACTGCATGGAAGTCAAAGATAAATTTGCATGGCCTGTTCTGCCAATCATCCTGCAATCAGTCACTTTGTGTTTTGGATTCACACCTCAGACACTTCAAATCAGTCTACATCTAAAGCACTTGAGATTTCAAGGCTGAGAAACTCATATGCAGGCTGTTCCTGGGAAAGAACCGAGTTTGAGTCAACTGGACGAGTGCCGCCAGTCTCCATCGCAACTAAAAATAACAGCCGGAAGACGCTATGCCACGCCTCGGCAGCAGGCGAGTAAATCCGGGTGCCAGGAATATCCAGTATTCCATCAGGGGGGAGGAGAGATGCCAGGCGAGCCGGGGCCTGAGGACTGGCAGACAGGCACCAGGCAGGAAAGCCTGCACCACAGTCATCCTCAGTGAAGCACAGCCAGCCCTGTCATCTGCCCGCTGCAATCCTATCAACTCCAATCAGCCTGCACACCATGGAGATTATTTTAAAACCGACGGAGGGTTTAAGCCTCAGAAAATTGGTTTGGGTAATGCAGGCTGAAACCTGAGAGGAGAATATAACAACCGATTTATGAATGAACTGCCTCACACTTTGGGAGCATCACAGTTTGGACAACAGAGTTACTCATTTTCACCATCTTCGATTTCTACTGTATTACAACCCATTTTGTTCTTTATAGTGAGATATTCAAGCTGCACCAGACATCTTCAGTGTTAGCAGTTGTAATCTCAGTTGCCAGAAAACATGGAGTGTGGTGTCATTAAACTGAGACAGATTCATATTTTTACCATCCATCCCAATTTGAGATGCCTTAAAAGTCAGTTCACCCAAATCACAAAATAATACATTTGTCTCCTTGGACTTTAGTGGCACCAGTCCTGCAGACAGTTTTTGCTTTTATGCATTACAGTTTTGAGTTTCTGAGATTTCTGCCTCCAACAGAGCCTGACTGTTCAAAGGAATGAGTTTGATTCCTATATAGAGGTCAAATTAGTACTGTGCTCTGTACATACAGGGTCGTTTTCTAGTTTAAAACATGCTGTGGATGTACAAGAGTGTTTGGCAGCTAAATGAATGTTGTCTGAGAGACATCAAACTGTTCCTATAGCTGAAGCTGAGTCGCCTGGGTGAAAACCAGGAATCCTAACAGCCAGACCATACAGGACCTGTACGTCATAAACACTGCACTTTACAATGTAACCCATCACTGAGATTAGGCCCGATGATTTGAAGCAGATTTGACCACATTTTTTAGCCCCAGTTAAACAAAGTCAGGAGAGTTGAGGAAAAACCGTGCTGTACTTGGTGCTTAAATGTTACAAACGGCCCTTTAACACCAAGAATACCACACTAATGAGTTTTTTCTCTTTATCTTTGCTGCATTTAAGGACACAGTCTGAGTTTTTGATTGAGGTTGACTCCTTCCTGTAGCTGGAGATTTGCAGCTGACATCCAGCAGGTCAAATAAACTTCATCAACAAAGTGTCCTCAAAGTGAGAGAGTATTCAGATACTAGCAGCAGATACGTTTTAACACACAAAGATTTGTGTGAAAGCTCTCTTCACACTTCACAACTCTGTCTGAACTGTTCAAACTTCACTTCTCTAACAGATTGGGGCCAGTAGGTCAACAGTGCTCTCAAAGCAACAGTGCAGTTCGCGCAAAGCGATGAGCTATCAAGTATTCACTGAAGCAATGAGCAGCAGCCTTAATCTGAACAGTGAAGGGAGTGTTCACCCCGTTCAGGGGTCACTGCAGTGGAACAGCCCATCACAGAGCCACATCAAAGGCCTGCCAGAAATATCGATGGGTTTGGACCGAGGCCGGGAAACTTACTGAGGCAATCATTCACTGGGTGCTGCACACGAAGGAGGGGAGGAAAGACATTGAAAATAGGTTGTTGTTTACTCTTTCATATCTTCTCTTTATATTATTACAAAACTTTACACAGACAATTGCTAATCTCCACGCGTAAGTGGAACACGGAGGGACAAAACGACAAAAAATAAAAAGTATTTCTCATCCAAAAGGCATAAATAATATAAAAGACAAACTTTTTTTCCTTTAAAACAGATACATTCATATGAAATAATATTTTACTACTACAAAAAATAAATAAGTCATCTAAAGAGTTTTTGATCTTCTGTGAGAGTCCTCCCTCCAGTGGGATGTAGTTTCTGTCTTTGAGCAACTTTTCCTTTGCTCTTTGTGTTTCTCTGCATCTGGCTTTGTTCTCAGCCTCACAAAGTCCCTCTCTTTTTCCCACATCGCGTTTCTCAGCCTCAGTCCATCCAACGTTTTGTGTCCTCGTCACCGTAACTTGCAGTGTCTCTGACTATCCTCTGTGATACTTCCACCACTGTCTCTCATCCAGACTCTGCGCCTGGTTTCTCTAAACTCTCCACCCTGCAGGAGCGTCTGGTTGTGTGTGGGCTGCGTTCAGACCTCCTGTGGGCTGGGCTGGATCAGCTCTCCTGCCAGGCTGCTGCTGGAGATCCACCCAGGCTTTTCGTCACAGTCCAAGTCTGGCAGGCCAAGAGTCTCCCAGCACACCACAGGCCCTTCTGTGTCCACACACTGCAGCTCCTCCTCAGCTGCACACAGAGAGAGGGGAGAGTTTGGGTTTACACTTCATATTAAGGAAGACAAGAACAGATTTCAAGGAGCCCACAGAGTAATTTGTGGTGATGCTGCATATTTTGTCTGCAAACAACATGAGGATTGGTAATGATGTAAGAACTTACTTGTATGGCAGGAAAAAGAAGCCCTCTTTAAATTTGATTTTGCAAAAGTTTTTAACCATGAGGGTTTGGAAATGAATGTTTTCACTTATTCCCTGAGAATTGGTTTTGTAGCTCTAATGTCTTAAGAAATCATTTTTGGGAAATCTGCTTATTCACTTTCTTGCTCATAGTTAGATAATCAATACCATTCAGTACAACACAAATGAAGCTTGGGCCAGAAGGTTAGCACAAAGACTGAGACAGCTAGCTAAATTCTTTCCACAAACTTAAGCTTTTAAATATCAATGATTAACATTTTTTTATATATTTGCTTAATCTGGACAAAGAAACAGTTATTAACAAAATGTTAAAGTTTTGCCTGATATCCTCAAGGGGACGTTAAGACTTCAGCAACTTATTTAAGACTTTTTTAATCTTTACGGTAAGCATAGCTAACTGCTTGCTGGCTGCAGCCTCGTGCAGTATCTATTGCACAGACATGAGAGAGGGATCCATCCCCTCATCTAAATATTGGCAAGAAAGCGAACCAAGCCTGTAAATGTCTAAGTTTACAATTACAATGCTAAGTGGTAGATAACTAATATACTCATAAAGATGCTTCTCTGGTCACAAGCATCATTACGAGACACTTCTGTCATGCAAACAAAGTGTTCTTGAAATGAAAAATGGTTTCAATGTGAAAGCTTTAAAAAATATCGAGGTGTTACAGTTGCATTCCTTTGTGTAGAATCATTTTCATGAGAGAAAAAAATAGTTTCACTGCTGACTTTAAGAAAAAAGGGTTTTCATGACACATAAGCCATTTTGAGGTAAAAAGGCTCCATTTGGCCAAAAGTTGATTTAATTATTGTTTATCTCATTTTCTATATTCTGATTTTATAACCCCCATGGCTCAAGTAATTAACATTTTGATCCAAAGATTTTTTTTAATGATCTGTAATTATAGATTTTCTGAAATAAAAAGGAAAAATTTTAAAATCAGAAACAGGTAGTGAGAAGTTAAAGTTAATTGATTCATGTTTACGTGTGTGAAAAAGTGCGGGCAGAATGTTTTTTTTTTAATTATTATTATCTAATGGTTCTGTATGATAGACATGATATAACGCCAAAAGAAGAGAGAAGAAGAAAAAGTCCAAAAAAGTGGTGAAAGGGGAAAAAGAGATAATACTCGGAGAGATTTTGTGGGCAAATGTGTCTCACCAGTGTTGTCTGCTGGACAGTTTTCATTGTTCCCGACCAGACAGCAGGAATGCTGCGAGGGCGAGGACTCCTTGTGCTCGTCTGGCTGGTACCCTGCGTCGGCCCCCTGGTCACCAGAGTGCATCTGGCCGTCGGTGCTGTGGCACTGTGACGAAACCTGGCCCAGAGGCACCATCTCCAGCCCGTCCTGTTGGCACGGCGCCACACGATGCATTAGAGGCAGAGTGCCGCCGGAGAAAGTGCCGTTGGTCTTGTTGTAACATCTGCTCACAGAACGAGGGAGATAGAAGAGAAAAAGAAAAAGCAGGTCAGATTGGTTGTCAGATTAGTTTAGAAGGTGCCTGTGTGCCGCTGCGTTCTCACCCACTGACAACTCTCCAGTTCCTCCTCTCTGCAGATATTTGTGGGTTTTCCACCAGACACAGAAAACCCTTGTGTTAATACTCCCATCAGTGTACAAAACAATGACAGCTCTAACACAACTGGAGCACTCTCGCACAGCTGCAAAAAGCATTTTTAACAGTTGAAGTGGAGATTAAAGGTCCAGTCTCGCTGCCTCTAAATAACTGTGACACATTGTGGTTCTGCACTGTGGTGAATTTCCCAAAAGCAGACAGTTACACGCAGAGAGCTTCACCATGCGTCCCTGAGCTCAGTTTCCCTCCATCGGAACATGATTGGATTTTGACCACGCCCCCTCTTTTCCCAGCAGCCAGAGGTAAATAAACACAGGGCTCATTAGGTCTGCTGGCTGGGTGCACACAGGGTAAACTGTGATGCTGGAGACCCTTAAGTACATAAACAGGACTAGCTGGAGGGGGATTTTTGTGTGTGTGTGTGTATGTGTGTGTGTGTGTGTGTGTGTGTGTGTGCGCATTTTGCTCAGCTGCGTTTTATAAAATGTGTGTAATTAGCATTTCCATGCAATA
>JAPZDY010000024.1:22698125-22709378 GCA_029783645.1 Ctenochaetus hawaiiensis
TGTGTGTGTGTGTGTGTGTGCGCATTTTGCTCAGCTGCGTTTTATAAAATGTGTGTAATTAGCATTTCCATGCAATATCCATAAGGCTTACCATCTCCATTTTTTCCACTTTTCCACAAAAAAGTAAAGACTTTTTGAAGGAACAGGTTGATTTACATGAGTTAAACCAAGATCTTATGTCCTCTAAAAACACTGAAGTTGTTGTCCTGCCTGCTGCATGAAAACACCAATGACTAGTTTACAGTAAATGTTAATGTGCAAAAGTGTTTTAGTGACAAACAGAAAATCTTCTGATAATAGCCATTATGGAATATCCATAAGAATACTTTTAAATTTGTAGCAATGGAAAAAAATTCAAGCCAGATCTCTTATTATTCTTTTTTTCTAAACCCATTTTATTGACAGTGAAGAAGAATGTGAACGTGAAGATAACACTATGCCGAATTAATGCTAATATGAATAGGACTCTGTGTCTCACCTGTTGTTGTTGCAGAGGTTCTGACAGCTCATACAATCCGATGACTCTGTTTGTGGCAGAGCTGTGTACATGCCGCCACCCTGACAAGAGAACACAAACACCACATTGAGCCAAACCAAACTGCTGATGTTAAATACCACACTTGGTCAATTAATACTTGTGCATCACGGACACGAACAAGGCATCCAGTGTAGGTTTGGAGCACTTTGCGGTGTCTGGACTGCAGCACTCACGTTATGGTGGTGGTGAGGGTGAGGGTGCTCGCAGTCCCGAGTGCTGTGGGGCAGGGTGCCATCGTGGCCGTGTGGGTGGCCGGGTGAGAACAGGCCACTGGTGCCGTTGAGCAGCCCCAAGCCATTGGGGAGTTTGTGATGGAGGTGATGGCACCCTTGGGGTAAATGCCCGTAGCCCCCGTGGACGCCCCCGTTGATGCGGCTGGAGCCAGACAGTGTGGTGTACTCCAGGACATGGCCATTCATCTCCGCTGGTTGGTACAGGTAGCCAGGAGGGTCATACTCTGCAGCAGAGAGAGGGAGATGAGGGAGGTGGTGCAGAGAAAAAAATGTTAGGATAGAAGGAGAGACGAGTTTGAATGTCCGATCTTAACAACTTAAAGGAATAAATCCCCCAAAAAGGAAAAAGGGACCAGTACTTTAAAGTAAATTAAAGTCTGTTAATGGTTCCACATGAATCAGCAATGACCAACTTATTCGGCCTTTGTTTGTCATCGGATCTATTTATTAGAAACACTGATTTTTGTGGTTAATCCAGCTGACAGCATTTCTGTACACAAATTGCTTACCTTTCTCTTCAGCAATTTTTACCCTTTAGACATGAAATGAATGTATCTGTGTTTTTTTAAAAAAAACCCACTTAAATATTTTTTGAATATCAGGTACTAGAATTTGGAATTCAATGTTTTTCCAATTCATCTTTTTAAACAATCAAGTCAAATATTTTATGGTCAACTATGTATAATGATAAAGCAGATTTAGATTTTTTTTTGACTGTAGCTATGCTGTAATCCTTTAATGCAGCTTGTGTTACAATAACAGTAAAAACTGCCCTTTGAGAAGTTTAGCTTCTTTTGGGTAATGATAAACAAGATTTCTACAAAATCTTTAAAATAAAAAACTCCATCATTTCATCATTTCTGTATGAATAGTAAAGTTCAGCATGATCATCAACACATGAAAACCGGCAGGAATAGAAGGAAAAAAAGGCAACTCCATTGTTCAATTCACTCGGGTGTTGTTCAGCTCCACAGAAAGTTAGCACCTGTGACTCAATCGAAGCTTTTCCCTCAAATCTTTGAGCTATGAATCCAACAACCATTTAGAAATCCAAAAGGCCTGGTGAAGAGTCCGTCCAACAATGGCAAACTCTTTTGCAAGCGCTATGGGATCCATATATGCACTATGAACACGTGGAATATGCTGCACAAGCTATTTTGGGGCCAATTATCTTTAAATATGAGACAAGTAAAATGGAGGTAACTGTGTGTGTGTGTGCCGGTGATGCAGGCTCATTCTTAAGTGTACTACAGTAAAACTTGGTGTGAAGAGGACATAAATGTGATCCATGGATTTTAAACACCCTGTCCAATATATCACAGTGGAAGCAGCAACTATATTTCTTTCACGCTCGCTGTGGGTTTAGCTCTTCCATAAACTCACTGTGCATGTTGCTCTGCTGGCGATTCCTCCACAGACACATGGCGATAAAAGCCAGCAGAATGAGCACCATCACTCCCAGCACACAGCCGACGATCAGGTACAGCAGTCCTCCGGGCGGACTGGGTGGCTCCTGCGGGTGGGGGCCTGGCGGGGTGACGGGGTGCTGGCTGGGAGACCCTGGAGACTGACGTGCTGCAGCGGAGACAGAGAGGGAAGAAGGGACATAAAGAACCAGCTTTTCACCCACCAGCAACGGAGAAAAAATAACACAGTACCGTACTATAAAGTGCTAACCATTGTTGTTGGCCTTATAAAACTCAGCACATTTTATGCTGTGTAATTATGGCCATCATAATACCCGTCATTAAAGCAGGAACATGCCCAGACTTCTGATAAAGTGGAGGTTTACTTGAAACATGAGTCATTTTGTGCGGTACGGTTTGTGTTCTCTTACCTCTGGTCTCACAGATCATGACGTTGCTGTATTCACTCTCCCCCCCATCATTAAAGCACTGCATCTTAATATCATAGGAGGTCTCAGGCTGGAGGTGTCCAATCATATGCCAGTGATTTACACCTGAGAAGGCCAGAAGGCAGAAGGTGGGAAAAAAAAAAGGGAGACAAAGGTGAGAAATCACTTCCTCTATGAGCCACTGTTGACTCACACTGCTGCAAACCCTGTGCAAACTCACCTCTCCTCCTTCTCTTCATGTCTCACACTTCCATGGAGGTCATGTTCCTTCACGCTCTCTCTTTCATTCAACCCCCCTCCTCCCTCTCTTTGCTAAAGACCACCCCCACCCTTCTCTCTTACTCCGTAAGTCCCACGAGGGCTCAGACAGTTGCTTTACTCTAGACGAGTTCCATATATGGCAGCTTCATGTTTGTCCTGGCTTGCCTCCAGTATTCACACACACACACACGCACACACACCACTGCTGCACTACCACACACAATCAGACTACTACGTGCTCCGAAATCACAGATGAGACGACAATCTGCAACATGGAAATGCTACATTTCCAACAAATGAGGCTGAAATAAGCTGCTGTTCTTGCTGTGTTCCGTTCAATATTACGTGTAATAAATCAGCGTGCGTGTGCTACCTCTGCCCCAAGGTAGATTTTAACTGCTGTAGGTGGGAACAATAAGGGAAATCTGCAGCTAAAGATAAATCTACACTGTGCTGTAATTTAGAAGTTTAAAGCAGAAGATTGAAACACAAATAAACAGCAGATTGTGCTCGGTCACAGATCTTAAATATGCCATTTTTTAAGCAGGATACAAAAAGATTATCTGAAGGGGAAGTGATAACAGCAGGCATGCAGGGCAGTAAAGACCCTCAGTACTCACTCAGTCCTGATCCATATGTGACCACATGCACTGAGAGTCAAACTGCTGGAGATTAAAAGTGGGCAATTTGTTAGTGTTTTGTTTTACAGGTCAATGTTCTTATTAGACTAGTGTTGTTGAGAGATTTAATTACGATGCATTTGGAATTTTTCAGTTATACTAAAAGAAAAAGAGGAAGTAAAGTAAAAAAAAATGTCCTTTATTTTTTAAGTGTACAATTTAAAAAAAAGGATAAGTATTGACCTCAAGATTTTCAGAAGGCATTTTGGTGATTTGCAGGAAAAAATGCAATAATTTTAAGACTCACACAACACTAAAAAAACTGGTGCTGTCTACGGTATATCCTGTCCTAATTTTATAATTCAAAAATAAGTGGCTAACTTAAACTTTTTTCGAAGTCTAGGTTGCTTTTTTAATGTTTTTCTGCAGCATTTGAACAACTAGATATTAGGAGTAAGCAAGTTATAAAAACGCCATACACTAAAATAACTTTTAACCAAAATCCATTAACGTCTTTCGACCGTCAAACAGTGCTAATGGACCCAACCCTGCACACATTTGCCCCTGACAGTGAGGAGTTTGTTAAAAACTAGACGGTCAGATGTTAAAGAGCTGGGCGGAGTGAAAGGACGTCCCTCCTTCCCTTCCTGTACCAGGCTCCACTGTTAGCATTCCACCAACAGCAACCCGAGCCCCTCTGCTCTGGCCAGGCTCATATTTCAGCTCTGGCAACCATTTATTAAAAACAGATTTCAGAAAGCCCTGCTGCCCAGGGACAGCACTCTCTATAAATCAAACAGCAGAAATGCCCCTCCCCACTACACCCCTCTCCACTACACCCCTCTCCTGACACTGAGTATCCATTACCGTCCAAGCTTCTAGTTTATCTGCAGAGCGTGAGCTAACATCCGGGACAGGACGGGCCTGTCAACAAATAATCTACACCGGCTACACACTCAATCTGCAGCGCAAACACACACACACACACACACAAACATTAGAATTTGCATTTCCACTCACCTTCAACAACGTCTCTTTTGTAGTCGCTGTCGTTGTCGCTGTCTGTGGGCCGGTAGTAAATGTAGAAGCCTTGGATTGGAGTGTTGTTGTTACTCGAGGGACTATACTGCAAAGGGGATGGAAAAAAGATTACGTTAGTCTGCAGCAATCTGGTGGGCAATTATTATACAAAGAGAGGAAATTTTCCAACAACTAATAGCAGGGCTTGTTATCAGCAGATGTACGCGACTGGAAGTCAGACTGTGATTGCAGTGTCTGTCTGAAGTTCAGGAAATAATGAGACTGTCTGAGGTTAAGTAAATGTGGGGAACTATCTGCATCTCTGCAGCACAAACTGTTTAAAGGTGGTGAGAAACAGCTTTTAAAAGAGAAGAATCAAAACATAGATGGACAGGATCTCTCCATCTCTGTTAGAGCAGATCTCTGATCAGCACAGCTGCTCAATTAAAGGGCAGATTGAGTTTCAAGCTGCCAAAGACCAACTAGCAGTTTAGACACAGGAGAACCATTTGGAAAAGACACTACATCAGCCAAGTTACTCTGTCACAAACTAATCTCATGGCAAAAAGTTGAATACAATGATTGTAAGATAATAGTTAACAAGCTTTGAATAATCTCATTTTTAAGAATATGTGGAAGCAACTACAACAAATGCAGCTGGTCAAAGCTGAACTAGGGCAGTTATGGTAGGCCCTTCTTTCTCTTCCAATTAAGTTTGTATTAAATTTGCCCTGTCATGTTTCTTCTTATTACTTTTTTAGAAAAGGTGAAAAGGTAACTTCTCTCCAGATCAAGCCAGTAACTTGGGAAGTACAACTTTTGCAAAGATTACTGATGATTACACCAAAAGTTTAAAAGTAAAGCCCAAGACGTTAAAAGTTAGAGAAGTAAGACATGGATCCTCCTCCTCCCCCACTGGTTTTTATGCATGTCGTGGTGTACTTACAGTCCAGCGCAGCATGATCTGTGTGTCACTGATGGCGTCTGTTGATGAGATGTGAGGTCCAACCACAGGACGGTCTGCGATCCGCGGGCTGGCTTGTGGCACCTGGTACAACTTCGAAGGGATGCTGTGAGGACTCTCACCATACATGTTCATGGCTACGACGCGAAACTTGTAAGTGGAGCCTAAGAGAGAAATACAATGTTCAAGAAGTTCACTCTATATGTTATCTACCATTTTAAAAGAGTGCTGTGGTAATAAGCAAGCAGCAAATATGACATTGCTGCACCACAAAACAATGATTACATGCTTTAAACAAGGCCTAACTGTTTTTTCTTAAAAAGCCTAAACTGACACTTGATAGTGAGCCACGGGCCAAATGCAAACACCCGATGTATTGTATTGTGTCCTATTGTGTTGTTAAGAAGCCAAATGATGTTGGAACCTCACATTCCCTGTTCTCAGATGGACTATCTGTGCAACGTGTCCCTCTGCCTGCCCTGCTCAGGTTAGGAAAAAGAGTAATAATCAAAGATCCTACATGTTTTAAGAGCGTTTTTACCTCTAAAAATATTAGACAACATAAACAGAAGTTCATATCGTGACTGTTGTTTCTTTGTTCTTTCTGTTGGAAACATCTGGCGAGTGAAACCTCACGGTGGGCCAACTTTGGCTCATCACATTTTGGGCGTCTCTACTTAAAACACTTAAGGCAAATAGTTGTATGCCACTAATGAATAAACTAAGAGGTCAAACACTTTTTTCTTCACAGTGCACCTTGAAAGCAGGTAAAGCTAGGACAGAAATCCCTGATCTGCTGCTCCTAATAAATAAACTATAGGAGTCATATGTCAGCTGGCTGCATGAGTCACTGTTTGTGCAGCAGTAAAACAGGTAACATCACTCTGGATTAAGGTGGACTGATCAAATTCCAGATACAAATATAAAGATAAGACAGATAAGCAATAAGCTGTGTTTTGGCTTTCCTACTCAAGGAAGGATGAAAAAATCTGGGCAGAGGAATCATGTCATGCTTCAGTGGACTGTAGAGAAAAGTTTTTAAACCATGTGAAAACTCACCAGGCTCCAGATTACGAACTTCCACGGACAGCTTGAGAGGGGAGATATTATCCGCAGCGACAACCCACTCTGCACTGCGGCCGCGTCTGTACTCCACGCGGAAAGCTGTGATCGGAGACCCGCCATTGGCTCTCGGGATCCATGTGACATACACCGAACTTTCAGTCGCCATGGAGATGGTGGGGCGATCTGGGGCCTCGGGTACTGGGACAGACACATACAGGAAATCATCTTTGACTTGTGCAAAAAAAAAAAAAAGAGGAAACTGGTGACTGTTATCAGTACATCCCAACTCATGTAAGGATCACAGAATTGAAAAGAAAAGTGCATCACAGTAAAGCAGCATGCTGTGGAGTAATGTGTACTTACTGCCTGGGCTCTTAACCAGAGTTAGAGAGGGCAGCAGAGAGCAGAGAGACAGGAGAGAGGGTTAGTAAAAAGTGACCAGTGTTAGTGTCAGCAAAGTAGGCCAGCTTGTAATGTGAGAAAGGCTGCGACTCATAATTATTTTTGTTTCTAAATAATCTGCCATTTGTTTTCATGATTAGTCCATAAATTGTTTAATTATGAAAAAATTGTGAAGAATTGTCATCACAAAGCCCAAAAGTGATATCTTTAAATTTTCTTATTTCGCCCAACAGTCCGAAACCCATAGACTTCTCATTGAATATCATAAATGACAAAGGAAAGCAGCAAATCCTCACATTTTAGAAGCCAAAACCAGCAAATGTTTGATATTTTTGCTTGAAAAATGTCTTAAAAGATTAATTGGTTTTTAAACAGATATCAGTTAATCATGGCAACTCTAAAGGCCATTGAATCATTCATGCACACGCAGAAACGCACACTCAGGTCTGACCCTAAAACCATGTGCGATCTTGCAGCTTTCTGCTTACAGCATTCCTCATCCAAAGAGTCATTACATGGTGTCAAGTATCATTTTACTGTTTGTACTTTGACGCAGAAAGAAACAAAGCAGACCACATCTAAACATTAAGCCCTGGGATCTATTCAACACAGGGCGGTCATGAACTCGACAATAACTATCCACACGACAGAAAGCCCCAAGACGTCCTCAGAAACATCCCACAGTCAATGTCTGCACACAGTACAGCAGCTGCAGGACTCTGCACACACTCCATACTTGTGTCTGCACCTACCTCTGTCATGTATGACCACGCCAAAGTGTGTGTTGGGGGTTTTGTCCTCGGGAGCTTTGGGGGGCACAGAGATGACGGGAGGCTTGGATGGATTCTTGTTAGAGGTGGTGCTCTTCTCTGTGCAAGAAAAAAAAAAGAAAAGCTGAGAATAAGACAAACAAGGCGTAACAGGTCTTCAGGACTATCAGTTCCACCACAAGCACATGGAGCGGCTCCGGATGTTGGCTCTGAAATCTAAAACTTCCTCCTGGTTTCCGGCGCTGTTCAAGTTTTATCAGGGCGGGTTTCAGGTTTCTACTTGACATCTCTGCAGTTATGCTTAGCTTTGCTTTTACTTGGATAAGTGTGTGATGTTTAAGTGTGTCCACTGTAACACTTTTTTAGGGGCAAAAACAAGTATTCAGTTCAGTTAATTCTTCACATAAAAGAACAACAGTTTTTACATGACTGTACATGTATTTGGTGGCTGTTGAAGGCTGTTTTTGACATTTTTGGACTCTATCTTTTTTCATTATTATAGCTTAAAATTGTATTTCTGGCAGCATTTAGAATTTTTTTTGAAACAAGCGAAATACAGGAAGATACAAATTTTACAGAACACATAAATGAACAGTGCTTTAAATATTTTAATATAGATAAAAAAAAGACATTTAGAATAAATCTAATATTTGTTGGGGAGGTGTTTGGAGCTGCATCAGGACAACACAAGAGCCCGGTCAGGAATCTTTTGGTCAAGGATCATTTTGTGAAAGAACCACCCTTGGGATACAATCATATGTGTGGGGTTTGGCAGTAATTCACATATTTCTGACCAGGGAACATTTTGTCAACCCTGCTGTGGTAAAGTATTATTGTTAGTTTTGGAAAATGTTGTGGCTGTTCAGATTTTTATTTGTCTCAAAAACACACACACACACAAAAAACACAGGCTTACAGTTATTCATTGTGATTATGATACTGATCATTATGACTGTTTTTAGGATAACAACTGGACAAGGAGATGGAAGTAGTCATTTAAAGAAATAATCTACCCTCACACACAAGAAATGGTTGTATATGTAGCACTATAATCATTCAGCAGTTATGTAGTAATGACTCTTCATCATTTTATGCTGTTTTCACTTTTCCTCAGCCCGTCTCATCTGCTCCTACTTCAGTTATTAGTCTTCCTCTTCTCACACAAACTAAACTAATTTAATTTTGCAAGAGTTTGAGCCAAAAACATTGCTGGGTTGAAAATACTTCCAGGAATTACAAACACAATTTGATTATATGGGTTTGCTGTGAAGGAAGAATATGACCAGATAAAGCTACAGTACATTTTCTTACACCCATAACTGAAAAATGCAAAGTGCTTTGTTTTTTGTCTCTAATGAGGCTAGTTTCCATGGAGAGAGAGATGCATGTTTCTGCTGCTTCCCTGATACATTTCTTCCTGAATGTCTGTTGAATGTCAGTACAAAATCTTAAGTCCAGAAACAACCAGATGCTGTTTAACTCAAAAGGAACTGACACCAAAAAAAATGACTGTTGATGTTTTAGGCAGCTGAAAATCCTCTCACTGTTGAAGCTGGGCTGGAAAATGGGGTGAAGTGGTGGCTTCCAATGGTCAGATTTTCCCAGGAATATGACAAGAAACATTTAACAGCTTAAAAGGCAGTCCACAACAAGAACTGCAACAACAAAATTGATACTGAACGTCAGCGTCAACACCGATGAACAATAACGTTCTGTAAACAGTGACACAAAGCACAAGCTGCACACTCCAACTGTCTACAGCTTAGAGTCTGAAGACCTGTTACTGCTGAATGTCATGCATCGAAACAAAAAGAAAACCAGAAGGCGATGCGTTTGCAAAATTCTAAAAAAACAAAAAAAAGAGTTGGAAGAATCCAACACTGTTGTAAGAGTTATTCTCTTTTAAAGACAAGCTTTATTCATTTTTTCCAGAGTAAATATCAACTATGTAGCTGATTGTCAAAAAGGACATCAGTGAACAAACCGCAGAGAGCCCATTAGCATCAGAAACCATTCGGTGTTTGTCTCCAGTTCATGTTTATAAATGTAATTTGCAGCCTTTCATTTGTGTCTTTCATCAAGCGTTTAAAAAAAAAAAAAGATCCCTGCCATATTGTTCACCACTCTTGTTGTCTTTATACACAGAGTTTAGACTTCACCATCAACCCGAGTTACTCAAGACTCATCTACATTTGTTGTTATAGTAACATTCTTGGTGTGGACGACCTTCGTATACTGTAACTGATGCTGCACTCCTTTTTATATTGTTTCAAATGTTTTTTCATTAACAGGGAAACCGTTGGACTGACCTTTGCCGGTGCGAAAGGTGAGCATCGCTGGCTGGCCCTCGCCCGCTGAATTTCGAGCCACCATCAGCACCTCATAGAGACTGGAGGACTCCAGCTCTGACAGCCGCAGGGTCTTCTCACTGCCAGGGACACGGACTGTATGCCAGCTCCCCACCACTGTTCCCATTTCATCGACCTGACACACAGACACAGAGAGACAGCCACACACACAGACAAATACAAACACATGAGTAAAAATAAGAGAAAAACAAAGTAATCTGTCTGTCTGCAGTCCTCCGTAGTTCAGTCTCATTCAGAGCCTGACAAACGACAGGGAACGGCCTCAGAAACAATCCATCTGAGATTTCTGCCACAATTTACAACTCCAGCAGAACTGAGTACTACTGCCAACAAATTTCTGACTTCTACTGCTGCAGTTTTATAGTCAGAGTGAGCTAATTACTAATGCAAACACAGGAAAATGAACAATCTGGCCCGACCTTCTTAATTTAATGAAGAAATCACATAAAACACTTTTAGTTAGATTAGGCAGAACACTTCAGGGACGATGTCACATGTGTTATTAGTGAAATGAATCAGTCTTAAAAATATGTAATGTATTTATGTGTATGTACGTGTATTTTCTCCCTCACCTTACGGTATTTGACAAAATAGGCATTGATTGGACTGCCTCCATCTCGCCCGGCCCTCCACTCCAGGTCGTACACATCAGGTTTGTGAGTCTGAGGCGGGCTGATGATGATGGGCGCCTCTGGAGTGGGACGGTCACCACCTCTATCAGTTGGCAGGCTGATGGTGTCGCCCTCCTCTTCGGTCAGGAAGCGCTCGTGGCCTTCGTCACTCTGCATGGGGTGAAGCGATGGTGAAGGCTCTAGCAGCACGCCAGGGGTGGAGCCCAGCTGAGGATCTGTCATAGACACAAGATGGTTACTTCAAATTAAAATTTATATATTAATAAAAAAAAGTTTTTATGAGTTTGTCTAAATCAAATCAATATTTATAATTAAACCTCTTTGAAATAATATTTTCCAGACTTAAACATCTTTATATATTTTGGATTTTTGCAAAGAGGCACACATTTTTGCCCTAAAACAAAAAAAAAAAGCCATCTAATTTTTTGGAATATCTCTATATATATATATATATATAGAGAGAGAGAGAGAGAGAGAGAGAGAGATATATATATATGGAATATAATATACAAATCTCAGTTATT
>JAPZDY010000024.1:22709478-22724761 GCA_029783645.1 Ctenochaetus hawaiiensis
AAAAGCCATCTAATTTTTTGGAATATCTCTATATATATATATATATATATAGAGAGAGAGAGAGAGAGAGAGAGAGATATATATATATGGAATATCATATACAAATCTCATGTATTGCATTTCTTTTTTCAGGCAACTGTATGCATTTGTGCGTTTATATCTGTAAAAGTTCAAAGCATTTTATGTAATAAAAGGTGAAGCGATGTTAATGGTCAGTCAGTGACCAACAGAGGTGGCCCTCCATGTCCACAGAGGACAAACAGCACTGGAAAGTTTTACATTTGGAGCAAACCTTTTAATCTACATAAAATAACAAGAAAAACCTGGATCTCTGCAGCACTACATAATCATGCTTTGTTTGTTTTTTTCATTAAATCTTTTTCCCGAGCCAGAGCGGTCCACCTGGACAAATCATGCAAGCTGGGAGCCTTATTATGGCTGACACCAGTTTGGCAGAGCCTAGGTGGAATTTTTCACAGACGTTTGGAGGACACCGAGCACAGCCCACAAGAGCAGGAACCGCTCCACTCTGAGCCACACCACTGAGGTCAGAGAGCTCCATAATAGAATATTTTAACCCAAACCAGTGAATAAGGAGGTTAGAGCAGCGAGGCTAGCCACAGGGGCACACTGCAGGGTCCTCAGTCCAGTTTCGGGCTGTTTTGTGTGCAGCACCCGTTCACTTTGTAAAACAAACAGGCCTGGAGCTGGTAATACTAGACCTGATCCTGGGACAGCGGCCAGCTGCCACACATTCCACACGCCAACCATTAAAATACCGGAGAGAATCAGACCCCAGCACTACATCCAATCCTACACACTCTCCTGCTCGTTCCCTCCCTCTGCCCTCCACAGCTCTGACTCATAGCTTAACCACAGCTGGGGCTCCTCCTCCAACACACTGTTGCAGAAGGAGGCAATTAAGGCCACGGCGTCCTCACCATCCTGATGGAGAGGAGTGATATATCTTGAGTGAGTGCAACCACACCTGGACGGAGATTTGCTGCCAGGTCTTTCCCAGAAAAAGGTCAGTCCATTAGAGATGAAGACCTGGGAGTAAATCTGATGGTAAATCACGAAGGATTACCAGCAAAGACGAGACTGACAGGGTTTGGACTCAGCTCAACTTATTGGAGCACAAGTGATTTTTATAACTGACTGCCTGGATGTCAAATGGCTCCTTCCTGATGTGGCAGTCTTAAATATGGCTGCATCTTATGATATTTTCACTAACAAATAAATCCAAAAGGGGCTTTTTTTGTCAAAAATGTTGAAAACAAGTCAAATGTTAATAAATGTCATAAAATAGGGAATAAAGTCCAGAGTGATGACTTGCTTATAAAATAACAAATATTCATAAATTATCTTCTTTTTTTTAAATGAATATTCTGTCTATTAGGCAATCAAAAAAACTTCTCAGCATGTGGCTCCGGAGAGGTCGCTAGCTTTGTCATTTGGGAGCAGAGGAGCGCAGTGGGGGCTGATGGGAATGCCAGGGAGGAAACAGCCAATCACATTACAGTATAAGGATGCCACATCTCCCGTTTGGTACGTCCCACTGAACAGATAAAAGCAGGGAGTTGTCATGGTGATGGAAACAACAGACCAAACAGAAAACTAAACATATTTTAGGTTGTTCACTGAGATGTATTACAATAGCAGACTGCACACATCAGTGATACAGTTTACTTTGAAAGCAAAGGGCATTTGATAAGCTGCCGTGCTTGGTACCGAAACATCAAGTGGAGACAAACTGACCTCAGAGTGTTTACCTCTGCTGGGCATATCCTGCTTATCATCTTATCATATTCTGTTTTTGTGTACATGCTCTGCAGCTAAAGATATTAAACCTCATTCTTCTTCCTGTGCTCTGTGGAAGGGGAGCAAATGTTCTGCAGTGAACTGGACTGAGCCCTTCTGATGAGTACTCCCTATGTACTGACTATAGCTGTGTTAATCATTCTGCAGATAGAGGAGCGGGCTGAGGAATGGGGCCACGGTGCAGAGCGGCTGGGGAGGGAGGAGAGGGGAGGCTTGCTGGAGGAGGGGGGAGGGTTGTGATGTGTTAATAAATAAAAGGCAGTTGTGTATGATGTTGACAGCTGGGTGGTCTGGTCCTCGTCATAACCCTCCACGGCTACTCCTTACATTCCAGCGTCCGGGGGCTTATCCCCGACGGCGTGCACAAAGCTCACTCTCACGCTCAAGCTCAGTTCAAGGCTCAGGAGGAGGGCGGCCTTGGCTAAGCCTCTCCTACCAGCCCTCAGAAAAACACACACAGATACACACACACATCACACTCAAAGAGCAAGGACTCCCTGCAGATACTGTATGTGCAGGCACTCAGAGATCCCGCCTGGTAAGATGCCCTTAACCCTTTACAACACTAGCAAGAGTTGTGGAAAAACTTTGTAATTATGTGGCATTTTTTAAACTGCTCCCTTTTGTATCCATAAACTTTTCAGGCTCAGCAAGCCCTCAAGTACAAACTTATGTTGAATAGTTAGTCATGATCTTAGTCATGATGCTTTAATTTTATGAAAGGGAAATTAAAGGGAAATGTAATGCAAAAGTTAGACACAGTGAAGATGAATAACTTATATTTTTGATTAACAACAATTTTAAACATCCTGTGACTCTTTTTTATCGAGCAAAAGGTGAAAAACTCTCTGATTCTAGCGCCTCAAACATCAGTATTTGTCAACAACTGTCTTGGTAGCAGTTGCCAAACCTTTGTTGCATTTCATAGCCTTTTTTCTCCCTATGTCCAAGCTTTCCAACTGTCATCATAAAATAAGAAAATTAATGTCCAAAAATTAAAACTCTGGACTTTTGAAAATGTCAATTTTGCATGAATACCTCACTAATTTCTGATTGATTGTTTGTTAAAAAACATTTTTAATCAACAATGGAAATAATCTCTAACCCCCTTAAGAAAGAAATAAAATATCTTTTGGCCCCTTTCCCATAAAATGCGGTGGACATTTCTCTTTGTTGTCTATTTTCTGTAAGCATGCATTTGTTTGAGATAACCAATACATACCTGACTGCGTCGTAAGCATTCCATACGACTGTGCCGAGCCAATCCCGTTGTCCAGCAGACACTGAAACACACCTTCATCCTGTGATGTCACATCTGTAATTGTAAGTGAGGATCCAGAGATCTGAAAGCGATGTGATGGGGTGATGGGGTTAGCGTTGAAGAGCCAGGTGATGTTTGGCGACGGGTTTCCTTTAGCTACACAGGTAAAACGAGCAGAGGAGCCAGGAGAGACAAGCTGGTTGGCCAGACCTTCTGTGATGGACACAGGCTCTGTGGAGGAGAGGCCCAAAGGTCAACATTACCAAGAGGTTTGCTACATTTAGCCCCGACACCCCAAACACCTTTACTGTTTCTTCCTTACCAAGAACATTCACAGTATAGTTAGCGCTGGTCAAGGGTCCCTGCTCAGTCTCAGCAGCACAGGTGTAAGTCCCTTCATCACTCCTAGTCACTGCAGAAAAGACCAGGTTGTTGTGCTGTTGCTGGCGAGAAGGTCCCAGCGTGACCTCCTTGCCGTTCTTAAACCATGTGGCTGCTGGTGCAGGACTGCCAGACACAACACACTCCAACACCAGCGGCTGTGACTGCTGCACTGCAACAGTCTTTGGGGAGGTGGGGTACACTATCCTTACAGGAGGGGAGGAGTCTGAATCTAAACACAGAAGGGAACCGTATTAGTAGAGGACAATAGAAAATAGAGTGGAAATGCTGCTCAAAGTAAATGCTGTCACACTCACGTTTCACTGATAGCTTGGTACCATGAGACTGCATGACAGTTTCCCCAGTAACAGGGTTGAACGCACCACATTTATACATGCCCTGGTGCTGGGCTGAAACAGACATAATCTGAAGATTTCCAGATGGAAGAATTAAATAATCATCTGAAAAGAGAAGAAAACAGCAGTTTTAGTAATAGACACAGAAAAGCACCACAGCATCATGCCTTCCACCAAGTGAACAATAGGGAGAAAAATAAAACGACTTCTTCAAATCAACAGATGTCATTTACATGAAATATAAACAGGTTTAGAAATTCAATGGATAACTCATTTATAAATGGAATAACAAATTGATATCTCAGTTTTTGTAAAACATGTGAATGAAAGTTCAAACAGTCATACAAACAGAAATATTACCAGTAGGCTGTAAGTCCTATAAAAAGTTTCTGAATTTGCAGTCTCTCAAGGTTTATATCATTATACAAACAACTTCTAGTGAAAGGCACTATTCAAAATATAAAAAAAGAGACAGAGTTTTAAACCAACCTGTTGACACTTCTATCCGCTCCCCTCGTACTCTTAGCCTGGGAAGGGCAGGAGGGATGCTGTGCGGTAAAGGACACTCAATAAGAACCGTGCTGCCTTCCTGCACTGATAACGATCGCCGTCTGCCATCTTCATATTCTGATATTTCTGCAGTGACAGATAAAAGGAAGACTCAGTTAAGCTCCCTCTGTGCAGAACACTGGACATTCAGTATGAGCTGAACATCAGCACAGTCAAGAACGAAGGCAACCAGCACTACTTGAGTTGAACTGTTTGTGTTGGATCACTGCGTTTGTTTATTGTTGCAGTGAGTGATTCTATTCATGCCTGATACAGCTCCAGATCAGGGTCAACCCATTACGGTAGTGTCCAACAGCAAGCAGCATCCCAGCAGGAACATAACACACTACACAGGAAAGCCCAAGGCTCATTAAGGTTACCGGTCAAGAGGCAACTGGAACTGTGCCCGAGTAAAAACTCCTACTGCTTCCTTCCCCTCCGCCACTCAGCAGCAGGCAGCCGAGGACAGGCATTCTTTCTAAGTGCTCAACACTTACAAAATGGCCTTCCTTTTTTTCAAGGCAACTTCCTCTCTTTTTTTGCCCCTCTGCTTTGAAGTGAGTAGAACTATGCACAGAGGGGTAATTCTCTGTATCCGTACCTGCTATAGCCACATGCGCGTGGCGGCTGGCGATGGCCGGCCCATGGTCTAAGTGTGCCACACACTGATAGATGCCAACATGGCTGGGCTTAAGGGAGGAGATGGTGAGGGAGCCTTCCTTGAGCTCCACACCAGGCAGCGTGTCCTGGTCCAGGGGAAGGCCTCTGAAGCGCCAGGAAACCACAGCTGAGGGAGGACTTACTAAGCAGCGCAGACGAGCAACAGAGCCTCGACTCTGAACCACTGAGGCAGGCTCAGAGCGAAAAGAGGGATACTGAGCTGGTGAGGAGACAGAAGCAGAGGAAAACAGGTTTAGAATTTAAAAGACTAACTTTATCATACTTGGTTGTGATCACAAAAATTAAAAAAACACTTATTCCCATGCAAATATAGATTTTTGCTTCCGTCCAGAACAATACATTGAAGGCACACAGAAAAAACCAAAAGACACACTCTCAACTGGACAAACAGAACTGTCATCATAAGTGAAAAATACTCTAGGATTTATCATTAGTAAATCAATGTGGCTGTAGCTAACATCTTGCCCTGCTGTGATGGCCATGATATTTAGCTTTAGCTCTCTGGTGTACAACAAAAATAGATCTTCCCCAACTCCAGGGGTTTGAAACCAAAAAGCATAATAAAAAGGTCACAAATTATTGAAAGGAAAATGCATGAGATATGGCCACCTGTCAAAGGACACACCGAACAAATAGGTGGCAGCAGCACCAGCTAATACTACTAATTACATGATACTTTTTGCTGTAGCTATCTATGGCTGGAGCTAGTAGCTGTCGTTAGCTGATGATTTCAGTTAGCTATTGTAATTTTAGATAGTTTAGAAAACAGGAGTCATTTTGTGACTTTATTTATACGCTAAAAAAGCTGAGAGAGATTTTACACATAGCAAACTAGCTAAAACATCAAGGGGCTATACTATAGCTCAATGAGGATAAGTGGTATCATGAGACAGAACGGGCAGTGGCCAGCTGGTTAGCATACTAACCATAGTCAATATTTTTGCAACATTTGTAAAGACATCTTGGACATATTATCAGAACTTTACCTCTTTACAATCTGCCAATTCATTTTTAATGTTTTTGTTATGTTTTAAACTAAAATGCTTGTCATATCTCACACAATTCACTTTTAAAGTTGCAACTACGTAATTTTCAGCTGCTTTGCAGCAGGAAACTCCACAGCAAGTTGAAAAACCCAGCCTTCAAATCAAACATATAGAGCTACACTGGTTTTAATTTGGAGTCATGATATGCAATATTTATCTTTCTCTTTGCTCTGTTTGACCTCTGACATCTATAAAGAAAAAAATATTGCTCCTAAGCTACCATACTCACCACTTTCTCCACCAGCTAATGTGTCTGCTGTTTCATGCATGCAGCCAGCATACACTGGGAGTTTTTTTGTTTTAAAGAGCCGCTGCCACACTCTGTTAAAAGCATGTGTGAATGACAGTGATGCTACTGAGAACTGCAGAAAAGGTGATCTATTTTACAGTCATCATTGTGAGGGACACCTTTGACACTGCACATTATTTAGTCCATTTTTAATATAAAAATTAAGGTTTTTGTTTTCTCAGCACTTTGTCTGTGTAAAGCTGAAAGTCAAGGTAAAAACTTACATGAGCAGCTGATAAGCAGGGACTGGCTGAGACACAGGACAGTGGACAGGAGGACCCTTAGGCCACTGTCCATGGTGCACTTTGACCCCTGCCAGCAGCCTTGTTGCCCAGCGCGCATGCTCTTGTCTGTTCAGCAAACCTGCGACATACAGAAGAGAGGAAAAACACATCAAACCAGAGCTCTGCATGGAAACATGACAGCATGTGCATGAGCAAAAGAAAAGGTGAGACAGAAATAAATGACAAAACAAGCTGGAGGAGGATTTCAGAAGTGGATCTGAGCGGGAAAAAATCTATTAGTTTCCAAATGAGTCCTGTACGGCAATCCTTCTAATCTTCGTGACACATCCTCTTTACACACTCCTTGATCTCCACGTCCCACCCTCTCCTCTGACCCCCCTTCTCACCCACGTCAGTGTTTCCACGGAGGCAGGAATGTCCAGCCTCTTTGCCCCCCTGCCTCTCTCTCCCACTGGGCCACTGAGATCTCCCGCTAATGGAGTGGCTGTGGAGAGACTGTCGCCTCACTCTTAATATCACTCTCTTGTCACACTGTGTTGCTTCCTCATAGGTTCACTGTAGCCTGAAGTGCAGGCCCAGACACACTGGAGGGCACGTAATTAGGAGCATTCCTCTATCCTTTTCAACCTGACCCCCTCCGACTGCGGCACCTCCTCCTCCTTTCTCTAAGAGTAATCCGGGCAAGCTTTGATCCCAGGTTCCTGGTTGGTAACCAGGGTTTGAGCCTGAGGCTGCAGGGACAATGGTCGTCCAGCTGTGATATTCACACTGGTGCTTTGGTGGCTTGCAGACATTAGCGGAAGGGCCGACCGGGGCTGAAGGGTGGGTCAAATTAAAAGGATGATGTCTGGGTGGGATCGGTGAAGCTGAACAGGTTTCTTACCCTCACTCTCAAACCTAAACACTGTTTCATCTGCTCAGCACTCGAGCAGGTCAATTCGTTTACCCTCCTCTCAAGGCTGCGGCTTGGTTAAGAAATGACAAGGTTGTCCCAGCAAGTGACACTGTTCAGCAAAGTAGCATTAAATGATTACTTTCATTATCAATTACTTCTCTGTAAGAAAAGTCTCTTTTCTGTAGGAGAACAGGATGATTGTTCCTACATGAACCAACCAATCAGACACAGATGCTTTACCAATGCACTCATTCTCACTCCCTTCATCTTGCTCTCTTTCTCAGAGGGCATCCTGAGAGAAGCAGGAGGAGGCGAGAAGAGGCAGGAAATAATAAACTCTCCCAGCTCCTGGCTCACGCCCCCTTCTCACCCTGAGGTCAAAGGTCAAGGAAGAGCAGAGAAAGAGGGTGAACCTGCGGGTGTCTGGTGGCCCTGGACCAGCCCCCAGAGGTCACCTCCAGCTCTCTGTGCCACTCATACACACACACACACATACACAGACTCACACACACATTACAGTTTTACACATAATAATAGCAAACATGCTCAAAAGAAATATTATATCTGGTAAAAACAATCATGCTGCTTTCTCAAGAGTTCAAATTTAGCCTTAATTCTATCTGAACTGATGCAACACCAACATCAATGAACACAGTCTTTACTTTAACTGAACCTACTGCATTATGTATGTGGCGTATGCTCTGCATCTCAGTAACAGTTTCAGCGTGTGCATGCTCATTCAGGCAGATCATACCCACATCTTGCAGGCTAACCCACGAGTTGCAACAGGCCCCACACACTGCCCCCATGCCATCAGTGGAAACTATCTTTCTCTCTCTGCCGGAATAATGATATATAATTACAACAATAACAACAGTGCTAAAAAAAAAAAAAAAAAAATAGCACAGTCAAGCACGGGATCATTGGCACACGGCATGATGAGAAACCAGAGCTGATTCTGTAACTCCCTCTCTCTGTATACACCTTTGTTTCTCCTCCTTGTTTTAACCAGTTACTTCCTCCAAGTAGGCGTAGCTCTTTGGAGCTCCAGCTACAACTAGGTGCCATTGTGTAAACACACACACAGCTGTCTATCTGGCTCATCGATCTAGTGCAACTAGGAAACACAGGGGCATCATTCCTGCTTCTTATCTGCTTGGCTTTCCTCTGACATCCGCCACCATGAGGCCGCCTCAGTGGAGACAGACTCTGTGAGGATATCTAGTATCCCTCATCACAGAGAGTTATCCTGGTGCTGGCAGCACTGGCTGCATGGAAAGGCAAGTCCTGCTTCCTCCTCAGCAGACGCCCAGACAAAGGCTGGAGTGGCTCTTTGACAAAGGGAAAGTCCCTGTCAAATGAAGTCTGATCGGCCTGAGAGCAGTCTCTTCTAGGCCAGCGCTGATCTGTGGCCAGCCCACTCCCTCTGTTTTCCTTCTCAAAACTCCAGACTACACAGCGTAAAGGAAAAAAATCCTGTGTTCCAGATTTCTTCCTCCTATCCCAAATTCAATCTTGTGTTACTCTCTGTTTTTGCACTTATGTTGTAGATGCATGGCCATTCTCAAGGTGGGATCGACTGGCTATAAATTGAAGAGACATCCTGCATAAAAAACAGATTGTGCTGTTGAAAGCTGATATAGAGACACAGGGACAGTTTATGAAAATAAATGAGGTTAGTGTCAGGGAGTTCAAGTGGAAAAGTTCGTATTTTTTTGGGTGTGGGGGGGGTTAACCCGTGTATGTTTGGGAAATGTTTGACTGACACCTGGCTTAAGTGTGTGAAAGCAAGAAAAAAAACATCACCCTTTTGGACAGACTGTGTCCCTCACTGAGGCTTTGAAACTCAGTATTTTTCCAGGTTTTCTGTGTTCTATCTGTCAAGTTCCCTTCCAGAGGAATCCATAGTAGAGATGTACTGTTGAGAGGCAGCACCTTTATTTATCCATCTTGAGAGTAATACAAAACTCAGACACTGGAACAGCACTATATATCCCCCAGAAGGACAAGAGGGATCCCTGCTGATGACACAGAGGAAAATAAACACATTGACAGGCTGCCCTCAGGGAAGGGAAAGGGGTTTGAGTTCTAGAGGGGGTGAGCACCTGCGTTTCTTTTGGGCCTCCTCTTTGCAGAAACTACTTAAAGCCCCATCTGCCCGCATGTGGGGCTGGCCCATATCTCTGTCATATTGGGTAAACAGGGACAAAAGCACCCGGCGGAGCATCAAAGACCTGGAGGGCAGAGGAAGAACAGGTCACGACTGGTGAGAGCTGACTGAGGCGGGGACTTGGCCTCTCTGCTTCACAAGACTGCACAGGTGAACAAAAAGCCAATAGCAAATATCACTGAGGAGCTCACATGCTCATTTGGTAACATGGACTAATGATGACTGGTCCAGAAGTCGGTATTAGGATGTTAAAATTCCGATAAATCAGAAAGTTTTAGCCTTTAAAAGAGAGAATTTTTAACAAATGCCTGGAAGGGAATGAAGCTCAAAGCTGGAGATAAAGATATTAAGCATGAGAGAGCAGTGGGGTGTAAGGAAAAGAGCAAGACTTTTCTGCTATGATGGTCTAATCTGACCTGTGCGCTGAAGCTGATTCACATGCTATACCCCAAACCTGTCTGCACACGCCCCACATCTCATGGACAGAGGATCTGCAGCATTCCTCAGCTCCACAAAGAGAGAGACAGAAAGCAATGGACACACAGAAAGACACAGAGAAAGACACACACACACACACACATATACACAGACACACAAAATGGTAGATAAATTCAAAACAAAAAGATGACAAGGGGGGAAGAGGGGGCCTGCACGAGAGAAAACAGAGAGAAAAGCTCTGTGGGAGGGGAGTAAAAGGAGCTGGGGGTATAAAGAGGTGAAACATTCACTGAGAGGTGAAAAGTTGCCAAGCCCCAACTCATTTTGGCTCGGAGATAGAGACGCACAGATAATAGCTGAGCGTGCATCCCCATCTGCCAAAAGTGACTGATGATTCAGCCTAACTACATTCAGCTCAGCCCAGAAACTTAGGAAGAGCCTCCCTGGAGAAGAGACTCTAGGGGACCATTATGGGCCTCTTCTATTGGTCTGGGTGAGTCCACTGAGGCAGCCCGGGGCCACAGAGGAAACTAATGAGTGGAAACACTGGGCCTCTGGTATGGCCCAACTCTGTCTGATTAGAGACTGAGACCTTAATAAAATTGGGACAGACTTAAAGAAGAGGAGTGAGCAAAAGAAAGGGAGGTGAGGAGAGAAAAAGAAACAGAGACCTGATTTGAAATCAAATCAGGGAATTAAGATGAGAAAAAAGAGGGGTCCCTTTTGTTTAACAATGTGAAGAGAAGAGAAAATCACCCTCGAAAGGTTTAGTTGAACTATAATACACAATCACCGCCCTTGTGTCGTGCAGAACACCCTGCAGAAGGTGAGTACAAGTCTCCTCAATAAAACATTATACTCAGCGAGACTGGAGAAGACGGATGAGATACATCTTCAAGGACGGTCTGCTTTTCAGGCTGTGCTTTCTCTCTGTGTCTGCAGAAGGACATAGCATTAGCAATCCAGGAGGCAGGGTGCTGGAGGGGCCAAGCAGGTCCCAGAACTCCGAGACGCCGGAGCCCTGACAACAGCACCGTGGTGTGGGATCAGACGAGGGGAGGAATGAAAGGAGAGGCCCCCGGGGATCAGACAGTCACATCCCACAAAGCCCTGTTTACCAAGGACACACACAACCCCCCTCCCTTCACCTCCTCCCCCAACATCTCCGTTCACCAAAGCCCGACTCTCCCAAAGTGCCAGGGCCGGGACCTGGGAGACAGCGCTAATTCTACCCCCAGGCTTGTTGGCCGAGGACACAAGCAGAGGGCTGAGAAGGGAGAGAAAGGGAAAGAAGCAGAAAGACTGAGACGGAGGAGACAGAGTGGGGACTGAATGGTACAGTATGTAAGACCCATCTTAATTGGAGATTGTTCTGCAAAGTCTTGTTTTTCCTGGGAATCTGTAAGAGGGAGGGACAGGAGGGTGGGGAGTACGGTTGTTTCCCAAGGTCCTGAACAGCAGGATTAACCGCAGGGGCGAAACTCAATAGCGGCCTCGGACACTGGAAACAGATCCTCGGGTATCGCCACCATACAAGGCCACCTCGAGACCTTTTGCAAAGCGCATGTAACTAACAACCCTTGCCCATTGTCAAAGCTCTCTGGGCCCTTCCGGCTGATTTCACAGGCCTTTCAGCCCACAGGGGAACGTCTGCTCAGACGAAAAGGTAATTCTGATGGAAAGCAGGAATGCACAAGAAGGCCCGCGGGGTGTGTTATAACACTGATCTCCAACATGTGCCAAGAGTTTGATTCATCACGCCAGGCAAGAGGGGAGCTGGGATTGTGCAGCCGTGGCACTGAGGCAGAGGAGGCCACAGATTCACATTCCTCAATATCAGCCTTGATTAGAGAGATGATGGGAAAACAGGCTGATGCAGGGGAGGAAAAAAATTATCAAGCTAGCCAAATGCCTTGAAAATGTCTACCTTCTCTGGGGGAGTCAACGCACTATCTGTGTTTTTAAATGCTGTTGTGTGGGCCGTGAAATATGGGCATGCAGTGATCTGATCCAGCTGTCCCCACCCCTTCTCCCCTCGGTGCAGTCTCTCGTCCCTCCTCAACACTCCTGGATTCCATCACTGCCTGTGTCTCTACAGCAACAAGAGGCAAAGACGCAGACAACAGTTTCTGTTCAGTCTCCTCCTGATGGGTCTCTGGCTGCCGACCAAAAGTACTTTCAAACTAAAACATACATTAAATAATGTTATGTCAAACATGTGCAACAAAAACAAAATGACATGGTGCTCAAATGGATGCAAAGAAATTCAGTTCTGCAAAATCATTAATCAGAAGCAACCAGAAAAAAACTCAACCCAGTTGATTTCAAGCTGATATCTTTGTTTGTCACTTGAGAGATTTAAGATAGAAAGTACACACAGTTTTATTTCTCAGGATGACAAACTGACTCTGCAAATGTAACGGAGTGATGACTGTATACAGCACAGGGACGGGAGGGGGGCTTTACTCCACAGTGAGCCAGCCAAAGAAAAACAAACACATGTAAAAGGGTTAAAATATAATTAGTCTTCTTCAGCAATTCCGCAAATCTCTCACAAAAACTCAAACAAACTAACCAGTTCCCTTGTACGTACAAGTTTGAGGACCCAAAGATAAATACACAGTCCCAAAAAGAGTGTGTAAGGGCTTTATTTAGTTTGTCTAAATGTTTATCTGTCTCGCCTTGTAACACTCTACGCTTGTTGTGCGGCCATCGAGTGATCACAAAACAAACTTGGTGGTGATACATCAACACACGGATCATCTGAGTTTCCACTTCTGGCTCGGGGTCAAATTGTAAAAATCCCCTCCAGTATATTCAGGGTCCGGGCTGCTCACTGCTGCAGCGCTGGAGGTGAGAGGAGCTTTTGGCAGATGACGTAGTGCTCTGATGGTGCCAAGAGAAGCACAACCTCATGACAACAGCAAAACACAGCAATAATACAGAAACCATGGCACATGCTAACTCAGTGCATTCTTTGTGTAGGTTTGTGTGTCTTCGCTACTGTGTAAGAGCACCGCAGAGAGATGACAGTGATTTATTTTACTTGATTAAAGTCAGTCGAACGAGAGACATGTCTCCCTCTATCATAAGGCAAAAAAAATCCATCCCGCAGTATGCCGAGTATCTGCTCCAATCTCATAACATTCCCAGAACAATCCAGAAGACTGGGCCAACCATATGTTTCACCCTTCTGACTTGAATTCCTCAGCTCACTTTGAATATCTTTGATAAATGAGGGGTTCCATTGCTCCCTAAAGGGCTACATCTTGGAGAAGGGAAGGCCCAAAATGGCACCCACAACCACAGGCTTGGAGGCAGGCTGCAGCAGTACCCACACTGCCTCACACTCTGATCTGGGAGAAAAACAGTCCTTCAAACAAGTAGCCTGTTTGTCAGCCGGAGGGGAGTGCCAGCCACTACTTTTGCCTTAATATAGTCTTGCTGATCCTTGCGCTGGCTTTTCAACAGCGCACACATTCTGGTTCGCAGAAAACCCATGTCAGATGTGACTTATTGGTTCAACATTTGAAATAGAAAGCTGCGGTTGCTCACAGTTTCAAGAAGAAAAGGCTCTAACTCCTGGGGCCCGCGCCGAGGCGACGGACGAAGTCAGGCATATTTAGTAGGGTCAGTTTCAGGAAGGGAAAAAGAAATGAATCTTGCAAACAGGAAGACGCTGAGGATGCAAAAAAAAAAAATCTCCCATGCATGTTCTGAAATACTTTGCTGTGAGGGTTGTCAGCACGGGTTCGGTTCAGAAGTTCACTCCCTGAAATCTGCCCTTGGGCTGAGAAATCATTAAGAAAACTGCAAAAGACAAGGCTGCGGAACAATGGGTCTCATCGTGTACGTGCTTGACAATTATGAGAAAAATTGTTGTTTTTGGCGAGAGGCAAGTATTGTATAAAATGCCACGTCAAACCCTCGCGGGGAACTTTTTGTTCTCTCATACATGTGGCGTTCTGCATCATGTTAAAAGGCACATAGAGTGTATCACAGCTGCTCAAGCCAAAAGCACTCCTTCACATGATTATAAGGACATAATAAAAAAGGCTTTTAAAAAAGCTGCAGTGTACTTCAAACGGCTCAGGACCAACAAAGTGTTTCACAGTCTGCTCTTGACTTTAAGTCTTTTCATCCACATATGACATATAACATATGAAATCTGATCAGAGTTTACAGTACATCATTTTTTCTGTAGTAAAAATCATACTGTCTATCAAAGTCTGTCCTTTTCTGTCACACAAACCGCCCGTAAGTATCTGCTGACGAGGTATTTCCCTTAACTGTACCCGCCTGGACAGCGTGTTTTTCCTCAAAGCACCGTGTGTGGTACTGGTTTACATTCCCTTATCATATTGAGAAACACAGACATACGTATATATTTAGTTGAGGCCTGTATTTCCATTACATGAACAGAAAACAAACTATCTTCAGAGAAGAAGCAGACCCCCTCGTCCTGCCTATCTCCAGCCTGTACTGCTTTCGTCCCGCTGAATTTTCAGTGGCTGGCTGGAACATCTGTTTCTGCTGCTTCAAAAACTGTTTGTTTGTCTTAACAATTACGCCCCGATGTTTCTCATTTTATTTCACAAATCTCTCGAAAGTCATTATCCAGTTTCAGGTCTTTCAAGGTTCTGAATTTTTAGAAACTCAATACGACCATCTGTTGAAAGCTGGTGTATACATCAGGCTGCAGTCAGCTCACCTCTGACATTTCAAAGCGGCTGTACCAGAGGAAGCATGCAGCCTATCTGTAACCTGCTGCAGTAACATGCTTGCATAGTAAAGCGAGTCAGAGCCGGGCTGTTTGGATCATCTGTCAGAGTGAGGGGGCATGGCAGAAACTAGGGGGGGTCCCCCTGAGAGACATATGCGTTGTATAGTTAAAATAATGACGGTCTGAGCTCAGAGCAGATAAGAAGTGCTACCAATGACAACTTCATATAAACACGAGTGACACCTTCAGCTACCGCGTTTGCCTTCGTGGCTACTTCAACACGGCTTTAATTTATCCAACTCCACTCACAGCTTTTCCCTAGAATAAATTTAGGAAGGGAAACGGAGGGTGGAAAGTTAAGTCTTTTTTTTGTTGTTAGCACTGCAGCTGCAGGGTGCACTCACCTACCCAGCAGTCACAACAACTCA
>JAPZDY010000024.1:22729989-22741912 GCA_029783645.1 Ctenochaetus hawaiiensis
GATAGATAGATAGATAGATAGATAGATAGATAGATAGATAGATAGATAGATAGATAGATAGATAGATAGATAGAACTACAAATTAAATGGACTCAAGGGTTGCCATTAAAGTGCACACTTGTTTAACCAAGAGGGACAAATATTAAGAAATCGTTTTTCGAAATTTGTTTAATGCCTCACAGACTTAAAAGTTATAATTTATGTTTTAGCAACCGTGATAAGCAGGAATGGGATAAAATAACAAGGTTTTGTTTGTGATCTATAGTAAACTGTTATCTCCTGCAGGCAGGTGATCATTATAAGAAAACCCCCCACTTGTTTAAACACAACAAGAAAACATCCAGAGACACTTCTCTAGTGGTCATAACTGACATGAGCACAAATAACTTTTGTCAAGAAAACTTTTGTCAGACTGAAAATGGTGAAAAATTTACATTTAAATAGTTTTTAGTTGATTTTATCATCCACGGCATGCATTTGCTCTCACTGCACAGTCTGTTTGCTGGATAAAAGATTAAGATTTTCATTAACCAGATCAAACATAAACTTGTGTTTACAGTCAAGTGTAAACACAACTTTATGTTTCTCAGACGGTCATCAACAGTGAGAAAATCCTCTCCTCTTTTCAGAGCAGATTGTTTCATTTGCTGCACAGACAGCCTCAATCCCATCACCGCCTCAAAGCCATAAAGGCAGTTCTCTTTTTTCAGTGAAATACACTGTGCCTTGTAGATTATACTAGCTCTCACTGGGCCCATTGAATTCAATTCAAGTTATGTGGGAGGGGGATGTTTGAACAGCTAATAGCTATGGGTCATTTCTGGCATCAGACCTGTTGGTTGGATGGGCTGAATGTTGGTTGGCTGCAGCTATTTCCTCACTAGGTGAAACGCCTTCACAGAGGGGCGGGGTGGAGGGAGCTGCAAGCGCACAACAGTCATCTGTTGTGCGTATGGGCATGAGTAAACAGCATAATAATCTTTGAGGCAGTAATTATGTGCTCCAGCGTTGGCTGGGCGGTGGCGGCGGCGGGCCCACCCTGCTTCAGACAGCAGGTGCAGTTCACCATCTGACAGCTGACTCCTATGGAAGGTGTGATCCAATCCTCCCGAGGCTGGGTCGACCTAGTGCGGGCCTTAAGGCGGTCAGGGCCAAAGCCAACAAACCAGCAAACCTCTGACAGAGGAGAAGGAGAGGGAAAACAACATGGAGGAGGTGGTGGAGACGGGACTGATGACGGACGGATGCCTCAACCCTGTTTTCCCTCACAGCAGTTGGACAGACCTGCTGCCTTTTCTTCTTCTTTTTTCTGTCTGTAAGTGCCAGTTTTCTGTCACTGTGAAGAAAGGATTTTCTCTCCACTTTATTTTTTTTACTGTCGAGTCACTCATCAGCAGCACTTTCTAATGTCATGCATTCTGAAATCTTCATATGTTGTAAAAGAGGGTTTGATTGATGTTACTTATAAATTATCCGTAAATACTGCTTGTGGATCAGAAATTAGCAATTAATAGATTCACATCTGGATTTCCAAGTTGTAAAGAATCCTTTTTTATCTAAACCTCACACAGAAATACTCCTGCGATGGACAGTTCAACCTCTTCCTCCAGACATTAATCTATTTTGACCAATACAAATTTATTAAAAAGTGGAATAAAACTTTTTACATAAGTAGCATTAACCTTGTTGTTATTTACCATTCCTTTGTCTTAAAGCAATGGACAAACTATTACACAGCAGACTTGGTGGACTATTGTGATGGTAAAACTCTATTAATGATTCATCAAAATGTGTAACTGCAGGCCCGATAGTGAAAGAAGATATTGATCAGATTTCACAACCTGGAAACCCAGAAGTTGTCATAATATTTCTTTGTAAAGTGTTAAATAAGTACTTATTAATCATGGATAACAGTAATCTGTTACAACTTTTCTCGTCTTCGTGATCTATGTCTCAGTAGACAAAATGGCAAACTTTTTAATACAAGTAATTCATTTTCTTCAACTCAATGATAATCCTCTCACTCTCTCTCTCTCTCTCTCTCTCTCTCTCTCTCTCTCTCTCTCTCTCTCTTTCTCTCTCTCTCGGGGTCAGGAGCTGGTTGGAGATGGAGACGGAGGCTCTGGGTTCAGAGGGGGGTGAGCAGGGTGATTGGACACAGTCGCATGTGAAAGGCCAGAGAGCGGCGAGTCCACAGGGAGCAGGGTCCATACACAAAGGGCCAGGGGGGGGCCTCGGTGGGGCGGGAGGGGCGACTGAGGAGGAGAGGCCACGATGGGAACCAAAGCTGACAGCACAGACACTTCTCATCCACTGAGGGTTCGGCTGTCTCTGGCCCCCTGGGGTCTACACTCACTTATCTGTGCGGAGCTGCCAGCTCCACACTGTTGAGCCACAGCAGCTTCAGCGAGCGGCTGGCTGAGCGCAGAAGCAGCAAAAACACTAAGCGCACAAAGCAGCAGTGACCTCTGGCCCACTTTTAACTGATATGAAACTTGTTTTCTAACTCCTGTCAGCCCTTATCAAAAATCAATTGATTATAACACATTCAGCCAACAAAAGATTACTTATTGATGATCACTCAGAGGCTGCAAAACAAAGGCGGTTTATACATTAAAATACTTTACATGTGTGGCGTCCTGATTGCGCTTAAAGGAGGGGAAATGGCAGGAGACCTACTAACAAGGGCTTTGTGTTCTAAATCCGAAGGCTGGGATTGTTTGGAGTTGATACTTCCAGCTTGCTGAGGATAATAAGCCTCTGACCACTGTCAACAGAGTGTTTATGACCTGCAAAGCAGCCCAGGGTTGTGTTGACTCTGTCAGCAGGGGCCCGAGGGACGCCTGACTCCCAGTGCTATTAAAAGGCACTTTCAGATAACAGGAGTACCATCCCTCTGTTTGAGCAACTCTGGGTTGTTGAATCAGTCAGCAGGACAACATACCAAACCTTCATTGTCAGGCATCAGATTTGGCACTAGTTTTATGTTGTTTACGTGAAATCAGACGTTGATGGTAAAAGAAGGTAAAAGGTCAAGGATAAGACTTGCTGCCAGTATTTTTTAGAACACTTAGGCATAAAGTAGGACAACTGGAATATTGTGTAATGTTTTTAAGGAGTCAAGAAAGGGAAATTTATTCTTAAAGTTTGTGTAACACAAGGAAAACTTTGAGCAGGTGAAGAAATATATATAAAAGGGTGAGAAAAATCGCAGTATTTTTACAGCATAGACTAAATGGATTTCCCCTTGGAGGGCTGTATATCTCATGACTGAGACAGGTGTATGCAGAGAGTGTGTGTGTCTTTCTTCGGGTGGTGTGTGTGTTCATGGATGTGTAAAAGAAAGAGAAATTTGACGGCACCCCTCTCCATCTGGTTTCTGCATCACTGTGGTGGAATCACATTATCCATCCAAGGCTCTCTGGGAATTTCATCAGTCTGTAACATCTCACTTATTCACACATCTCGCAGGGCTTTACCATGTACAACAATCCCGAGTGTCCTTGCTGACACTGCAGTGACCCTGTACATCCTCTGGCCATCTTTAATGCTTTCTGTCTGCTTTTGGGCCTCCTTGAGAAGGACATAAAACTGTCTAAATTCTCGTTTTCAGATTGTCACTGTTTTGCTTAAGTTATCCAAAGCTTTACAACAATTTATTCACATAAAAGACACGCCAGGAAAAGAGATAAAGTCCAACTTAATGGAGTTAACACAAAGATTTTGCAGTTCTCAGTGATCTCATCAAAACAAAAGCACATAATATGTTATTTCTAATTTTTAGATTCATTTTGTCACACACATAAATAAAGGTAACAGAGCAGTTTAAGAAAAGGGGGAGTTATTGTACAGTAGGTTGATGTAAAAAGAAATCAAAATGGCAGTTCTGATTTGATGATCAGCACTTAATTGACCCAGGTTAAGAAAAACAAGTTTCAGCTTAGTGGATCCAAGGCTATAATGTTAAAGAGGTAAAGAGAAACATATTCATCACCCATTTCTACTCAAAGATTAGTGATATAACTGATACATTTTCTACAAAAAGTTTTATTAAATAACAGTTAATGCAATCATTATTTGAGAATTAGATGTGAAATAATTTTACACATTTCCGTGAAAAAAACACATTGTTTCTGTGTCACAATGTAAAAAGGTGCATTCCACCTGTTTTTTATGTTGCTAGAGGAGTAAAAGTATCCTCTCTTTAAAACTACATGATTTTTTGAGTAGTGTAACGAAATCTATTAAAAGTCCAGTCCTTTGGACAGTTCTCATGATGTGAAGCCATGAAACCTTCACTGCTTCTCTGCAGTCTGGCACTATATCACTTCCACCCAGCTCCGATTTTCTGTGTAATGGATTCCCAAATCGTACGGACGTGTTGTTCCGGTCTCATCCCCAACAACCGAATCAGCACTGACGTGAAGCTGTCATGATAAAGCATTCAGGAGCTGGTTGTGCTGGGTGTCTGGGGAGTCGGAGCAGGAAGAGGCTGAAGTGAAATATCATTCCTGTTTAACACTGATGTTTCCTCTGGTCCCACAGGCTCATGGTGACCTTGTGATTTATGACACAGCGCTGGAGGAGCAGATCAGAATACAGCTGCCAGTGTAGCTGCACACCAACATGTGTAGGCCGTGCCAGAGAGAATCATGCAGAATCTGAACTCTCATGTCTGGTCGCTGCTGTTGGTTTGAATGCATTCAAATCAGTGCAGCTTTGCAATAATTGCTTTCCAGCTATTAAACAAAACAAACGTATCCACATTTATTTCCTTTTGTGTGCATTTGCTTCTGTCTGTGAATCCGGGGATTATGTGCGTAAAATGTGACGCTTGTTGCAGCTAACTGGCTTTTGCGGCTCGTTCTGAATGGCATGAAGTGATGTAGAAAATGAGCTAGATGAAGAGGATTAGGACCTGAGACTGCTAGTGCTTATCATCTCCCGTAGCACTGGAGTGTAGCCATGGAAACAGGAAGTGAGAGGCAAGCTTCCAAGATGGCCACCAGCTTGTGAATGGGTGCATTCCTCAACGGCAGGGTGTCTGCTGGAGGGAGGAGGGGCGAAGGAGTGTGTTTACTCCAAAAAGGGACTATATAAATAGTAACTGCTGCTGTTTTAAGGACTTCCTGTCACTGGGTATTCCATAAAACAGTAGTTAAATAAACAATCAGTTTCCCATTGGGGCTGCCTTGTCTATACTGAAGTGAGGTCTGCTGTGGGTTCAATCCAGGACCGCAGCGTGTGGATTTTAAAGCCCCAGACTGGAGTCATGGAGCTGTTACAGGTCACCACACTCTCTTTCACTCGCACACCGTCTGGTCATATAACCGCCACACACACAAACTGAGCCTGAATTCCACTTTCAGCGTGTTTTTTCACTGCTCAGAGACTCCTCTTCTAACTTTCAAATAAGCTCACTGCATTTTTTTTGTCGTGCAGGTTTTGCTCCTCTTTGCAACAGTGCAACAATACAAGGCACTTTTATGATCTAAGGGGTCAAGAGCAATACAAAAGTGGAGACTCGAAGATAATAAATTTGGATGTTGACACGGTTAATTTTTTTGTTTTTTGGTTAATTATTTTGTTTGTTGTGCTTTTTAATTTTTACCCTCAAGAGTAAATTGCTGACTCGAAGCTCTTCTAATCTTTAAACAGAGCACATTTTAGTGAAGTGAAGCCAAGCTCAGTGACTTTACATGCAATAAATCAAACTTGAAGGACAGATTCACATTTTTAAAATCACAGCATGCACATGCAGATATTTTTTTAACCTCAGGACTTTGAGTTGGGGCTGTTTCAGACAAAATCAATGCAATGTGCTGATCACCCCAGGTTTGAGTTGTCAGAGTTTCGACAAGAATACAAAAGCAAAGCAAGTATTTGCATTTCCTAATGGCCAGTTTGTTCAGCTCTACACGTTAGATTGGCCTGTCAGGTAATTGGCCCCTGCAGACAAAGTTGCAGGTCTTTTGGAGCAGAACTTCACCTGTGTGTCACTGTCAGCAAGCAAACACAGTCCACTGAAGCACAAAGAAGAAAATCCAACTCTGGGAGACATCACCTTCACCCTGATGAAGCCTCCACAGAAATAGGAAGTGATTTCTTTATGACCAACACAGACAAGGGGAACATCCAATGGGCGAATCCCTTTAATGTACATATGAACTTTGAATATTTTATTCAGATAAACTTTAAAAAGAATCACATTAATATAAACCTGAAACTTTTTATAAAAATAAAAAGTCTTAAAAGCAATAAGAATAAATGTATAAAGTATTTGTTCAGTCATCCATGTTATTGTTTGTAAAACATAAAAAAAGCTCAGGGGGAGAACATGAGATTACAGAAAAGGAAAAGGTGTCATGCACCCACACACACACACGCACACACACACACACACACAAAGACAGATATAGATGTCACTGTGCAAATACACAAACATCTACCAGCTGGCATTGACAAGAAGGACACCATCCATCATGGCGGCTCAGTTTTAGACAAGGCCATGAAGCTGTCAGCATGCATTCCTGAGTGCTGCTTTTGCAGGGCACATTTGTCACCTTCAAGGAGAGCACATGCCCAAAATGTTTGGATGTTTAAACTTATCTCATTATGTTCTCTGGAAGGTATTTGGATTCCCAGGTGCTAAAATAATCAACAGAGTGCAGTGGTATCAGCAGAGAATGCAAGTGTTACAGTACGATCCTCTTGAGGATATTTCACCATGCCATCATGCCCATGTTTTTTTTAGGAATTTGAGCTGCTGAGATTAAACAGAATGTCAGGACAGGATATCAGGGTGTGATAGAGCGTCCACTGCCCTCATCTTTTTCCTTTGCCTGTCTCGCCTGACACAGACAGCACCCTCATCTTGGGAGTATCACTTTTGTTTGTGCATTGCACTGGTCAAACACACCATCCAGGGAGATACCATCTATCTTTCTTCCGCTTTTTTCAGATGTGGAGTCTGTCAGCCCCCACCAGGGGCCAGGCACACAATCACAGCAGAATATCAGGAGATAATCACTGTGGAGCCACAGGGAAATGGACCGAGAGTAAACAGAGAAAGTGCGTGCATGTTTGTGTGTGTACCAGTGTGCTGATACACTGTACATGTCTGTCACACTTTTCCCATGTCTGAGTGTTTTTTTTTTCAATATATGTGTCCATGTGGATGCATGTTTTGTCTCTCCACACACGTGATGATGGCTGCTATCTCATCATTTTCACAAAAGATTTGTTGGGTTCAGTCAAACCCTGAACAGGTTGAGCTGTTGGGAAATCTTGGGCAGATGTGAAGTGAAGACGCTGATGTCTTCATAATGATCCCTGGTTTTTTTCCATCTGTAAGTCATGCTGTTTCACCCAGCTCTGCCCCTCTCCTCCTTTTTCCTCCCCCTCATGAGAGACGAGCAAGATCCGTGAACAATCTGCTCCATCCTGCAGCCTGCGCTCCCCTCTCCACTACATAAATCGCAGCTCCCAGGGGACAGCAGGGAAAGACAGCACAAGTTGGAGTGAGATAGAGCTGTCTGAAAAAAGCTCCTGTTTTAAATTAGGCTTGCTGGACAAAAGTACCCTCGACCCCAAAGTTGAATTCATTTCTACTTCCTGTATCCCATTTCATGCAGCGGTGCAGGCAGACACTGGAAGGTGAGAGTCGGTGTGTGAGGACAGATGAAGCTGGTGTCACTGTGCCTGTGGTCTCCTGATCAGAGCTCTGAAAGGCAGTTTACAGCCCTGTTAAAGGGAAATAAAAAGCTTACTCTAAGGAGGCATATATTTCATGGCCTGTGTGCTCCCACAGTTAATGTCCCAGCCCAGCATGAGTTTGCTGGACTTCCTCCCTTGTTCTACCTCTGAGCGCTGATGGACTGAGGTCACTGCAAAGCTGTGCACTCAAACTGAAACGGAGAGCAGAGAAATGAAGAGAGGAAATCTTGTGTGTCCATAAAGGAGAAATTGCAGGTTTGTAACCTAAACAAAGAGCTGAATATGGTTTCTTTTGCCACAGACTATGCAAACTGACCAGTATAAGGCTTCAACATTTTTGCAACGCTACACTTAATGTTTTTTTTGAGGGGGGGGGTGTTTAACACTGAACCAAACATTGTTAGCATAATCTCATCCCTAATGTGTGATTTTAGATTGAATACCTGTGCTGTTGAGAGGCATGATTGGCATGACATGTAGCACAACAGTGTTGATGCCTAATGTGACATGAACGGCACTTTCAAAACAGTAACAGTGGCACACCGTGGCAGTAAAAACTATTTACTGACTCTGCTATGTGGTGATTACTCTCATGCTCTGTTCAGAGTAAGGATCTCCTTGACTTCACCGTCTCCCAAATTCACTAACATTTTGGTTCCAGCACTTCTCTTTTTTTTATTGAGTTAGCTGCTAACTGCTGCTAGCTGATTTTAAATATCATACTAACTGGATGCAAACATAAGACATTGTCAAAACATTACACCCCTGCTCTGGCATGCTGCCTCATATTTTACACAGACGTCAGTTCTGCGTTGTTACTGCCTCCCTTGCTGACTCAGGCACGAAACAACAACAACCCCCCATTTCAGCCTTCAGAACTTTTATACAGAGCGACGAGGCGCAATAAAGGCCCATTATTTTGGCTATGAACAAACTGTGTAGAAGAAGCTAATCACATAATAAAACTGAGTGAAAGTGTGTGCAGATTTATTGACATTTAATGGACATGGCAGAGAAGACAATAGACTATATACCTCCTGGGTCTTAACATGTCTGCTTTGATAATGACTGATCTCACCCCAGGTGCTCATGGGTAGATCTACCCATAGGGTCAGAGCAGCAGAGGAGCGTTGCTAACACGACCCTGACCTCTCCAAGACTCATTTTCCCCATCGTGACAGTCAAAACAAGCTTCCTGTGCCATCAGAGGTTTGACCACCTGACCCCTGCTCCTCAGCTCACTTGCAGATTATTTTCATGGCATCTTAAAAAGAACATTTCTGATTTAATTGTATGTTTTGTGTATTGTGTATTGCAAAGCAGCTTTCAATGCTTTACGGCTCCAGTTCATGCAACAAAGATTTTCTTGAAAAACTAAATCGAGCATGTGTATATATTTATCTTCTTTAAACAGCTTGTGCTTTATGATGCAAACATTAATAGCCACAAAACTGCAGTGACTCTACTCAGTGATTATAGTGTGACTGCACTCATATATTTACTCTTATGAAAGACTTGCTTGCTCCTGTATGGTCTGCTTGTAATCAGGGAGCTGTCAAGTCTGGAAAATTTAGGAGATAATGAGATAAACAGTCTTTTGGACCCAGAGTGCATTTGTTTGTCTGCAGAGGACATTGATAATGCTGCATGTTGGTTTAGAGAAATGATTCTGCTCTTTTGGAAAATGTTTGTGATTTTTGGACATAAAGATGAGAGGACAATGACTGAGTCCCAGCAACATCAATCTCTCCTGATGCACATCCGTTTCTTTCACTGATCATTCTCATTCCACTTCTGAGTATGATATATACACACAGGCTTCGTGGAGGCTGATGCACACAGGTTGCTGATCATCTTGGAGTGAACATCCTGGATTTGAGGAATTCTCTGGGATTGATAGAGTTAATCTCTTCTGTTTTAATCTGGATCATGGATATTAAGACCAGGCTCTGAGGCCTAGGTCCCATCACCTTTGACCCCTTCTGTAATCCGCCTCTCCCATCAGCTCATTAAGCCCAGGGACTTCACACCTCTCACCATGTTGGGCCCAGCTGTGTCTCCCCAGTGCACAGGCCGGCCAGGGTGTAAGGAAAGGCTGCCGGCTTCACAGGCGCGCCACAGGCCAGGGCTTCTGATCTCTGCTAAAAATGCTATAAATCACAGAGTGGAGGTGATGGTCCGAAGTGCTCATTAAAGTGGGCAATAATACATGTGGAGTGAATGAAAGGCTCTCTCTACCTGTCAGCCTGGGCTGCTTAATGAGAGGAGCCTGTTGGACTCTACTAATGACTGATGATTAGGAAAAGGGTAGATGGAGTGTTAACAAACGTTTAACTGCAGAGCAGTGGTCATAAATGTTTCACAGCGACAATAGGCCCCACAGTGCTTCCTCTGACTGCATGAAAACACCTTGTCTGATGGATTCATACTCACAGTTTCATCCGTTTCAACTTTGCTCAAACTCATTTTAAACTCATGTGTGATTTAATGGAGCTCATTAAGTTTTTTTTTATGCTTATAAAAGTCACAGTGAACCACAGCAATTTAAACAGAAGATTCACTTTGTTTGGTAGATTTTGATTGAAAAGCCAGTGTCTCTTTAATCAGCCAGACAAATAAATCCTCTTATGTTCATATTCATAGCAGAGAAGGTGTCTGCTGTAAAATGTCTCAAGTAGAACAATCCAAAGCTCTGATGCAGCCTGAAGGGAAACTGAGCTTGAGCAGTAGCTACACTAGTGTTCTCAATTAACTTGAATTTTTGAAACATTTTCCTTTGACTATTTCAAAATATTCCCCAGAAATATTGTCCCGAGGATTGCAAAAATCACAAGTTCATTCACTGACAGGCTGAATGAGATTAAATGAGTAATAGTTTTAATAACAGATGTGTAAATATTCTGTCAGTAAAAAGTGACAAATATTTGCTTTTTCCAGTTTCTTAAATTTGGATATTTTTCTTTTTCGTATTTCATTGTAAATGCAAATTATATGTGTTTTGGACTGTTGGTCCATCAAAAAAGCTATGTGAAGCTTTGTGTGCCTGTGATAAACATTTTTCTCATCTTTTTTTCCTCTGAAGACAAAACAATCGGAGTCATAAACAGTAAATATTGAGAGTAATAATTCACTGGTACACTGATAAAAATGAATGACTTTGCAATCATGGCAGGTTTTTTTAAAATGTCAAATGTGCATTAAAGGGAAAATGTCCATAGACAGAACCATTACACACATTACACACACATTAAAGCAAACATGCTCAGATTCATTACCTGGAGTGGGCCAGCTGCAGCAAGGCTAATATTGAGCTTGATGTTTTGGGTGGCGTTGTGTGGATTAGGAAGCAGTGTGGGTGTGAAAGAGCTCTGTTCAGAGTGTCACCCTGCAGACTGAACCCTCCACTGCAGGACGACCTTCAGAGCTGATCTGATGACTGCTTTCATGTGCAAACAGGTGGGACGACACATACCTGAGGGCTCAGTCTGAGTCCCTGCATGACAAACACTCAGAGATTAAGGACTACAAATTCCATCTAGTTTATTTGTATTTTATGAACAGGGATCTAATGTGTTCCTCTCGTTTACACAACCAGGATTTGATCATTTCAAGCAAGACTTTATGAAGACTTGTGTAATACTGATAAAATGGAGAACATTGTTATTTGAAAAAACATCATCTTGAGTAAGAACTGTTTTCTGTCTCAAAAAAGAAATATAGAGACAGAGAATGGGGAGGAGGGAAAAAAAGAGAAAATTGCAGGCCTGGCCGGATTAGGAGAGGGCCTGTTTTTCCTCTCCATGTCAATGCACTCCTGCACCAGGATAGATAGATAGTGACGGCCTGCCAGTTGGTTTTCATTACGTCCTTTGCATTTCAGACTTACACAAAAAAACAGCATCCCTCCCTTCCTCCCACCCCTTCTTAACTGAATACACTTTTCCCTCTGAAGGAAAGGTACAAAATTGTTCCTGAAAGTGAAAAAAAAAAATTGCCAGAGGGGACTTTTTTCAATGTATTTTTCTAATATCCTCTTCAGACTTGAAGTCTCCCCTTGCATGCCGTTTTTCTTTTAAGTAAAACCCTGTCATCTACCCTGTGGGGGCTACACAGGAATGCAACTTCAATATAAGATCTGTACCTTTGCATTCCCTGTAATGCTTGCTTATGTGTGTCCGAATAGGTCTCCGCACGTGGGGGGGGGGGG
>JAPZDY010000024.1:22741974-22754463 GCA_029783645.1 Ctenochaetus hawaiiensis
TTGTTTGTTGCCCTCTGCGCATACCAAAGCAAAATTGAACAGCAATAAAATAAGGCACAGATGTGCATTACTGGCTCAGACTTCAATTGTCCGCAACATGGGTGGAGGACTGGTCACATTGTATTAGAAGGTGGATGGTCTGACTTTTTTTCCACCCGCTCTCCCCCCCTGAAGACCTGTTATCTCCCCAACATGCTGTGCAGCCTGGATGCCAGCATAGTGCACCGATAACCACAACCAGAACATCTCCCCTCATGGGTCTCCTCTCCCTGCTAGGCTCAAGTCACGCCATGCTATACCTACGGGAGCGCCAGGCTTCAAAGAGAGCAAACTAGCACACGCAACAGAGCCACAGCTGGCTGATTTTTAGCAGATAAGACAACTCCTGTCTGTTCTCGGGGAAGCATTGCCCTCTGACCTTTGGGCTTTAACGTTGACAAACTGAACTGTTCATTATTTCAATCAATCAGCAATTCCTTCCTGTGTGCGCCTCCTGTTTAAAATCACTCAGCATTATCTCCTTGTCTCTGCACGGCTCCAAAATGCATGGAAATCTGAAACATTAAGCATAATGTGGAAGAAACACACAGACATTTCGGTTCAAGTAAGTGTAGCAGCAAATGTGCCATGCAGAAAAATAACACTGGGAACAAACAGAATAATCTTAAATCAAACCTAAACATAGTGGCCCCAGCTCTAAGGGCCTCAGCTTGTTGCTGCATGGTTCTGATGAACATACCTACTGTAGTCATGAGAAATGTCCTGCCAAACTTCGCTGCTGCTCTTCATTTTAGGTGGCAGTTGTCCAGGCTCAGGCTGAAGGTTTTTCAGCCTGTAGGGCCTTATTGACAATAAAAGCTTTGCCATTATGATAGCCTTACATCTGTTTTGTTTCTGTATAAAAAAAATGCTACGCTGAAAATTGACTCATAAATCTCTTTACTTAAACAGTCCCTGTTGGCTTTCAAATGTTGTGATTTGTGTTGTGAGTACACGTGCGCGTTCACATGTGTGCTTTTACTTGACCTCCTGCCAAAACTGTAAATGCGAGTCTCAGCAACATGAGAGCAGAAACTAAACATGCACATTTTTTATTACAAATTGGGAATTAAAAATGATAATGTTGAGCTTTATTAGACATGGCCTAATTAAGCCTACAACTAATGGTTAAAGTTTGTTCTGCAAGTTTGTTGTTGCAGTCAAATTTATTTCAAAATATTGTGTTTTTTTTCACTTTGGCCAAAATCTCCATTTTTCTTTTTCTTTTTTATTTTATTTATTTATGTTTGTGTCCATTGTGGTTGTGTATAAAAACACATGTTGGGAAGAGAGAGGGAAAAGAGAAAAAGATGGTCCAAATGGCCATTTACTCTGCAGCTTTAGCCAAGCCGAGGAGGGACAGTATGGGAACTGTTTTCAGCCTCAGAGCCTGCAGATTTTTCCAGATAGCATATCTGCCTCTTTAACTCTGCCAAAAAGGCTTTGTATGTGACCCAGACCCTTTAGAAAGCACCAGTCTGTTGATGCAAAGGAGAGCAATTACTAAAAGTATTCCTGCCCTAAATGCAAAACTCATTGCCTCTCCAGGCTGAGGCTTCAGTGGGTTAGACCCCGCATCACAAGACTGTGTGTACTCTTATCTGCTGTAGCAGTGAAGCTAAAGATAGGGATAAAGAGGTACAGAGCTACCAGGATGGGAAACAGGATCGCTCAAATGACACACAGACAAGTAATCCCTACACTAATCACACTAATTAGTCCACTCAAAGGGGGGTTAGGATGGAATATTAGCTCTGAGGCATCTTTTCCCTTTTATCTGAGGCAGATAGCTCTGTGGTAGAGCGAAAAAACAAGCAGCACTTAAACATGACAGAAAGGAATATAACTGTACTATATAAAATGTTGGGTTCAAATCTCTTTTATTCTTTATTTAACATTAGAAGAAAAAAGTTTTCCAAAGTGAATATCACATGTAATATCTCATTTATTTGGATAATATAAATTAGAGTGAGAGTTTAACGTCGACACAGCCAGCAGCAGCCAATGGAGTAAAATTCTTAATTTTTATGGCAAATATACTGTTTTCTAGAGGACCCTTACTTCATTTATTCATAAAAAATGATAAGAACTAATAGCTTGAGCTCTTCATTTTCTGTTCAGAACCAGTGAGTAGCAGCCAGCAGAAGCCTCATTTCAAGATGTTTAACGTGTAATACATCAGGTAAATTCTGAAACAGGGTTAAGCCCCAGTGGTGAATTTACTAAAATATTGGACCTGATAACTTCACATAAGATTGTTCCAGAAGGTTAACTGTGTTCTCCCACCTGCCAAAAGTACAACAGGGATACACAGAAAAGATGCAAACAGAAGTTATTATAAAATGGATATCAATCAGTTTGAATAAAATAAACTCTGATCATATCCAAAGCAATAGCTTCATATGCATTTTGTAATTTGTTCTCAAGAAGGCCCAATGACCCAATGACAAGATGTTTACTTTGTCAATAGCTCTATGAAGTAGTTTCATACACGGTCAGTTAACACCCATAATACATTTCAGACGCATACATAGTTTAGGAGGAAGAATTTATGTTCATCTTTGATGTAAGGAAGGCGTCCTAAGTGAGCGTCTGTCTTTGAGAGTCACCCGAGCGAGTGGTGTGTGTTGTGAGCCTGTGGGCCCCTGGTTTCAGCAGGTTGTGTATGAGAGCTGCTGGTGCTGTGAGACCGTCCCGCGGTGTGAGAGTAAGGAGCTGGAATCATCCGAACCCCCTGCTGCAGCTCCAACATCTGCTCGCCCGCCATAACCAATCAAAAGGAAGAGCTCGGAGCCGTGACAAATCGGCCTACTCGGTGATCTTTTCAGGGGATCCTGGTGGAGGGGTTGGAACAAAAGCCAACCCCCACCACCCAAAAACCCTCCCGCTGTATCCACCCTTTCCATCCTCCCCACAGCCTTCTGGCTTTGATATCTTAGACCCCTGCGTGGAGGAATAGCCTCCCCTGTTCATACCCCCACACACACCCCACCTCCATCCAAATAATCCCATGGATCATGACAGAATAATGACGTGGGTTTAGAATCCTGAGCATGGTTGACATACATCTAAACTGCACTTTGAAAGGTTGTTTGTGTCCTTTCTTTCCCTACTTTTACAGGATAACTTGAATATTCCCATGCTGGAATTTGATGGCAGTGCCTGGTGAGATTGCTCTCATCTGCAACCTTAGCGCTCAAACGGTCTATCTCGTTACTCATCTCTTATCTAGACATTCTCGCTTGAAACTGAGATAAACTCTGACAGCCTGAGGATACACAGGCGTCATGCAGGCAGATAGACATAGCAACAACAGTTTTCCAATATGAGATAATCACACCACAGAAATGTAACTCATGCATAATAAATCAAAGACTTTAAGTCCTGAGCTGTTTTAGAGCCAATGTTATATTTTATTCGTGAAACAGACACACAGACTGTGGGACTGAAGCAGACGGCTCTGTACGAACAGTCCAGACAGTCAATCCACCGGCCAGCCCATCTCAGCAGGCTAATGACATGGCTCTCTCTGAACATCTGAGGAATTGGCAGACAGGCAAAGGAAGGATTGGGTTCACTGAGTGAAGAGCAGAAGGTAATTATGGGATGGAGTAATGGAGAGACAGACAGAAGAGACAGGGGGCACATCGAAGTATGTGGCAAAGAGCCCGTTGACACAATGGGTACCCGCACAGGGATGACATCCACTCCATCCAGACGATAGGCCGTGACCAGCTTCAATTACGCTGTGCTGAAATATGTCTGTACATCCCCCTCTCCAGACTCATATGAACCTGTTGTCTCTCAGGAGCACTTCAAACAATCGAAAGTTGAGTTGACTCTGCCAAACGCTGCCACATTAAAGCACATATTCCATGCTCAATAGATATATGATACCTCCTTTTGCTCTCCTCTTGAATATCTGAGTCTTCCCCTTGGCTATGCCCACAGGTACCTGTGAAGTGCCAGTTTTAGAGGGTCAAGAGGTGATTGATGCTCATGGAGAAGCGATGAGGGGGGAGAGCTCTCACAGCTCTAATCTTCATTTGATCTCTGTAAACTGAGAAGAAACCTGCATGCCTCATCAGTTCATCAGGTAAGATAACCTAAGTCTTACTTGATGAAGGTCTGCTGATTAAACCATCATAAGTTAATATAGTGAATGGAGTGAGTGTGAGCGTACTGTACTTGTTTGATCTCTAAAAGCATCTCTCTCTTGATCATGCTGTCACCAAAGAAGGAGGGTGCTACAGCCTCGACAGGCTCTAGTTTCAGAGCAGATGTGCCCAAGTATCAGGGATCACCTGGGGAAGCCTCGGCCTCCTGGCAGGACCAGCTGCCTACAGAAAAGGTAGCTAATGGCTATAAAATAAAGTTCGGTCAGTTCATCGTTACCACTTGAATTCACACATTAGTCAATCCTCTCCCTTTCATCCTCTAGGCTGTCAGCTCTTATTAATCTAATTGGTGTTACTGGTGAAGAGGCACTGACCTGCCGCCCTTCACCCCTTCCAACAGCCCCCCTCCCTCCTTCTCCACAAGGCCCTGCCCTGGCCATCTCACCAGCCATCAAACCTCATGTCTCCAGCTCCATACATGCGAGATTACCGCTTTTGTGCACCTTTGCACATTGAACTCTGCTTCACCCCTAGAGGTGATGAGCCTTTGACAGATCAGACCTCGCTGACCATCTGACTGCTGAGGGGCAGAAGTTAGCCTAAGATCTGAACTCAAGGCCATGTTTGAATGAAAATAAACATAATACAAAAAAAATTATAGGTCCATTTTGACAGCTTGTCACATGTCAAACTACTGCAGTAGATTATACTGCTTTTTAGGTTAAAACTGTTTTACAGATGAGACAGGCTCTCATGGCAGAAGTAACATGCTCCTATGTCTCAGTACTTGTTATAACACAGCAGAATTAGCACAATGTTACAGAATACAAGCCATTACATATTTTTTCTGGTATGTGCTTTTGATTAGCCAGCCTACTGCCAAATGACGTTTGACCTCAGTGCTGCAAAAGTTGAGCTAGGATTAGCCCCATCAGTCAACTCTGTACATTACTCGCATTCTGTTCTCAACACAAACCTCAGGTTAAAACTTCTATTCTGTAGCTGTTAAAAGGCAACATGTTTTTCTTTGTTTATTTCATTATTCTGTGATATGAAATTCTGTCCAGAGTGATAAAAAGTTACTGATAGTTACTAAAATATATCTGAGGCTTTTGGCAGTGGAACTCCTCTAAGGCCTTTTCCACCAAAATGGAAGTGTTTCTGTGTTCAAGCACCTGATTTTGAACCTTTTCAGAGCATTTCAACAAGAGAAGAAGTAAAATTCTACAGATTTGTTGATGATGTACCCCTGACTACAGAGTTTTCACTGAAACTTAGTGAAAAATTATCTGTATCACTAGATAGATATCATAATTCCAAAAGAATGAATGGAGTCCTATCAAGTAAAAGAGCAACTCTGTTGGGCCTGAGAGTTCTGTGGTGAGCACTAGCATGATACACTGCACATAACATCCACATAAAAAGGTTAAAGACAGCAAAAGCCAGAGAAATAATCAGTTGGATGATAATGAGCTCTTCACCTGAGTAACGCACTGAACACACAACTGAACTAAAGACAGATTCATTGCCAAATGAAGGGATATTAACAAACGCGATTCACTAAGGAGCAGAACCAGAGGCGTGCTAAGGCTACATCAACACATATACAGATATCTTTAAAAATAGATTTTTCTTTCACTGTTTGCAAAAAATCCTTTCCACAGCAGAGGTGTTTAAGAATACTTCTCTGCCCCAGCAACGATGAAGAAAGGATTGAAAATGCCAACATAAGTATGCCAAACCAGTAGGCCAATAGCAATAATTTGTAATCAGTCTATGACATCAAACACCATAGAAGAACATTACACCATTACACCATAGAGAATAGTGGACATGTTTTCATTTGTTTAGTTACTGGGAAACTCAGCACAATGAAGGTTTGGGTTGGGACAGCTTTGTCACTCTGCTATGTTTTGCCATGAATACACTCGACACAGATCGACAAAGATCGACAAAATTATAAGAGACCAGAGTACAGACAGGAAGTGTGGACGGCTGACAGGAAGAAAGGCCTGGTTTTACTGCGCTGGCGCTAAGAGGGAGTTTCAAAATGGAGAAAGCAGAGAGGAAAAGAACGAGAAAGAAGAGGGGGGAGGAGTTGAGTCGCCTGCCTGAGAAACGAAAACTGGCTCACTGAAAGAGTTTCAGTCAGGGAGGCACAGTGGCTGGTGGGTAATTTATAGCACAGAAAGGCTTGTAGGGTGAAAAACATTATTTTAGCGGCCCCCACATCCTAATAGAAGCCAGATGTGGAGGGATTAACAAAGACCATTCCCCCCTTCTCCTTCTCCCTAACTCTACAACCACCCCCCCCCTCCTCCCCCACCAGAGTCCCTACTGTCTCATTTTCTTCCACTCTCTCTTTCATACTCAATCTCAGGCTTGCCTTCGCCACTCCTGCATATTTTGCCTTAAGAGTGTGAGATGCACAGGGAATACGAGAGCAGTCAACACTCTGGTTTTTGAGGTGAGACTTAGGAAAGCGTCACTGAGCCTTTCCAAACAGATCCTCTGTTTATCCATGCAGCCTGCTCATGTGCAAACGGGAGCTTTGTGGTTGCTGATGTCACTTTACTCCAGGGGTTGGACAAGGTTTGCCAGGCCACATGTCAGGCTGCAACAAAACAGCCTGGCATCACTTTACCCAGTGCTATCAGGATGTAATGAGTTTCCCCTTTTCAGTGAGCTCTCCAAGCCACTAGAAAGGTATGATTATTTAGAGACATAGTGCAGGAATGTGGCGCCACATCTTCAAAGCTCTTCATAGTTGTGAGCTTGTTGCAGTATCACAAAAGCCAAAGTGCCATTACCTGGCCAAACTTTAAAGGACAAGCGAGCTGACGCACAGCAGGCGCGCTGAAACCCGTATTGGGTAATGAGCCAACTGCAGCACCAGAAGACAGTCAGATGAGAAAATGGGACAGATGTTTCAAGTCTGTTTAAGTGCATTAATCAGTTGAATGTGTTGAGCGAAAGGGCTGCCAATGAAAAGATTCTGCGTTCCTTCCAGCAGAATGGTATCACTTCCAAAGTCAACACATTATGTAAATTGAATAAGATTATTTTTCGCTCTTCCCTCAACACTTACATCATCACCTGGGAATAAAGGCTTGATGTTGCAACCCACTTTGCAGCCTCAGAGGACCTCTGGTGCTGGACTTGAGGGCAGGTGCTTCTGGGAAAGTTTGTGGGGAAGTTCATTTTTGCTCCATGTGGACAGCATGCAGTTTTTTTCTGTCCTTTGGTTTTGTGTGTCTGCCTCTTGGCTAAACAGTACAGTATGTGTTTGTTTAACGGTTTGCATGCATATAGGTGTGTGTACTACCTGTGTGTTTTATGATGACTGTGTGTCAATGTCCTGTGTGTGTGCCGTGTATGTGTGTGCTTATGTGTAGCTGTATGTATATTTATGTATGGATGTGACTGTGTTTGTCTTTAGCTGCACTTCTGTCCATGTGTTTGTGTGTGTGTGTGTGTGTGTGTGTGTGTGTGTGTGTGAAAGCAGCAGGGGCAGGAGCTCAGAGAATGACAGCGTGTCTGTGGCGGGCAGAAACTCGAACCCTCTGATCTCGTTCTCGGAGTCTCCTGCCTCCCAGCTGTCACTGTGCCTCTGGCATCCTCCTCAGCCTCTTGCCCCCCGCCCGCTCCCTTTGAAGACAGCTACCCAGGAAATTGAAAGCTGTTTTCAAAGAAAGACAAGAGAGAAGAGAGGACTAGAGCACAGTCACTGCAAAAAAGACATGCATGAAAAGAGGGTGATGGAGAGGTTTTATGTTAAAAAGGGTTAGAGATGTTCTGTGGTGAAGTGAATATATTTCTTCTGTCTGCTCTATAGTGACAGTGACAGATCACATTTTAAATCAGTGCAATATTGACCAGACAGTGTCATCTGTCACCTTTTGAACTCAGTGTGCACTGAAGTGACATTACATTTCTTGGAAATGTCACTCTTTTTAAAAAGTAGTTTTTTTCTTTTTTTATGTGTTTGACTTACAGTAGTAAAGGATTCTACGGTTCACTTTTACTTTAAGTGGGTGCAGCTGATTGATTATTTGTTTGATTATATCAGTGCAAAAAGCATTTTTCTGTGAGTCAGGTGCATGGCAGACTGCAGACAACACAGAGCTGTGAGTGAGAGACAGAGCACAGAGAAAGATAGTTAGATGAGATGTACAGACACTGTACATCTGTGAGCATTGGCATGTGTGTACACAGGCAAAGTTAGAAAGTAAAAAACTAAAATCATAAATGTGCAACAGTAGCGCAGGATAAAGACTGAAAATATATTAATATGCTAAAATTTGCTAAAGATTACAAAATGCAGATGAAAACACAAACTAAAGCTGGGAAAATGTTGAAAGTTATGATCCAAAATCATTTTTCAATAAAAAAAACACACACATTTAGGCCACCTCATGTTATAATTAGTTTTTGAGCAATTTGGTGCCCTAATTGCTTCTGAGTGTAGGACCCTTGTTGTAAATGCAAAACCCCTTCTTCTGTAATAATATTGTCAGGTGTAATGTCTGTGCTAACTACAAATAAACCTGTCCTGACAATAATATGAAACCCTCTGTCTTAAAGTTGCAGTCACAGTTTGCACCAGCATTGCATACGACTCAGAGCGGCAGCATGCTAAGCTAACATAACCTGAACCAGAGACAATGAGCCTGTAACACTTGGCTGTAACATTCAACATCTGAAACTCTGTGAAAATGCACTGATTTATGTTCTGAAACAAGCTAAACAACAACTTTGCCAACACAGCCAAACATTAAGCAAGCGCAACAACACAAAACATTCTTCTTCAGCCAGCTACTTTTACTTACTAGTCTGACAGCAAGAAGACCACTAATCTCTTGCACGCTAACTCTCTTTTTTTGTCCTCTGTCAACGTCCTCTTCTGTATCTTCACCTCTGTCATTACATCTGCATTGCTCTGGATTGCATTCACCTTGCTCCAGTTCTGCCGCTCACTAATCATCACTCTTCTCCGAACATTTTCCGCTGGGTCCCCATCAGCCCTGAACATTAAAAATCCTTCCTCAAAGCAGTACAAGAACCTTGAAAAATAGTTTAAAAACAAACACTCAACATGTGCTCTAAGCAGCTGGCTAGCTCCTAGCTAACCCTTACAGAGCTAGCTAGCAGCTACAGTGGTCCCAGTTACAAGTTAATTCAAGAAAATTTTGTAATTTACAGGGAGTTGAGAGAGCATCACAACCTAAACATTAAAGCATTTTCTCCACAAAATAAGATCCTGTTTACCAAAATCAGCTGTAGTTGCTTTTGGGTGAGTCAGGTTGTCAAAAAGAACTACTCAAGATCTCCTACCTGCTCTCTCACTTTACTTTGTGCATTAACTAGCAATCAGTGAGCACAGTGACTGACACAGAGTCAGAGTGTACCGTCAAAATGATTATGAAACATTAGTTTTAGGTTAAATTGTCACAGCAATTGTCACATTAGTCTAGAGTCAGTGGTCAAAATTACGAATCAATTGCAAAAAATTTAAAAATCATACAGGAAATGGAAGAAATGACAAACAAAAGCAGTCAGAAGAAAATTAAAAATACATCATAAATACAGAAGTGTTAGAAGAGTTTAAGAGACAAAAGTAGTACCTATCAGCAAAAAAAAAAGGTTAATCTGACAGCAAATAATGAATGATGCAGCTGGGTGGCGTATGAGCGGCTGTGGTATCTGACCTTGTGTTTTCAGATTTTGTTTAACAGATGACTCTGGGCCTCCGACCTGAGACCTGCTTTCTCTTAAGCCTTCAGGACTCCCCCCTTTCTTACAGTAGAGTTTCCTTCAAGCTCCCCCTCTCTTTATGTCTCAGAGACAATACAGAAGTGTGCCAGAGCGCCAGGGTTCCAGTAGTTCTGCTGAGGTTTACACCAGAATAACATTTTGATGATCCATGTCTCAGAGGGCAGGAGCCAGGAAGAGGGCAGATGGTTGTGTGGTTTGGCCAAACAGCAGACAGCCAGGAAGACAGGCAAACAAACAGTGATGGACAGGTGGGCGTCACACGGGTGTGAAGCAGTCAGATGGAAAGCAGCAGCAGAAGATTCAGCATGGCATCTTGGCACGAAGGGTTTGACCGACGCATGAGACTCCGAGCCAAAAATAATGTCTGCCTCATTAGATCTGGACCACGAGACTGACCAGTTGTTCCAGAGGGGAAAGAGCTCGTGAAGCACTCCTGCACTGGACTGTAAACTTTATAAACACAACAGATGGATTAACACGCTGTTAAATAACGAGGTGGAGAGCTTTGGTTACTTTTAATGGTAATGAGAGACTCCGAGTGGTATTCTGTCAACCTCTCTAATCATTGTCTTTGCTGCCTTTTCACAAATGTGATTTAACGACACATTTTTGTTTTTTTGATGCCAATACTGATACTGGTGCCAATTTTAATATACATAAAACAGATCATTTCACTTTTAGACTGGATCTTAACGTTTTCTCACTGGTGATCACAATAATAACTTCGTGTTCTCTAACCTTTTCTTATTTTGATGGTAACCAAATAAAATACTGAGGCATCACAATGAAAATGACACATCTAGAGATCAAGTTTTAACTTCCTTAAACATCAACAGTGAAAGCTGCATTCTGAACTGGATCGAAGAGATTTCAATTTAACTCTTTTTATGAGCAAAAAGTAACCACTTTGTTTAAACATTTACAGTCATAAAGCAGGAAACCAAAAGGAGACAGATGTCAAAAAATGTCCACTGACAATAAAAGAGAAAGCAGTGCAGCCAGAGAACATGCTGCATTTAGGGTGTGACTGTTCCCGGAAAGCTTGCTATGCTATGCCGTCTCTATCTTTTTCTGTACAACTCATACTTAGACATAATTCTCTGACAGATATCAAAATGTATTGTGTGGAGCCTGAGACAGGAAACCAAAAATGTGGATAAACCAAAATGTAAAATACACCATTTTAACAGTCTTGCATTGTACTGCAAATCACATGAACAGTGTAAAAGTACCTGAGGGTGGATTTTATAGCAGGTTTGTTTTAAAAGTCAACACTTCTAAAATACATTTTCCCCCCATTTTATTCCTGAACGTGACATGTTTTTCTCTCGGTCCCTGATATGTTCTCTCCATGACTTTATTATGTCTGCTTGGATTTCTCTCAAATGTTACACAGTCCATTCATGAGTAGACTAGAGAACGCCCCTGCACTACATCACTCGCCTTCTACAGTTACGCTCTAGCGCCAGCTGGACCAAAATATTTGCAGGAGTAAACCATTACATGGCTAAATATGAGTAAGGGAAAATGTGAAACCATGTAATTACAGAGGAACACAGCCTCAAGGGCTGGAGGGTTAATTCACCAAAACTTTAAATGTTACCAGTCGCATGAGCACAGGTCTTTTCTCATGTGAAGAGGATCAGCTTTAAACTTTATTAACAGTGAGACATTCAATAATTTCTGGTAACAGTAGCAGTGCGTGTCAGACATTAAGAAGAAAGGGGGGAAAAAAACCCTGCTGTGTGACTCTCCAGAGTTCAGTGGGAGATATTAGATGACATCCTCACAGCTCATGATTTTGCTAACGGATTAAGCTCAGCATCAGTCTGTAACTCTGTAACTCAACCTCTTACAGGAGGTCATGAGTTCACGGCGGCCTCTTGTCACCTTCTGATGTGTCTTCTTCAAGCTGCGTCTGTATCAGCACGTTTACAATGGTAAGCTGGAAACACAAATAGGTCTTAAAAGGGGAATATAAATGACTAAGAAGTGTTTAGTCACACTACAGAGTAACATGTACAAACACAGTCAGGCCGGTGCAGTGTGTTGAACTTCAAGTCAACTTCAAGACCGCAGAGGCAAACAGAAACATGGATCAAAAAACACACAGCAGTGCGCTTTTGATGCAGGCCAAAATTGCTGTCGTCACATTGTGTCTGAAAGGGCCTTAAAGCTCATGACAGTAACAGATACTGTGCATTAAATCTACACTAAAACATGCATGTTTGGGGGGTTTGTACGAACAGCAATTAGAAAAACTAAAGGCACATTTAATCTTGCTATTGACATAAAAGCAAAGAGGCAGATTTCCTAAAATGTTTCACTAATCCTCTCATTTTAAATAAAGATGTGGGTTACACAGCTACAGATGATGGTTTTTTGTTTGGGTCTTCAGTGCTGGAACAGGCAGTCACATAAACCTCCAGGCTATCTTTATATTTGGACTTACCGTCATTGTCAACCGTTAAGTCTATAAAAAGTAGATAGATAGATAGATAGATAGATAGATAGATAGATAGATAGATAGATAGATAGATAGATAGATAGATAGATA
>JAPZDY010000024.1:22754480-22783442 GCA_029783645.1 Ctenochaetus hawaiiensis
ATAGATAGATAGATAGATAGATAGATAGATAGATAGATAGATAGCATCTCTTTCCTCTCTTTCTGTCTAAATCTTCTTTACTTTGTTATCAACAGCAATAAGATTTGTGACCTGCATCCCCAGGTGTGGAGGTGAGGGGTCAGAGCTTTACGGCGAAGCGGTTGGGGGTCGGGACCTGCGCTCTGTGGAATTTGGGTGTCACCATGGCAATCACAATGGAGCGGTGAGAATGACAGGTAGCCCCTGGGGGCTGTAAATAACAGATATGCTCTCAAACTTATGGGAAGGGGGCAGGAGGGGCTAAAAGCCTGGTGTAGCTCAAAACAGGAAATGAGCATGAGAGGGACGGATAGGGAAAACAAAAACAGACAAATGAGAAAAGATAATTGCATTTGAGGAGCAAAGGAATGTCACCAGCTAAAGGGCAGACTCTCATATCCCGCTCTCAATATCTCACAAAAAACAAGTAAAATTCAGCAGTTTAAAGGGACTCTTAACTTGGGCTGGTGCAGTCTGTTTCTGCTGAAATATCTGGACAAGTTTTAGCTCAGTTTGATTTATCTGTACGCCTATTGAAACAAATTACAAAAAGAGATATTGAAAAGAAGTTAAATTGGCACAGGTGACTTAAAGGAAAAAGCGTCAGGGTTTTTTTTGCACAGTTATTAAACATCGGAGTGAAGAAAAATATGTCATAAAATGTCCTGTTGAAAATTGACGAGTCAAAGAATGATAAACTGTTGCAGTTTTAACAAAAAAAAACTGTATAACACATAAAGTGAAAGAAATTATTGGAAGAATAAGCCCAAATGAAAATGTTGAACTGTGGATATGAAAACAGACTGCAGGCACAGGAGAAACATTTGAGTTCTTGGGAAAGGAACATGAGATTGTTAAAATGGTCCAGATCACTGGAGGCACCGTGAGGAGACACAAGCTTGAGATGGGGCCAGCTTCATCCCACACACTTCGCTTGTCTGGCTTGTCAAAATGTGGAATGAGGAGCAGAGAGGAGGCAAGTTGTTTAAACGTGTTTGAGAAGCACAAGCAGAGACAGGGCCAGCAACACTTTGCTTTGGACCGTGCAAGCAGGAGACAGTGCTGTGAAATGCAACTTCTCTTCTCCTCCAGGCTCCAGAAAATTCCTCTAAGCCAACACACATGCAGGACCGGTGCCAAAGAGAGGCAGGGGGTCCTGGAGGAGGGGTGGTGGTCAACATCAAAACACATGCGCGTATGAGGCCGGAGGGAGCAGTCACACACTGTATGACGTTACTTTTGAGAACTGACTTCATCTGAACTAACTTCCTCGAGCCAGCTAATAATAGTGAGACCTCTCTTTTTTGTTTTATTGGATGTGGAAAACTTGAAGTGTTAAATACTCATGAAAAACATATTCTGAAAAATGTAACCCTACAAAAGGAAAAAAAAAATCTAAAATCTACAGAAAAATCTATTTAATTTTGAGCTGTGTGATCTGAACTTTCAGTGAAGTTTCCAATTGTTTTGTATGCACAATGACTCCATACAACCAGCTGTGGAGCACTTATTGATCCATCCAAGGATTCCAAAATAAGCTGGAAACTGGATACAGCGGGTCTTTCTGCGCTCTGTCAGTTGATCCAAGAGAGAATAAGAGACTCAGGTGTATACAAAATAAAGAGATGGGGAGGAACAGCCCATCTTTTAGGGAAGGGAGGGAGGTGGCGAGTCTTTTACCCACCCCCAGGGTAGGTCACAGTCCCTGACCTCTGACCTCTCTCTGAAAGAAGGGAATTTAGGGGAGGGAGAGAGAAACATGTCTGAGCAGAGCGAGTGGTGGATGAGCAGGGAGAACAAAGAGTCGACACATGCAGCACACCACAGAACACGTCTACATCTAACAATCTGCAGCAAAGGAGAAAAGATATGTAAAGTTTACTATAATATCTAAATTGAAACCAGTATGAGTAAAACTTTATCCTCTGTTTTCAATGTAGTCACAGATGTACTTAGATCAATAGGAAAGATATTTCATCCTGGTCGGTTTCTGGATCCTTATTTCTGACTTTTTTTGCACAATCACCCAGCCCATCATCACATGCATACCTGACTGATGTTGATCAGAGTTTCACTGTGCTGTCCAGCCTTGGAGCCACTTCAGAGGTTTGTTCATCTCTGTTGTTCTTCACTTTTCTACTTTAATCTGCATGAAAAGGCCCAGGTGACCCCTGACCCTTCAAGCATCTGTCTCAGAAGGCATGTGCCTTCCAGATGTGAACATACCTGACCCCCAGACTGCAGAAACCCAAGCATTTCTGTAAGGAATCAGTAGATGGCAGCACACAGAGTTTACTTGAAGAAAACAAGTCAGTTTTTGAAAATGAGCTTTTTTTTTTCAAATAAGTGTTTGTAATGTTTGAGTTTTTCATTTCATATTCATCTGTATAAGAAGTATTTAGGCTTTGGAACTGAGTCCCTGCAGATAATTTGTACTTACCTCTTTCTTTTTGCATATATGACAAAATGTCACATCTCAGTCAATTATAGAACTTTCCTTTTATGAAGCATGACAGCTATTGAATGAATAAGTAAGCATGAAAGTTTTTTTACTCTTTGTATAATATAAAATGATCACAAATAAAGCAAAACTAATGACTTTGTCCCTTAAACAGAATGTCAGTGACATCCTGACTTGTTACTTCTTCTCTTTATTGTTCTTCTTGTCTTCGTAACTGCTTTTCCTGCTCCAGATGTTCAGGGTCTATAAAAACCTCATTGAGAAAAAGTGGGGGGAAGTTGTTTTTGTGCATGTGTTTGAGTGTGTGTGTCCTCTCCAGAATCTGGCAGAGATCCAGCAAGCAGCTGTCCAGAAAATATTACATTCATAGTGTTTTTTTTAACGTGCTGAAATAAATCCGTTCCACATGGAAAATGAGAGAAGTATTTAATGATGATAATTATTTCAGTGGACGGTGAGGAGAGAAGTGACGATAGACTTGATGGTGAAGGAGAATCGACATAGGGTGTGTGTGTGTGTGTGTGTATGGCGGCGGAGGGGGTTACTTGAGCTATGTTCTTGCTGCTTTTAAAGCTTATTAAGTCAACAGAAAGATAAATGTGCAAGGAGGATTCAAATTTGTAAACTGAGGTGGAGACACATCTGTTCGCTAAAACTGTTGTTAAAAATGTTTAAACTTGTGTAGAAAATTTACACTTCAGGCTCTTATCAATGTACTTCAAAATTTTAAGAGCAGGAGAGCGAAGAGAAGACACAATGGACTTAATACATGTTTGCTGCTTCCTTCAGTTTAGAGCTAATGACTCTACGTTTAGCAAACTGGCAGTTTTGTGTGGATCAGCACAGGCTGTAATATGGTCCAGCAGTCAAATAAGCACAAATGAAGCAAGGTGCTTCCTGTCTGAGTGCAGCACATCAGAGAATTGGTTAGTCCCCTTGATGGTTGACTTGACTTGATGCTTGAAAATAATAAATAAAATAGCAACAGACAGGCCTTGCATAGCTTCACAGTTCTAACATTTGAATATTTATCTTACACTGAAAAGTCTTCAAAGTAGAGCAACTTTGAAAGTAAATTGTTCAAATTTTGTATTGTTTGTATTCAGACATCTAACAGAATTATAACTGCCTTGCATTTGGATACGTAGACTTCAATGGAGACTTAAATGGACAGGAATTGCCTTTGAGGATTTGACACTTGACATTTGGTTTGAGGAGATAAGTGGCGAGAACTTGTCACAGCTGACTCAAAATTCTACGCGGACTTTCCCTAAAAATCCCTAAAAAACAGGGCTGGTCTCCACTGGCCACATCAACTAGACTCCACTTCACTTCTTTAAACATATGAGACCAAAATATGAGATCCAACCATCTTCTTGCTTTTTTTTGCCGTTCACAACCCTGCTTGCTCTTCAGCTTTATGTTAGTCTATACTGTCAGTCTGTGCTATGCTCTTTCTCTTTCTCTCACAGATGAGGAATTTCAACCTTTCCTGATCTGTAAATTCAGCATATGTATACGACTTTCTTCCTTTCCTCGCCCTCCTCCTCTCACCGTCTCCTCTCGTCACTCCTCATTAGGGAAGCTGGTGCACATTTTCTCAGTCCCCAAAGCTTTCAGCACTACAACACACTCTTTCCCTGTCCGATTAAGCACATTATCAAGCTTAGCCTGTCTGTGAAAGCCAGATTTACCGCCGTTTCTCTATGCTGGTAATTATTGGCAGAGCACACTGTAACAATTCTGGTTATAAAACCACTTACTGCTCTGTCACGGTCCACCTCCCCACTGACCTCCCCACCTCCATCCTTCCTTCACACCCTCTCTCTCTTTCTCTCCGGCCTTCTCTCTTGATCTCCTGCTCCCTCTCTTCCAGTTTAACTCCGGCTCCAGGATTCTCAGCAGAGCCAAAGAGCTAAGAGAGCCAGAGAGAAAGCCCTCTCTTCATGGAGGGGGGAAAACGCTGAGAACAAGTCAGAGTGAGAAAGGAGGCCATTGTAGGGGGCTGGCCTGGGGACAAGTCACCCATTCAGATGCGGCCAGCCGTGTACAATGGCTAAACTAACATCATTGACATTTGGAGTTGCCCAAGCTTTAGAGTGAGAGGAAAGGGGAGGAGTGGGGGGCTGCCATCAGGGGCAGGGAGGCTGGCGAGAGGAGCAGTGTTGGAAAAAGCCTGACGGAGGCACCAGCCATTGATCAAAAATTCATGTCAGCGGCTGGGATCAGACCAGTGTGCCCTCTGTTAGCTTTCATGTGCTGAAGAAACGGGGGGGCGATGCAAAAAAGCAGTATGGAGGAGGGGAGGACATCTGAGATAGCCACCTTTTCTAAAGCCAGTCCCCATGGACCAGGCTGGGATTATAACACAGGGCCACCCAGGGGCCACCCAGGGCCAACAGGGTGAGAGAGAGCAGGCCACTGCCTGATCAAAGTACCAAGATAGCACTCCTTGTTACACACTAATGGTTGCCATCAAGTGACACAGTGCTTTGATTAATGATAAAGTGGGTGCCCAAGTGGCCTTTATGGCAGCTACTAATGAGTCATTCAACTGCTCTTGACTGATATGGATGTGGCCTGGTATCACTGTGGTTAAGCAGATTTTCTGTAGTTTAAATTCCTCTGTAAAAAGACTTGGAATGACTGGATGGCAGCGTCCTGTTTTCAGGAAATAAAGGTAATGTCAAATGGACCTAGTTCACATTTCCACATGTATTTTTTAAGGTCCCGTGTGCAGGATTCTGGGGGAATCTTTTTGCAGACTACAGCAGAAATGGATTATAATATTCACAAGTATGTTTTCTTTAGTGTATATGAAGTATGAATGGCTCTCATCTATAAAGTGCATCTTTGACAGCAGGGACTGTGTTTATTTAAATGTATTAAACATAAATCTGCTAATTCTTCTCAAAGGTAGAAATTGACATTAACAGTGTTAAGACTTGCATTTAGTAAAGACAGTTTAAGGCCTTACACACCTGACATCCTGACACAGGTGTTTTTACTTATTTTGCCTGATTAAACCTCTTCTCAGGATCATGAGTGCGATTAGGATTTTGTTGCACCAAAAAAAGCAGATCACTCATTTGATTCTTATCAGATTATTAAGTTTGGGGGTCTCTAATTATTTTAATTTCAACATCAACTTGATACATTGTGAACAAATGAAAAGACCTCAGCAGGTGTGCAGAGTCTTCATGTTTGGCCTTTTAAGGATGAGTCACATGTGAGACCCATTTTTTGAAACCAGGCTGATGAGAATAATTTAAGAGGCTGTAACTTTCCTGTTTTTTTTCTGAAAACCATCTTCCTATTGAATTCAATGGCAGCATTTATCCTGGAACTTACAAGTTTTAGTTCTTCTTGGTAAATGCTTCATTTTACAGCTCACCAAAATTTATTATGATCAACATGCTTGAGAACTAACGATAAGCTTTCCCTTACATTCCCTTTGAAGTATGGTTTCTGTAAAGATCACCTGTAAGAAACAAGCAACAGGTGATGGTGTGAGGGTACAGTGATCACAGGAAGAGCTGGCAGCACTGACGAGTGAAAGAATGTTGAATTGTTGGCTGAAGGATTGGGCTTTAGGATCCAAATGTTAATCAGGGCTGCCAGAAAGCCAAGATTTTAATGCTGTTCCACCATCTTTTTGGCCCAGAGTTATCTGGTTAAACAACTGGGACAAGGGACGCTGTGGTCTGAGTCCTGCAGCTGGCAACATCCTTCTCTTTCTCTCTCTCTTTCTCCCTCTCTCCCTCTTCCTCTCTCTCTCAGGACAGTTGAGAGTGCTCCAGAGGAAGGCCACATCAACACGCGCCTGCCTGATGACGTCGAAGGGCTGAGGGAAAGCTTATGAAGGCACCCACTTTGTTTAAACAAGCCTGTGCGTGCAGCTGAAGGGGTAAACAAGGCAGGACCACCTAGCCTGTGCTCCCTCGCCTGCCAGCCTGGAGACAGCCTGGCATGGCTCGGTGTTACCGTACCCCTGGCCTGGGCCGGGCCGTAGCACCGTAGCGTCACTGTGAAGGTCCTGCCTCCTATTCTGCCTGCAATCTGGGGCCCTTTAGGGCAAAGTCCTCCCCCTCTACTCATGCCTGCAGTTGAGCAGCAGCAGCTCAGTCACTTGAATGCAATAACAGCTGCTAAAAGCAACAAACTGAGAACCTGATATATACTCTGAAGGACTGACCCCTGCTCATGAATCAGCCCTTGGACAGGAGGTACTTGAGCGTGGTCATGAACAGAGTTCCCTGCAATGCCCTATAGATCCCCTCACCTAACCACGGGGCTATTTTTGGGTCACCCTCCATGCATCAAAGGCCTCCAAATGTTTCTCCGGCAAGCGAAGAATGTTTTTGGGGTTGATTTAAAGCAGATGATGTTTTGGTTCTTTGGTTATGAAATTATATTGTTGTATTATGTCGTTATGTTTATTTTTGAATCCAGTCATTTACTGTGTTTCTGCATTTTTTTTTTTCAAGATACATCACAACAATGCTCAGGATGCCTCAACACAATGTTCCAGACAGATGAGATGTTCAAATTACACAGTATGAGGCTGTTGATGTGTTGCCACAGCTGTTGGTGTGTTTGGACAAGAAATGAGGCATCCATCCATATAACCCTGAGATGAATAGACATATGCATGCTGTGTGTGTGCGGACATTAACACATACTACAACAGGAACGCTGAGAGCCAGCGGTTCCTTCCTCATGCATTTCCAGGGTGCATCGCTTTCTGACAGCTGTGGAGGCCTGTTAACACCCGGATCACCGATGTGATTATGACTCTCTTAAGATACTGAACCACACGCAGCTCCTGTCGGACAAAGACGGGCCTGTCCCCACCGCCCTGTAGATCCTGACACAACCCCAGCTGGAACAGACGTTACGTTTATGTGGGCCCGTGTCCAGCTCACCTTCTGTGTCCTGGGAGGTGAGGGGCACAGGGAGCTATGTTCCACTTGGCGAACAGAGGAGGAGGTGTTACAATTGATACTTATACTGTACACAATCAACACTCATAACATGCCACGGTGGGCCACCCCCTGAGCAAAGGCCACCCATTGGACCTGACTTCTGAATACAGATATCCATGCTGTTTAATGTTCTTTCCATTTGTTGATGTTTTGGAATTTTTTTTGCAACCTGTGTGTGTGTCCTGGTGTATTTTCAATTTAATATCAGTAAATTCACATGAGTGATGGGGAATGGGTAAAACATGCCTGTCCTTCAAAAAAAAGGGATGTCCTGCCAACACCTCTGTACATCTGGGATAGACATTTCTGCAGCAGTGATTAAATTCTAATTCAATAGGCAACGGAGTACTTCGTAATGAGTCTCTCTTGGGGTTTATGTCACGTGAGACATCACTCAAAGTGTAATCCTCTGCAGTGTCAACCACTTTCTGCAGTGATGTATGTTCCAGTTTTTCTGCATTGATTGCAGGTCAGCACTAAAATTATGATGTCACTGAGGGGAAGGAAGTAGAACATCCAAAAAACAATTAAACATCTGGGCTGGCTGTTTATGTTTTTAGGCCTGACGGCTTATGTGCTTTATTAAAGAAGCAGCAGCAGTATATATGGACATCTTACTGATATGAATAACGTCTATGAAATGAGAATGTCATTGCACATTAACTGCAGACGCAGTATTATACAGCACATGTATTACAGCACTACAGTTGCATATATGTGTAATTTTAGAGTTGTTTTAGGTAATAAACATTTATAAGTACAGAAGTGGCTCTGCTGAGTTTGTAACTCAAATGAGGGCAGCTGTTGTCAGCTTGAGTTACATAAGTCACAATAAATTCCAATTTAGACCCAAAAAATATTTTAAAAAAAAATCAAAATGAAAATAGAAACTTTTCAAACCATGTTAAAAATTGTAAATTACTACTTGTTACTACTTCTAACACAGTGTCTGAGCTGTGAGGAGGAGATAATGTGACACAGAAACAGTGTAATAACTTGGAATTTTCAGTAGTATTTGTGCTCCGTTCAGGATTTTTAAACATCGTCTTTCTCATTTTGACTGAAGCTTGAAATACACACCTGACTTCAATTATGTTCCCAAAGCTAAGATCTCACCTTTGACCTTGAGCTTTTTGCAGACATGTCAGGGAATATCAGCGGCCTTGACTGCAAACAGCACTCCCATCTCTGCTTTTCATCGGCACGCAGAACTGATCAGAGAAACAGGAAGTCGCCTGGAGCAATCAGAAAGATCAGACAACTCCGTCTCTTTGTCTCTCAGTCTCAGTTCATGCAGATCGTCTGTCCTGAGGTGCTCCGGCCCATCTTGGCTACTCCAAGTACATAATTCAATTGTCTTTTTATTTGCAAGCGATAAATTATGTCTGAATTGTAAATCAGCGCCGTGGCGTCTCTTCTCTGGACTGGAGCACGGCTCTGATGGGTCCACAGGGGCTCTGATGGATTCGGACCAAGCCGCTCTGTTCCATCCCCTGCTGGCGCAAATCAAAATAAGAGCTCTTCTGAAAGACACAGCATGTGCTCAAGTCATTTGAGAAAACACCCAGGAGAAAATACAACCTTGATTCACATCATCATATTGACAGATGGACAAATCAACTACACTCTCTCAATCTAAACATTTTGATTGTGATGAAAGATAGCAGGGCTGCAGGATTACAGATGAGTCTGTAAAATGTTTGTATGTGTGTTGCACTCATCTATCAATGCATTAAAGCCAGAAATTTTTTGGTATCAATGAGGAAGAATTCCATTATAATCTTTCATGCCCTGCACAGGCCAAAAACTGAAGCCCACCAAAGTCAGCAATTTTTCAGCCCAAGCCTCAAAATCAACACCAGTAAGCCCTCTCTCTGATTCATGCTCTCCCTGATAAAAGCGCACACACACACACACACACAAACACACTTGTCAAGTTTCGGGCGATAAAACCCTAATAGCTTAAATCTGGAAAAATCTGATCCAAGAGAAAAAGCCAGAGAATCTGACTGAGCATTAAGTTCAAACCAGTGGTACATTTCAATCAGGATGAAAACATTTCATGGTTTGATACACAGCCTCTAAGGATGTAATCACACATACATGTTACAGAAAAGCTGCATGAGAAGCCCTGCAGGTAATCACAGGATCACAGGAACTCCAGTCTAACAAATTTGGGAAAATTACCACAGTGGTATCAGTGGCATAAAGAGGAAACAACCGCTGTCAGATCCTGCAGTGATTAATGTTTTGTATGAGGAGATAATTTTGATTCTTACTCCATTCATTCATTTTGTACTTCTTTGACAATTAAAGAGTGATGTAAACAACTTATGGCATTTGTGCCTGGTACTTAATTTAATTTACCTGATACTTAAGTTCTGTTCTTCCTGATATAAGCTTTGCTCAACATTCACTCTGATCTCACTGCATGTCAGCCATTAGGGAACAACACAGGAGACCAAAATGTAGGATTCATCCATATTTTATCATAAAGATCAACTGAAATTAAGAGTGGTTTCTAAAGAGTGATGAAGCCAGCACACCTATTACATGCACATGTTACACAGCACAACTGTACACAACAACACCTTCAACTTCACAAAGCTATGCTAACTATACAGCACGCCTTCCAGTGTAAGAGCATACCACAGCAAATTATCCTACTGTTAACAGTGAAAACAAAACAGTTACCAAATCTGAGCTTATAATCAACAAATCATGCTCTCAAATTGAAAGACCACACTTCTGATGAAAGATAGGAAGAAATTTCCTACAGATGGATTAGATTATACAAACAACAACAAGCAGAACAAACAGAACATTCACATCTAAATTCAATTTGAAGTATTATGTACATTCTCAGTGAACAACACCTTGAAGTTAGGTTTATTTATTTATTCAGCCTACTTTCACCTCTCTTCTGCTCATCCTCAAGGGAGTCAAACCCAGCTTCCTCATAATCCTTCTCCAGCCATTTCTAGCCTCAGAGAACTCTCCCACCTTCATACCTTCAACCACAGACCAATAAACAAAGGCACGTGTAGCACACATCAGATCAAACTTGTGGTCAGGCTGAGCCCAGGCCTCTGCAACCTTAGTGTTGCTCAGCATGCACACAGCCCTCTGGACCTTGGCCAGATCTTTACCAGGAACTGAAGTGTCAACTGGTGGTTGATGCTAATCTTAAAACAAGTGGTGAGCCAGTCCACAAACCGGATGGTGTGCTTGGTCTTGATGGTGGCGATTGCAGCATTCACATTTTCACAATCAAAGAGATGTTCTTGCTGTGGCAAGGGTCACATTTAACCATCTGATTTGCTTGTTCAAAGCAGAAATCGTCGACTTCTTTCTTTAGTTGCTCATGGTAAGCCTTCTCAGAGGAGATGACAGGGCCATGGGTAACCAGAGGGAAGAAGATACAGCAATATGGCACCAAGTTGATCTGAAACTCTGTCAAACCAACATTGACGGCACCATTGAAACAAAGAGAAGCAGTGACAGAGGACGCAAACTGACTGACCTAACAGGTTGTAAGTGGGAGGCTCAAGACTCCTACAGCAAACATCATACATGGCCTCATTATCCACCATGAAGACACAGTGAGTGTACTGCAAGGTTTTGTTGATGCAGGGCTCCACATCAGCAGTGGACACCTTGGAAGCTGGAACTTCAGCCTGGACTTGCACTAGTGGTCATTCAAAAGCTTCATGGCAGTAATGTGAAATCTGAGCTGGTGCCATCTTCAAGGCTGTACAAAACAAAATCCTGAGGACAGAAGAGCAGCAATGACAACATATGAAACACTTACTTGGTTTATTTTGATAGTCTGATATTGATATTCAAATTAGTGCTTCACTCCTGCTCTAAATTTACCTTCGAGTTCACAGATCCTGTCCCCCCAGGCTCCAAGTTCACTAAAACAGTTCTGAGGACAGATTTTTACATTAAGTCTCACTGAAGAAGGTGTTATAATAATTATCTCCTCCTCCAGTGGTCTTGTCACAGTGTACCTGTCTGTTTGGCAGGGTCCCATGTTTTGAGCAGCAAAACTCCCAGCAGGCATCACAAATCTGGACCCCAGCCTAACAAACGTAAACCAAGATACACTCAGGCAGGTAGAAATTTTTTAAAAAGTTATAATAAAGATCAGCTTCGCTTGCTGAATGAGCTGATTTTAAATGTCCTTGTAAATTTGTAAATTTGAGTTCCTCTTCAAACACATTTTAATGCACATTAAAATACTCCCACTCTCTGTTCTGACTAGTCGGCTCTGTGCTTGACATTTCATGTTTCTTTGCCTCCTCTTTGGAATTTCTGACGTATCAAATCTAGCTTGCCCAGGGTTATGTAGGCGTATGAATAAAACATAGGGACCTGCACAGACTTCCCTCCTCTTCAGTGCATGAATGTGAAAATAATGCTCCAGTGACAAACCTGACACAGATACAAGTCAATGTCAAACATTTTAGGGAATATACTCAACATGTTTGAGTGGAGGGACGTCTATAAAAAATACTGAGAGCTATTTAACACATGATGAGGACTTTTCTAGAGTTAATGCAAGATCTAAGGAGGAGGAAGTAGGGCTCATCTGCTGTTTGACCAAAGGCTTGTAAATACAGAAATTTGAGTATTATTTGGCCTCGGGTTGCTCAGTGTCCAGATTAATGATCCTCACTTTAACAGAGGAGGGTAATCAACACATGCTCGATTATTCCCCTAAGTCTGTAATTACAGTCAAACAGTGGTTTGACATAAATAAATTATCTTGAACAAAACCAGGCTTGTGCTGTTTGGAAATTGGTAAACATACACGAATACAAGTGTTGATTCAAAATGTTTACACTGTAAGAGTGAAAGAAAATAAATTCTGGGTGTGATATAAGACCAAAACCTCCGCTGGAAACCTCACAAAGCTGGCAAGGAATGTGGCAGTTTTGGACAAAAAAAAATAAACATGAACTGGATCATAAAGCACCACACACTCTGTAATATAACCATATTTGTGGAGGTGTGGGGTGACATGACAAAAACAACATATGTTTATGATGCATACTGCAAGAAAGAAATATACAGATTATACACAATGTAGGACTCTGGGAGGCCACATGCTTTGAAGTTCATGTATGAGTCCAGAAATTATATACTTCCTGCCAACAGTCAAAAAATGTTCTCAGACAGAGATGGTGGTTTTAAGTTTAGAGGAAGGGCTGATCTGAAAAAAAAAATGTGTTTGAACTCTTCAGAAGAGTGAGTTTGTGGGGTAATTTTGTGGAATTTTCCTCACATTAAACTCAAACAAAGTATAAAAAGATGAAGGAATGAAAAGATTTTTGAGAGGCACATGGATGATGAGTGAGAACTTTGACTTACTTTCAGGTCTTGAAGCACTTGTTGGTGTTGATGATGATGATGATGTTGATCATGATGCTGTTTTCTATTTTTCTATATGATCGCTGGAACATGCCGGTCAGGTACCTGCAATATAGTTATAGGATAAAAATGATTATGAGTAACGTAAATATTTGAGTCATAGGATGAGTCATAGGATCATATTCCTTTTCCTATATGTAATATTTGTTTTTTTTTTCCTGTTGAGAAATTACTACATCTGTTTACAGGTCACTGTATTGATTATTGTTTTGTACTGTCTATTTTGTTTTCACTTACTAATTGTAAAGTTTATGTTCCTATTCAATTCAATTAAATATTTGAAGATGACTGGCTGTTTTATGCCACTCTTCCAACCATAGTGATATAAACTCAATGGCACACTGGCAAAGTGACTGTTACTGTAAAATGGCTGAATAGTTCTTCTGCATGACACATTATTATACTCAAAGAGGCTTAAAAGACAAAGTATGCATGCTCAGAAAATTTCCTGATATTGACATTATGTACAGTTGCAGAGTTTGAGTGGCAGCTGTGACAATTTAGCTGATGGGCAAACAGTGACATTGCCAAAAGTTTTGCAGGCGTGGCTTGAGGATCTGTTGCCTTCTAACCAGGAAAAATATTTTAATTATTTCATTCATATATTGATATATGTACATTGATGTCCATCCTTTTGAATATAGTTGGTGATTTACAATCCTACACAAAGATTCAGGCTCTTCCAATTTGCATACTTAATTAAGTTTCTCTGGACCGCTAAATATGGATGAATGTGATTTGATGAAATCAACGCCTCATCATTAGAGTTTCAAAACTGGCTCACACCACAAGTTGACTTTAGTGTAAATATTCAGAGAAAAAGTTTCCAGTTTCATTGAACATCCTGGAGGAACACCTGGCGCTGGCCTTGTAGTGATGATTTATTATTACAAAATCGCCTTGCAGACGTACCAGTAACAGCTTGTTAGCTTGTAGCCAGCAGTGGCTGACACAGTTAGTGGTTTTGCTATTGCAAATTTTAATGATCTGAACAGACATGACCACTGTCTGCAAAAGGTTTCAAGTTTCTTTGCTGGTGACTGACTTTGAAATTTGTGACGCACATATCTAGCTCGCAAAGTCTGTCTGTTTGAATTCCTCCTCTGGTATGTGAACTGTAGAAAAACTCCTGTCGAGCCACAAACTTCGCACAAAAAAAACACTTTTGAGTGGAGCAGCTCTTTAAGTTGCAGTGCATTGTGGTCTCTGGCCCACTGTACAAATGTAAGCATGTGTGCGCCAATAAATCTAAACAGAGTTGACCTTTAATATGCAAATGAGTGTGCTTGCATGTATGTGTAATGAAGGCGGTGTCTCCCAGCAGCAGATGTTGCTGTTTTGTCAGAATAATTTAGTGGGAATTTTAATGAGCTGCACAAGGCCACAGCTGGGTTACAGGTGGGGAGAAGGGGGAGTGGATGGCTGCGGGCAGGGATAAGTAAGACTGGAACCCCCCCCTTCCTTGACCCCTTGAGGACAAAACCTTGTTCTGGGCCAATAATAGCCAGAGAGTTAAACATACGGACATGAAGAGGTCTGTTTAGGATGAACACAGCGATTATCCAAATGATTATGTTCCTCCTCATACACGCTGCATGTCCTGTGTAACTTTTGACAGTTACTCTCGGGGGCTGCCGACTTTCTGTTTTTTCCTGTATTTTTAATGTTTAGCATGGATCCACCTACCAACCATATTTAACACACTGTCAGATAAACTCTTTTTATTCTGTAACCATAAGCTCCACTCAGCTCTGTTTATCAGTATATGAAGCAACACAAGTGAAAAGAGATTTTAAAAAGAAAGTGGCAATTACCTCAGCTCTTGGCAGGGGCTCTAATTAAAACCAAACTTGTTTCCTTCAGTGAACAAACATGACAGGCGTTGAGGAGAGGAGCTTTTTTTTCCATTCCTGCCAAAATATTAACTGAGTGCAGGTGCTCCAGGAATGTCTACAAGGGTGGGGGCACAGCGGAGCTGACCCTTTTCTCTCTGTATTGTGTATGTGAGACTCCATATGTGTGTTTATTTATATATTTGTGCATGTGTTTCCTCCAAACCCCGACTGTTTTCATGCATGCTTTAGTTGCACGGCAGAGGAGCGCACCCAGCAGTTTGTCTTAGCACCCCTCTGCAGTTTCGCTGTGGTAGAAAACTGGAGCAAAAGCAAATGATTGTTATGTTACTCGGGAGAGGCTGGGGGCTACCCTAAGCAGGACCAGATGCAAGGGTCCTGACGGCTCCTGGGCCTGATCGAGGGAGGCTCGGTAGCCCCAGTGGAGCCTCTGACAGGATTCACAGAGTCTTGGCAGACAGGACAATTTCCTCTCTGTACCCCGTACAGCACAATAAATACAATAATCACTGGCTTATAAAATGATCCTCTGGGCAAGATATATCCTTGGAAGGCCATAAAGGCACATATGAGTAACACTTACACAACTTTTGTGATATTCTGAAAGCAGGAGAATCTCATTTTTCTCATATCACTGTCATGGGGCCATTAAATCACCAAATCATCTGGATTATCATCTTCATGGATCCTGCTGTCCAACATGATTGGATTCTGAGCTTTCTGCACAAGAGCTAGGTCCTTTAATTACCATGCCACCCCAACTTCCCAATAATTGCTCATAATTTATTACTAAAATCCATCCAAAGCAATAACTCATGTTCATCAGTGAGGTTTCAAATTAAAGCAGTTCAGTTTCCGGAAGTTTGCAGTCACTGTAACGTATCTTTCAGCTGTCAGAGGTGGAGGTTGGAGGAAATGCAGGCCTCCAGTGCAGGTGGGGTGGGTTATTTTGACCACTTCCTGTAGGTCAGACATGGATCAACAGATGGGTGACGGTTAGAATGGGACATCTGTTCCAGAGTGACACCTTGAGGCCAAGTAACCAGGTGAACCGCCTCAGGACGGTGTCCTTATATGAGGCTGCAGTGAGAGAAAAAAGAGACATGATTGGAAGTTTAGAGCTGTTTGAATAACCAAGCTGGTTAAATTCTCATTTTACTCCTCAAAAACTAATGCATGCCACAAAATGAAAACTATAACACTGTACTTTTTGAAATCACAGAAATAAATCTCTGAATTTAAATTAACCACCCCTCTAGGGCGTGCCTGAAGGCATCCTCTCTGGCCTTGGTTAAATGCTGGCACTCCTGGTCAAGTCTGCCTCTCACATTCCTACTCGGTCCGCCTCGTAGGGCCAGGCATCTTGGCACAGCGCTGACAGGGAATTTTCCACAGGTCGACAGTGAAATGGGCACACAGGCCTACCTTTGTCTGTGGCCATGCACTGCCTCCTTCCCTGCAGACCCTGCTCTCTCACAAGCACAAACACACACACACACATAGCAGTGACATTTTGCTAAGTCCAGATGTTGGCATTTTAAGTCTGTACTGTACTTTCTCATTCCGCTCTCAGCCATTTGGCTTAAAGCTGCTCTCTGTTAAATGCAAGATATTGTCAAAATACACTTAGAATTCTCTAGTGTCTTCTGACCAAAAGAGAAGACCTTAAAGTTTCTTTATAATTTCTCTAAATACAACACATTAAGTGAAACACATTTATCAGTTATGATTACAGCTGTGACATCATTGTTGGCTTTACAGAATCAAAAACAAGATTCTTTTCTTTGTTCAGATAAGTCTGTTGATCATTAGCAGGTACAGGAGGTCTGGTCTGGACATTACAAAGGTTGATCAAATACCCATTGTGTGGCCCACACACACTAGCACACACTGTCAAATCACAAAATTACTCCATCATAAATTCAACCTCACTCACTTAGTCAAAAAATAATACACATGTCACTTGTGTGGTCACTTAAAACAAACCAGGTTGGTCAGACTGTGTGTATGCAGATGCTGAGGATTACATTATATTTATTAGGTTGCAGAAAGATTCTAATAGCTATATAACACCATCAGACTGTGTTCTCTGTGAGTTTGCAGAAAAGGAAATGGGAAAAACGAGTATAACTTTTTTAATATCATGTGGCGACCAATAAGACTTTGTCCTTAATTCATCAACATTAGTAGCCTACAGGTTGCAAAATAAATAATTACCACTTAGTTTGGTCAATCTGTAACTTTTGCAATCCATCGTTTTTACATCGAATCAGAGTACTAAAATGTTAGAAATTTAAATTTTGGCGATTTCTGAAGAAAACACAATGCTGATAGATGCTATGTTTGACATAATTAATGTAAATAGAATTGTTACATTTATACTTAATCTGACTTGTGATTAGTTCTAGTGTAAGGCTGGCAAGCATACAAGGATACAAGGAAGTTTATTTGTCATTATACAAGCTAGCAACCCAGAGACTCTCCCTATTGGTGTTGCATTTAAGGTAAAAGTGTGTCCTTAGTTTCCCTGTATCTGTGTAATTTTCACCATCTGGAGTCCGGTATGTCTGTTTGTAGACAACTCACCAGCCTCTTCAGGTCACTGCCTTTCATCCTTACAAGCAGCTGTGTCTGCAGGTGAGCTCTGTCAGTTTCTCTGTAGAGCTGCGGTCAGAGGTCCAGTTAGGTCTTCATTGTTTCTTTCATTTTTATGAGTGTTACTCTTTGCAGGTTGCGGTGGTTAGTGAAAAATAGTTTCTTTTATCTTCAAAGGTGTCTTGTGGCGTCTTGAGTTTTTACGCATCCTTTCCAACTCAACTCCAGAGCCCTTTTCTGTTCACCCATGTGTATTTGTCTCTCTTAGTGTGACACACCTAAACCTACCAAAGACATCTATCATGACACTAAATATAATGTAAATCATATAATTGGTTTATTGTCATGAATCAATCTGCTGCTTTTGAAACACTGATGACCTGTACACTCAGCAGTAGGACCTTTGTGACAGCTTGTTTTTAGAGTAAATAACATCAGAGTTACTTTCTAAAAAATGGAGTACTTGAACACTAGTAGTAGCAAAGTAAATGAATGCAATTACTTGTAAATTTCATTAATTTTGTCATCTAAATAAACAATTTTAGATGTTTAATACACAAATTAACAGTTGACGCCAAAGCCTAATGTTCAGGGTTAAAACTGGTTGACAGAACTTTGTTCAAGTTGCCCTCATGAGAGGAGCTCAGGGATTATTCCCATGTAAAGACAGAAGCTTTTCTGCCGCTCCTTGCTTGTTACCCGCGGGGTCACTCTGAGGCCACCTGGTGGTGGGGTAATTAAAGTACCATAGCTCAGCCAAGCTGCAGTAACACTCCCAAATCCACAGAGAATGACCGGAGCCATGGGTGCTCCTAATCCTGTTTGCGGCAATCGGGAACTACTCCAATCCCAGCCAGAAGATAGGGAGGTCGAGGACAGGGGACAATAGCCCAGTGGAGGGTGAGGGAATGAGGGAGGGTGGGAAGGACTGCCCTCTCCCTCACTCCACATCTCCCTCTGTTTCACTGCTTTTGTTGGTGAAAAAACCTGCAGAACCTCCCTGTTCTCTTTACCATTGTCGTGACATATCTGAGAAGTTCAACCTCCATATTTTATTCAGTCTTTTCATTGAGGAGAAAAAGGACCTGGCAGCAAACAGCTCCGCAAGCTCACTAGCCAGCTCTCATCTGTAGCTGACTTGGTAGTGTTTCATGGGTTTCATTATATAAATCTAGTTTCTAAATTTATGAGCACAGCTTGCAAAGATTTACCTTTGAGAATAAGTTTGCACAACTTAAAAGACGTTTGGTTTAAATAGCAGCAGCTGACCTACATTTAATTATCCCTAATATTCACATTCAAAGCTGAATATGTGGAGTTTTGCATGACATGTTCTTTATCCTTACAGGCTAAACTCATGAAATTCTCTCTCACCAGCCTCCTTGCTCTTACAGACAATAATCCTCTACCTTGGGAAGACAGAGAGGGAGAGAAAAGGGCACATTGGTAATCCAGCCAGCAGGTTTGCCCCCCTCATCTTGCCTCTCCTCAGGGGTTTCGGCCCGGCCCCGCCCTCTCCTGAATGCCCCAGCACCAACCCAAAAAATCCAATTAGACTCCATCATTAACAAACCCAGCAGGAGAGGTACAAACACAGCTCTGTGCACAGCCACATGCTCAAACGAACACATGTACACACACACACTGGGATCTGCACCTGTGCGTCCTCCCATGCTGTGAGGTGCAGACAGGGGGCGAGGGCACCACGAATGTATGTTGACTCATTTCCAACAAGGCTGCTGAAAACTTTACGCAATGTCCAGTTCTGCACAGGCTGAGCTCTGTGCTCACTTTTCCATGATGCGATGTCCCCAGTAGACAAACACAGCACAACTCAATGTGACACCCTATTACAGCATAAACTACCTCAGTGCTCAGGAACCCACTGCTCAGACTCTCACCACCCTCTGACTGACTGGACCAAGAATAACCAGCTGTAACGAGGGTTGGTTAGAGCCAACAGTGCCCGCTGAAAGTCCCCATGCACATAATTAAAAAAAACATTATTATGTTCACATCTAGTACTATGAATATTGACACTGTTTTATGCTTTTAAGTTACTTCTTCTAGGTTGTTAGGTTGCAAAAAGTCAATGTGACGAGTGGAAATTGTCCTCCAATAAATTCAACACTAAAATGTCTCCAGTGGACGTTGGACCACCACCTGAGGTTGTAGTTTGTGAGCTTTCACTGAAACTTACCATCAAAAGCCAGCAAGTCTGAGCAAAGCCAAGAAAAAACTACCATACCTCAGCTTTGGAGCTTAAATCTGACAAATATTGCTTCTAATTATGTTGTTGTTATTTGTTTGTCTAGACTGTTGTTAATTATCTGGGCATGACAACATTTTTTTTTTTTTTATATTCCACCTTTAGTTATTTTTCCATGACCGGAAAGGAAATGGAAAAAGGCTGAGACCAGTAAAATCAATTCACAAAGTTCAACCAAAGCGCTTTCACCCTTCACTATTAACTGTGACCTCTACGCTCTGGTTCCTCTGGTCCAGACAAATAATTACAAGCATCATTTATTCTGACACCATTGTGCTATTATGGGAAATCCAGTGTCATTAGGAATAACTGTAACTGTCTTAATTGCTTTCACTGAACCATGATGAACTGCATCTCTCATTTAGATTGTTTATGATTTTTTTGTGTTCTTTTTATACTGGAAAAACAATAATTACACACTTCCAGGGTGAATACAGCTAAAGCCTGAGGTTGTATGCTTGTGATGGGGAGTCCACTTGGCCAGGATCTCTGCTGCATGGATCAAGAATCCTGCAGTGAAAGTCCAACCTTGGCCTGGGAGAGTGAGCAGGGTGGGAGAGTAACGCGGGGCGGGAAGCTGCTGGTGTGAAGGCAGGTTGGCAGTTGGCTGCAGGCTGGTATTCACAACTGGTGCTGGCCAGAGTAAACAGTGCTTGGCAGCCCATCTCCACATATACACCCGCCCCAGACACCCTGCTCTCCCTCGTGTCACACATTTCGCTGACACTCCAAACAGAAATGGAAAACATGTGCTCACATAAGGAGTCAAAGGGGAGAGGAGTGTACACAGGGCTCTGTTGTTCCCACAGCGAGGGATACATAATGTTTCCTGCCTTTTCTTCAGGCTTAGCCCTTTAATCGAAAGTGACGCATCCCTGCAAAAAACACCAGGGATTATCTATCTGACATTCCTTGATTGATTGTCACATGATTGGTCAAGCTTGTAGGGTAACCTCTCTTCCCATGTGTGTCTAAGAATACAAAGCTGCCTCATCTGAGGGGTCAAACTCGGTCAGCTTCTTAATGATGGTTTGGAAGATGTCTGACAGCAAAATTAAGGTAATGCAAGATGCACAAGTCTAAGCGGATGGTGAATTTGATTGCACTCAGTTCTTTCTCTGTGTCTCTGTGTCAGAGGACAGAAACCAAACACAGTCCTCTGCCTGAGGAGCTCTGTCTCCCCCTCTCTCTCTCTGTCTCTCTCCCTCTCTCTCTTTCCTACATTCCAGGAGAAATCGCAGAATCAACAGGCATGAAATTCATTTCTCACATGGCCGCATCTGCGCCTCCTAATCATAACCTGGACTGACAATTCAATCCCGCAGTCCATCGGCTGCTCCCTCCCCCCCATCCTGCCTTCCCCACTTGCTCTCTGTCTCTCCCAAAACTACCTCACCTCCCACCACCTCCTTCAGCCTCCCTAATTGCATTGCATCAGCCCCCCACCTCATTAAGTCCAACAAAAAACAATTAACAACGCCAACTATAATTACAGTAATGACCATAAGGGAGCTAGTGACCTGTTTCTTCACCACAACTTCATCCAGCCAGACTCCAAGCAGCACGCCTGCCTTCTGGCCTGCTGGGGAGCAAGGTGGGGTGGGGTTGGGGTACCGGACGTAGTGTCAGGGTGTCTGACCTGACTGACTAATGGCTGGTTAGAGCTGGTGATTAGGCTGTGAGAGGCTCAAGGGGGAGTCCGGTTTGGTCCCCTGGCGAGACATGTTTTCTGGGCTGTTACAGCGAGGGGAAGGAGGGGGGCACACAAAAACTCAAATTCATCATCTGTGTGGCTAGAACTATATGAAAGTGATGAATGTGTAAAGTCAGGTAAATGACGGAATTAGAGTAATGGCTGATTACAGCAATTTACCCTGAGCACTGCCAGGAATATACATTCCAGGCCACATCACACGATGCTGGCTAATCCCAGATGCCTGGACCTGCTTGAGGGGCGGCGTCAGAGTGGTGCAGGTTTTGGAAAATGTGAACCTTTTACAGAGACTGAGTGCACAACTAACCTTAACCTGCCCTTGATGCAAAACACCAAAACAGAGCTGTGGAAATGAAAAGAAAAAAGCTTGAATGATCCATTAAAGAAAACTGGCTTTCATGCACCTGCAAAGAACAAAGGCTGTGAAGGAAATAACTAATTAAAATAGCATAAAAACTAAGTCATTTAATACTGATTTCAAATACATTAAACATTTCTAAGATATACAAGTTTACTACAAGTTTATTCTAGATCATTCTTGCTATTTCGGCCATCATATCAGCTGTGACAAAACTGCATGGCTGACAACATGATGGCTGACACCTGGAAACACTGTAACATTTAAATCAGGTAGACTAAGAAACGTGAGAAATTAAATGGTAGCACAGGCTGTATGAAGCACTTAAGCAGGATATGAGACATTTCAATGGGAGATTAAACTAAAATTGAATCTGAAATGTCAGTGAGAGTTCCTCGTAGCACATGGAAGTTGACCGTGCACATCTTCAGCAAGCAAAAGGTCAACCAGGAACTTGAGGTATCAAAGTACATGTGTGAACTAATCTTTGACATCTAATACAAAGACTGAACCGACTATATTGATTTCCCGTCATCACTGACTAAAAAGGTGGCTTTTAGCAGTGGAGCTCCCTCACTGGGGACTGAGAGAACACTGACTGTGAAACACATTACTGTACGTTGCCTCCTTCAGTTTATAAAAAAATAGGAGAAGCCAAAAGAACAGTTATAATGAGATTCCTCTCTCAAGTAATGGCTGCTCAGCTATCAATCTTGAAATATTAAAAGGTTTTTTATAAGGTTTACATTAGTTTAGTTTTACACTGAACTTAACAACAGCAAACAACAAGCAACAACTACAAACTGAATCTACGACTGAACTGAAAACATCAGTATCAGACATATGAAATGTGAAACGTTCACTTACAGTTGTACACATCAGCTTAATTTTGAAAAAACAAAAAAAACTAAATTTGTATCCACAAATCTTTAACCAATTCAAATCTGCCAGGATGCAGTGACTCACACGTTAACAGACGTCTTTGATGTTGCACGCACTGCATGATGTTGCTCAAGAAATATAAAAGCTCATTCTATAGAGGAGGTATAGAAGTATCTATTAACGTAACACAAGCTGAAAGGACAGTTTTTTATCCATTCGCAGCTGTTAGACTCAAGTGTAAAAAAAAAGTTTTTAATTTTATGAACCTACTAGCTTTTAATACAATCACATAATTATATATTTTAGGTGTTACATAAGAATTCTCAACTGTTGTACAAACTTGTATTTAAAATGACAATTATGTCATTATAAATCTTGAATTTGTAAGTCTAAATCTGCTGTATCTGTTTTTCATGTGATTTTTTTTTTATTTTACTCCTCTGCACTTATTTAACTATATGTTTAGGGCATTAAATTAATTTTTGAACATTACTTAATCTGCTTTTTAGATGATTACATTCGGAAAATACCTTTGTTACAGCTAGTCTGCCATAAATAAGTATAGAGAGAGAGCACAGAAAGGCCACTTCTATCACAGCTGTAAGTAGGTTGCAGTTGCTCCACTTGTCTTTGACCATGATGTGATGATGACAGAGCAAAAACCAAGAACAAGAGGCAGCTGACAACATCTGGACACATCTGGAAAAACTTTTTACATCAAAAAATAAAAAAAACATCAGTTGAATGGTGAAGTGCTGGCTTACTCCTAAAAAACACACAGCTCTACTTAAAAAAAAAACTTTCTAACCACTCCATGAAATACAGTTAGCCAATAAGTTAACAGGTAAATTTTTCATGTGTAAAGTTAACATTTGATGTTATCATAATGGCATTCATTTGTTTTGTTTTTAATCATTTTTAATAAAAAACATTATTTCAATAATAATACTAACAAAAAGAAGAAGAATATAAACAAATATTAGCTTTGAAAATAACTTGTAGCAACCAAAGACTCTTTTACTTTTACTTGAGTTGGTTCCTCAAATGGTAACTATTACTTGAGTCATTTTTTATGGAGTAATTGTACTTTTATCAGCGTCTAGATTTTCAGTGCTCTACCCACCACTAACAAAACACTACAAGCTTGATTAAAGCCTGCATGGCTCCATTAGTGTGTGTGTGTGTGTACAGTGGGTGTAGTGTAGCTTGCGTCAGTACAGACCAGGGTGAGGGTGCTCTGGCAGCGCTGTGCACCAGGCCCCTCACTCCCTGGATTAATGCCGATTGTTTGGGAATGACTCGGAGCTCCGGACCACACAAGGAGAGCGAGGGGGAACGCCGACTTGCATGGAGCTGCAGGAGAGGGAGGCAGAGGGGAGTCCACAGAGAATTTTTAGCAAGTGATTGCCCTCTCTCTCTGTTTCCTTCTTTTCTGCTTCTTCCTCTACTGCACATACTTTCTCTCTCCCTCTCTCTCTATCACTCTCAATCTTTGTTTCCTTTTTCATTCACCCTTTGAAAACCAATGAGCTGCACTCGTGCCTCTGCTTTCCTGGGGTCAAGATGAAACACCATTTCCCTGACGACAGCCCTTACCTGCCCTGCCAAATGCATTTCTGTGTGTGTGTCTGTGTCTGCAAGTGCAAGTGAATGTACTTCTGCAGCATTCTGTGGGAGGTCTAAGGCACAGTGTGGGAGGACGCTTAGGGAGGGATACGAAGAGGACAACAATCCATCAAAAAACACAGGCGCTGGCTTCAATTAGCTGAACTCTCACTATGTGCTTCGCTGGTTTTTGGTGTGAGTCATTAGAGAGGACCAGTGTGGTGGAGCAGTGTATGTTCCAGTTGAAGATTGCTCTGTAAACATGGGGAAGCGTCCCATGTACATTTCTTTGCTACGTAATCAGTTCGGTCAGCAAGTAAGCAAAACTCCTCCACATCCACCAACAACAGAGGAGGATGATGAGAGGGAGCATTTTGCTTGGTCAGTCCTAAAACTCAAATTATTTAAAAACAGAGAAAATAAAAGACCCAAGCTGGCAATGACAGGAGACACGAGACTGACAGCTGTGTTTATAGAGTATGGTGTGGGAGGCTGGAGCCCGAAGGATTCACTCCATCCAGAAAATGGCTCCCATGACCTGCACAGATGTTTGCTGTGACTCGATAGTGTTCATGTGGGAGCGACCTATAAATCAAGCAGGAGCTTGATATCAAATGCGTTTTATTCACTGTCTGGAATGGTTAAAGTCATTGTCTGGGGTGGTTGGTTTTGGGTTCCCAAAGGACGGCCCAAGTACAGTGTGTGAGTGTATGAAAAGCACGTGGTGTGGGTGTGTATGTGTGTGTGTGTGAGTGTAATGATGGTGGTGACGGGGTAAGCTAGGGTTGAGCCACAAATCTTATTTTAAGTATTTTACAAAACAGGAAACTCTCAAGGGTGTGAGACAGTGATGTTTGGTAAGAGTGGCGGTGAGGGAGGGAGAGGGATGGTTCCAGACGGCCAGTGTGTGTGAGTATGTGTGTGTGTGTGTGTGTGTGTGTGTACCTTAACTTGACCCTGTAGAGGGGATGAGACTGTGTTCATGCTGTAGCTTAGGGAGCACCAATTATGATTTTTTTTCCATAAAATGTTTACATGTGGCAGAGATCTGGTGTTTTCTATCAGAGAGAAGCCTCATGACACCACACTTTGTGGCTTTTGTGTCTGAGACTTGTGGCTCAAGCTATAATAAAGAATGGAAAAGTTCATCTGCACCTGAGACTTTTTTTTTCAGAACTATAAAACCAATGGCGGCTTGAGTGAGCCCTTTCTCTATAGCAGACACCCTGACTTGGCTTTCAGCAGTAAGCACAGACGTAGCATTAACAATGGCTCTGTTGTAGTCTAATGTCCTTGGAAGCCATGTGTAACAGTTCGCCAACAGGTTTTAATACCAGGACTCTCAAACTGAAGCAGCTAATTGAATATCAGCCATCATAAATTTTTACTTCACATAACAGGAAATAACATTTAATAATATTGATTACAGTTGCATCACATTTTAGTCTGCCTTGATGTTCTCTATACTGCTAGCTTATGCAAAGTAACTAAAATAGTGGAATTCTTTCTTGCTTTGTCTGCATCAGATTAACAGTATGTAAAAAAAATTTAAATAACTTACATGGACAGATGTTAAGATGTATTTCAATCAATCATGAGGATTGGAGGTGCAATATAGATGTGATGTCTTTTGTTATTTCTGCTCTTATTGGGTGTTTTTAGCATTACTGTCTATTTAGGCCTTTGTGGAATTATAGACTGTATCCCAAAATGCCATCATAGATATGAGAGCAGTTTGGGATTAACATGAAGGCCTGTGGTGTTCCTGGCAGGAGGTTTGTTCATTGCTGACAGACTGACTGACACTGACACACTGCCTTACTTTCATTTACTTTCAACTAAATTCCACCAGCTCTCCCCAAAACCGCATGAAAAATTAGCCAGTGACGACGCAGCACTGAGTTTTCTTCTGCTGCTGGTAGTGATTTTCATCCCAGAGCTGTGCAGCAACAAACACCGGCCCCCAGTTTTCTTTTGCCCACATCCCTCTTTCCTCACTACTTCCAACTTTTTCCAAGGGTGACCCCTCCCTCCCAGTACACAACCCCAAAACACACCCCATCCACCCACCCACCCCATAGGCTGCCTCTCTGTACTGCAGCTGCCAAGAATAAGACAGGCTGATGTGGGGGCCCCATGGGGAAGGCCCTGAACTGGTGAAGTAGTGCTTCTCCAGCCTCTGAGCACTCACTCCTCTGAATTCATCCACTTGGCTATGTTTATTTAATATTCAGTCAGCTGTGGGGAGTGGGGTTAGCCACAGCTTATAAAACTCAGTCAGCATGACCAAGATATACCCCCCCACCCCCCATTCTCCAAGAACCACACATGCTCAAACATACACACACACACACACACACACAGATATACACAGATATACACGTGAACACACACGCTGTAACATACTGACACACTTTCTCTCATAGGTTTTAAGTTTTAGAGCAAAAATTATGACAACATAACATTGAGACCTCCTTGGTTTTATGTACTGTGTGAACACATTCCCAAGCAGTGATAAAATGATCCTAACTTTTTGTTTTTATAATGATAAGTGCTTTTCTAAAGAGCATGTATGTACAGAAAAGTAAGACTCATTGTTCAGAAAGAGGCTTAAGCCATAAAGCTGTATTGAACAAATCAAATGGGTTTATAATCACAAAGAAGAACCCTGAATTACTCTAAATTACTAATCAAAAGAAGTCGCTAAAAGTAATAATAAAGTCTATGTAAATGTAAACTAGTTCTGTACCTTAAGAGCTAACAAGAGCAAACAGCCACACTGGTGCAACATGCTTAAAAACTAGAAATAAATTTACCAAACATGGCTGCTTTGTGGGCCGTCTTTTCATTCTGCCCTCTTGTAAACTATCACACTTTTTTCTCCGTGCACATCAAAGGTGAACTTAGGGATGTAATGAGCTTAACTGTTCACTTGTGTTAAGGCGACTGAACAGAAAAAAAGCAGGAAGCAGCGAAAAGCAGCACATGAGCTCCTGCCCAGCTTTAAGAAGTTCAGAGGAGCAGAAAGTGGACGAATATGGATTTGTGTATGAGAGAGTGGAGGGTCAGGGTCTTAATAATTCTCACAGCAGCCCATATTCACTCTACCCTGCTGGGAGCAATCCCAGCATGCTCCATCTACGCCTCCGACTAGAAGGCTCCATGGCAACCTCCAGGGTCAGGGGTCATGGGGAAAGGTTGCTTTTATCTGCTAATGAGGTCGGTACCTGGGGCTCCTTGTCTCTCCTCCTCTGTCCCTTCGCATCTCCCCTGCGAAAACAGAAGGGGGGGGAGACTGGTATGAATGCCTGTCACGTGACAACCAATGCCATCTTCATCTCCGCCAAGCCATGCTCTTTCAGCCCTTCGAGTGTGGGGTGGAGAGCAAGGTTGCCAGGTGGGAGGGGTTACTGGTATTAGGCTCTGCCCTGTAGGGAAGATAACAAACGGCTCCGAAATTGCTGTCCCCCAGTCTGGCTCCTCATTGTCAAATAAGTGTTCACATGCAAATCGACAATCACCCCACAAGCCCTGTGGATGGTGTGCCCCGCACTCTCACTTTAGGAGTTTGATGGATTGCTTTCACACCAACATGACTTGTGTAGTGTTGAACTTACTGTTAGTCATCTGTGATTTATGTTGTTTTGCTTCTTACATGCAAACAAGTTGTGCAGAAAGAGTTGTGTCAGAAGAGTTAAACAAACCATATGATTGACATTCACTTTTTTCTTTAAGAACTAACAGTTTAGAGAAAGCGAGGCAGTATATCCTCTGAATTATGGTCTACTCAAAACAAATAAGTGTTAAATTAGACATGGGGCTTTCCATCAGGCGAGCTGTTCATGCCCCTGGAAAGCACACTTCCCTCGCCAATCTGCTCTCACTATATCACACAAGGCTCACTGGCCCATGTGCCCCCTCAATGGGGCAAACAGGCACCCTCACCAGCCCCCGTTCTTCTCCCACACCCCCTTACTCTCACACACACGCCCCCTGTCATGTTCGCAGGACTGAGAAAGGAGTCCATTAACTCTGATTTAGTGGCAGTGTCATGCTGTCCCCTTTGTGAGGTGGTGACATTCACTGAATGGGAATCAGAATTTGCTCCCCCTCCTCCCCCACCTTTCCTTCTCTTGGCTCCACACTCAGGGTGTGTGGAATGGTTTGCGTGGCTCCGCTACAAGTGTGAGGGGTTCACTGTTGTGGCTGGAGGTGGGGGGCTGACGTGGATTGAGAGGGTTTTGCTGCCACATGTCCCTGACATGTGGCGGACTCTTTGTGCCTGGGCCAGCCTGTTTGTTTAGCCTTTCCTCAGAGCTGCTTTACACATCGACGCTCATATGAATGGCCAAAATTACCAGGTGAGGGGAGAGAATTAGAGAAAACCAAAAATAAAACCATTTGAGAAGCTGATTAAAGATCAGTTAATGATGGAGTTGTAGAGTTTCTTGTTGTAGACTGAAGTTTATTACGACTTGGATTTTAAGTTCATAGTTTTGGACACCATTCTTATAAGTTTTAATGACGCTGTAATCAAGTCGTACAGATTGTTAAGATCTTGGAATATATCTTCAGAAAAAGTCTGACAGGACAAGAAATGCAAGCAGTCGGGAAATTACACAAGGTTTTAAACAATCTGCTAGTTTAGCAAACTAAAGGTAAAGGGGAACACGGCACTTTAAACAAGCCAGATCATTTTGATCACCTTTGATTTGAGCCATCAAAGAAACAAATGATGTTTGTCAATTTAAAAGATAAAGATCGG
>JAPZDY010000024.1:22783912-22801507 GCA_029783645.1 Ctenochaetus hawaiiensis
TCTTAAATAAATAAAGTTGCAGTTTGTCATATAGAAAAGTACATTAGACCAATTATTTTCACTTTCACTTCACGAACTACATCTATACTCTTGCACAATATCCATCTTTAACACAAATACAACGTCCACCTGGGCATATTTCACTTTGTTCATCCAAAATGAGGGGAAAGAATGGTAAAGTGGTAAAAACCAGTTCAAGTCTGGCCATACAATGAACTGCAGCATTGCAAAAGGAGAGTTAGTTGCTTTTGTTAGAAAATGTTATCATGATGTCACAGACACAACATTTGAGGGTGTAGTTTTTCTCAATACATAGCTTGAAATTCATTAGAACACGTCAAAACTAATTCAGTGCAGACATAGGTGTTTACATGATCTCTTTGGACATAAACGTATTTGGACATAAAGGAAAGTACATACCAAATTAGCTCACTTTTAATTTTTGTAACAGAATTACATATAAAAGAGTGATATATTTACATTGTAATGATGCAAAAGCTATTTATGTCTTTGTATTAAGTTTGCAAAAGTTGACAATGCTAAGTTTAAACTGTTGCCCACAGCTGTTACCCATTGGTATCAATGGCTGTTACTTGTGACCTTTGGAGAGCCCATCCATTCCTGACCAACCTCTCCCACCAGCCGGTGACTGCAGGCTCCTCACTCCGCTCACAGCAGCGTGGACGCAGAAGGTGAGCCATGTCCGCGGGATAAGAAGGAAACAGAAGGGCAGAGAGGTCAGGCTTGATTATTCTACCCTGCTCTCTTGGAAAACAAAATAAGAAAATATTTACACAAACAGGAAGCTTAGAATTTCCTAATGATCGGAAACACGTTGAGTCTATTTGTTCCCTCTCTTAATTACATTCACCAGCACACACAAACTGTAAACACACACACAAACGGGTGTGGAATGGAATAGGATTTAGTATCAGAATAGAAAACTTAAATTAAAGGTTTGAGGAGGATTTTAGGAGGAGCTAAGCCCCCGTTGACATTAAATCCTGGATGGTGGAATGTTTCAACCCAAACCCATTAACGTCGTAGAGTTTAGGCTTCCCTCCAGCCATGTTATCAACCATAATAAGTTGCGAGTTTATGGACCTTTGCTCCCCAAATGTCTACCATGTTGCTAATTGCGTACATCTGTGGCTGGGGTTTTGAAGTTCTGTCTCAATGTGCAGCTGTTCGCTCCGTTTCCAACAGCCTCTGGTTAATCGAGGCATGGCCCCTCCGTTATCTGTGTCCAGCCTGAAAATAGAAGCTGTGCATGTGGTTTGTGATTCACCAGGAGGGCTTTTTTTTTTTTTTTTTACACATTTGTGAATTCAGCTTTCAGGCCAGCACAGCAAAGTCCTTTTTTAAAAAACAAGAAAGTTGTACATTAAACCTGTAGGCATTCATTGTTTTTTGTGTGTATATTTAGTGTAAAATATCAGGCAGACACCAATTGATACAAGTGTTTGTTCAGGTTTTGCACAAAAAAGTTAGAAAAAAGGAAAAATTGTGCTCTGAAAATGGAAGAATAAACTATTGAAACTGCACATTGCACTTGATACTTCGTATGTGGATATATCCAATGTTGGGAAAATATTTTTGTTTTTGTATTTAGTGAATTTGTTTATGTCAGAGCCTCACAAAATCAAAAAATGAAAATGATGAAACCAGATATAAATGTGCAAAATGACTAAACATTAAAGAATAGGGTGAATGTGTAGGGTCAGGCATTTTATGATAAACACTTTTCATCCTGTTACTCATCATGAGTGTATCTGTAATCTGCCGCGGTGGCCTCTTCACTTCACATAATCTCCATTCAAAATATGATTTGAAGTGCTTAAGGTCTGCTTTACCTTTATGTGCTGTATGATGAGAGGACTTTATTGTCTCACTCGTAAGGTCATTGTGTGAAGATACAACCCTTTTATGATGGAACTGTTGCCGTGTCTAAACCTGGGAAATGTCACTGCCATTAAGTTCGAGGTTAAAAGGACCCCTGCCATCCACACACACTCACATACCCCTGTGTAAGAGGTCATTCATCATTGTTAAGGTCCACTTAGTTGTTCTTGCCTTAATTTGGGTGCACTGTGTGTCTTTCTTCTAGTGCATACTTATTTGTCCACATTCTGGAGAAACTACTACTCAAAATCTTGTCAAATTAAATTTTACCTAAGTATTATTTTTGACTGTAGCTTGTTTTTTGTGAGTCAGTCTCTCTGGAAAACTGCTTTCAAAAACGGTAATGGGAGTTTAAGATGGTTTATTTAACTGTGCTCTCATGAAAGTTTTGTGACAAGTCTTGAGTTTGTTTATACCAGAGCCGCCGTCCATACTACAGCGTGGTGTCTTGCAGTGCCATCAGAGGAAGGATCAGCACAAATGTGTGCTGTGTGTAAGCCAGTGTAACCCGATATTGAGTAATTGTCAGGATAAGACGACGGATTGACCTCTGCCATGAACCATATTTTCTGAAACAACACACACTTGAGCTAGCTTTGAAATAGCCTCTCCTCCAGGACTGGAGTGGCCCGTGAGGAAGCTAGTCATCAACTTTTTAGTGTAACTAAACAAAGCCTGTGGTAATTTCATCAGCTCACTCTTACATTCTCAGCGAGCAGATAGCTTAGACCCTCTGCTCCCCCAGATGCCCTCCCTCTGCTGGCTGTGACATCACATGCCAGCAATGAGAGGCATGAGTTCAACGGGACACCACCAGGATGCTCAATGCTAGCAGAGCTTGCTTTAGATCTTAAGTTTTTCATTGGGTTTAACGGTTTCAAAACAACATATTCCAACATTTATTAACAAAACAAACTAAATACAGCCATTTAAAAACTTCTGTATTTGCCTTTTCAATATTACATTGACTGTATAATAAATACTGGTGGGCACAACCATTATATCAACCATTAGCCCTTTGACTGGCGTTTTAAGATATCAGATTGTACACCATCGCCATCTTGTTTTTAAGGGCCAGAGGTGGCCATATTTGAACAAGTGGTGAAGCTGAGGATGATACGTATTCCTGCACCCATGACTAATGCTAGCACACAGCTAGTGGCTGGTAATCATGTAGGGCGACCACGCCTTTAATTATACATTACGTTAAGCTTTTATACAATTGAAATATGTGAATTCATTCCCCTTTGCTTGTGTTCAGAGGATGCCTCGAGTGGAACTACAGTTTAGGCATTTCAACCGCGTCCTCATTTTCAGCCCCAGAGGTTGAACTGTTAGACCTCAAAGCAAATGTGGTCATTGTTATTGTAAGCAGGCATCCAAGACCGTTATGTTCTGTGTATTCAGGCCGGATTCATGGAAAATGTTACATATTCATGGGGCATGTCATAACATTTTTTTTCTTAATTCAAAGCTCTTGTCACTAACTTCACATAACTAAATATGCAACACTCTCCTCTCACAGTATTTACATCCCTCTGTCCAACAAGACATGGTGTGTTTGTGTCTTTGGTGTTGTGACAGCTCGGCTCCTGCAGCGTTCAGCTTACATTCCTTTCATCCAAGATGCCCCAGGGGTCGGCCCCACCTCTCCCAGTCACTGCCCCAGTGTGAGGGAATCAGACAGATGCAGGATCTGGCAGATGGCAGGCAAGTCCATGGTCAAATAACTTTCATGTCATGCATACTGTACAGACTCCCTGTATGTAACAACAAAACAAAATCGATTTTCATCACACAGCCTGTTATCTCTGACCAAACACGTCAGGAATCTGATGGAGAAAACGATGTCTACCTCTGTGCCATCAGCGCTGAAGCTGTAGGGTAATTGAATTTGGATCAAAGACATTCTGTCTTTCAAAAAGGTCTGGAGGCCTGCTCAGTTTTTAGTAATAACAGAAACACTTCCGGCGTTGACCTCCACTGCCCCCTTCTACCTTCCTCTCCCCCCTCTGCCCTCAAACCAAAATCCCTGCTTTGAAGGGCTCTAGTCATCGAGGCAACTCAGTCTGATAGAGAAAGACAGAATGAAAAATAGTTCTGGGAAAGTAAAAGTGCGGGGTTTCTAAACCTGCAAACTATTCCTCCTGCACATTAGAACAAACTTCTTTACGTCATAGATACATTTAAAACGGTTTTGTTTTGTTTTTTACTTTAAAAAAGTTAATTACAATAGTGGACATAGACACTGGATTAGGCTTTAAAGACAGCAGCATGAAAATGTGAAAAACAACATCATTGTCTTTGAGAACAAATAGGACGTTTGATTAAATATAAAAAGCAGAATGAAGTTACACTACAAATGCAAAACTATCAACACAGATATTTCCCTGAATCTAATTCATCGCATTGAGATTCTTCAGACACAAGCTGTGACTGTTCTGACCTCAAAGAAACACATTTATAGGCCATATGTTTGAGGAGCCTGTCCAGCTCTCTCCTTCTATAAAGTTGATTGAAAGGAAAAGGTCAGAGGCAGGAAGGTCATTGCAGACATTGATATGAGATGACTACACGGCGTATAAGTTGGATAGAATAAAAGGTATTTGAATGGGTCCTGTGAGACGTCTGTTTGTGCTTGTAATAACTGGTGAAAGTGTGCACCCTTGTGTTTGAAATATTATCTAAATAAAAGCTGCTTTTGCTTTTTAAATCATACAGTCTTTGAAGTAAGAAAAAATAAATCATTGTAAAGTAATCAGAAAGCAATAAATAATGAATTTTAGTCAACCAGCAAATGATCAACATTTGAAAATTTTCTTCCTTGTTAATTAACACCTTTGTATTCACAAAACCTTTTGCTCATACTCAAGCTGAAGTTTCATAAAAGTCATTTCCTCCTGCCAGACATACGCAGGCGTCCAATGGTGGAGGAGAACTGCAGAGCCGACCTCTCACACAGAGACAGAGGATTGTCTGCTTCTCTGTCACTCTCTGCATCTGTGCTCAAGTTATGGGGCTTCAGTGACACACTATTTGTCCGTCCACTGTGGAGATGTGGGAAATTTTGTGAACAGACTGAGCCTGAATGGGCCCTGTTAGCATGAGCGAGGGGCCCCGCATGTCCATTCTGATTCCCTTCTCCAAGTCCCTCCAGGTGAGCCTTGAACGTAGAGGTCTGTTGTTCCAAGGAGAAGAAACTCTCCTGTACCTTGTCAAACTGTGAAGAGAGAGCAGTTTTCAGTCCTGGTTGGGTTTCGAAACCTATAAACAACATTCTGCTGTTTTTTTTTTAGAGTTTAGCGTACCTGCTCAATGTTGGACTGAAGCAGCAGCTCCGGCCAGACGGACTCACTGCTGCTGCTCACACTGTTGCTTGTGTGAGTGTGACTCCAGGTTAACTCCTGTGGATCAGTGCACAGTGGCTTCCTCAGTGAAAACAGCAGAAAATATCACAGGTACATTTGTACTGCATGAACAGTGTACCTGCAGTAGTAACGTGCTGTCCTCCAGATGAGTCTGACAGCGCTGAAGTCTGTTCCTGTAGTGATCCAAGACTGCCGACAAAGTCTTTTTCCAAACACATGCAAGTTTTACAAACGGCACTCAAAAGCAATGCAAATGTTTATGTTATCATCAAGATTCAGAGTTCGTAAAGGTCCAGTGTGTAGGAGTTAGAGGGATGTATTTGTAGGACATGGCAGAAATGAAATCTAAAATTCATAAGTTTGTTTTAATTCCTGTTTATCATCTTAAACTAAAATTGATTTTATTACCTTGAATGAGACTTTGATATATACAGAGGAAGCAGGTTTTCTTCACAGAGTACGTCATTTTGCACAACAATGTTCCTACAGTAGCTGAGAACTAACAAACCTCGAAAGAGGTGCCTTCTGTGTGTTTTTACATGAAGTGGAGGGTGAACAGAGGGATATATACTTGGTTGTAATCTCAGTCTCACTGATAAAAATGTGCCTAAATCCTACATGTTGGACCTTTAGAAGAAGCTGCAACTAAAACAGCAACTGTTGATGGAGACAAAACTTGAGTTAAAAATTGTCAAAGGCACTTTATTTAGTTGTTACTAAAAAGTTGTAAACAAAGTGAAGATTAGCTGACATTTGAACAAATCCAGCTCTGTGGAACTGCTGGCAGACCTTCAAACATGCTCACCTTTGCCTCCGTTAGGGCCGAGGCCAGGTCTCCACGGCCTTGGTTCCCCTCTTTGGTGAACGTGACCTTAGTGTGCAGCTCCTCCAGCTGAGCCCACAGGCCATTCAGGCCCGCCAGCATGTCCTTCACACTGGCCTCAAAATCCCCCTGCACCTGGACAAGCTTACACAGTGACCCTGTCCTGTCAGAGAAGAGTGTGTGACGTGAATCAAACTAAATAAAGTCTACCAGAAAGCAGAAGGCACGTACACTATATGTTGAAGCTCACCTCTGCTGCAGATAGCTGCACATAAGCTTAACTTTCTTTGTTAGCATAAAGTCTTGGTCCACCTCCTCCAGTGTTGCCTCTGACCCAGTATCAGCCCTCTCAAGTGTGTAAGACACTGACTACAGTGAAAGAAAGAGAGGGGTGAGTTTAGTTTTGACTGTTTGTTTGGTAAAGGCACTTTTAACTACCTCTGTAAAATGTGTGCATCACGGAGCTGTGCAACACTTTGGGATAAACACATTCATGAAAGTCATGTGTTAATTTATTTGTGCATAATGCTGTCATATAAAAACTTTAAGAGATGAGGACAGTGTGCAGGAACCTACTTGTTGCATTTTATGTCCATTTTCCACTAACACATCTGTTCTACAGATGCGGCTGTCTGCAGGTATATTTTCTTTTAAAAATGCCAAAACACATAAAAGCAATGCTAATTTAAAAAAGAAATCCATTTGGAACTTTCTTGAAAAAGAAGAAAACACAAAAAATGAGATGATGAACCCAAACACTGGACAGTTATACAATATAGTATATTGGCTTCCAACACAGTAGAAGGAGGAATATGATTAAACAAAGACAAACTTTACAGCTTTGCTAAAGGGCTTTTGATGCTGTAATGCTCGTTACAAATAAGACAGAGTTTATTCTTAGCTTGGCATCAGGAGGAAAGGCTGTTTTCTTGGCCTGGCATGTCAGCACATTTGTTAGCATTAAGCTCACAGCAAGTTCGACAGATTTTGGTCATTAGTCTTTGAGATATTTTGCCACATACTACTAATGCACAGATAGAAATACTGATCTCCTGATGGAGCCAGAAAAAAAAGAAAGCGGAGGAAAGTCTGCAGGATTCATCGTCTGTCTGCATCAAATTTCTTGGACATCCATTCAGTGCATAATAAAATATAAAATACCAAGAAGTAAAAGTGTTGGACCAAAAGACTAACAGGCTGACTGAGTCGCTGACACTGCTACCATGGAGCCTCATTCGTAGTGTGTGTGCTGAAACGTGGCAGGAAACACATGAGGAGACAAAACATTTAAATGCATCTCCTCTGTCAGTCTGGTTAATTCAGAGTGCAGATGACAGCAGCTCACTGATGGTGTGTGTAGCCTGAGGCTAGAATAAATGTATGCCTGAGCGCAAGGTCTGATCTCTGTAATATCACCAACAAGGACTTTACCCTGATCTACATGCAAATAGCGACTGCAGACACAGGAGATGACAAGTATTGCTGGAGGCTTCTGAGTGTGATAGAGAAAGAGGGGCAATTTACTTACCTCCAGCCTGGAGAGGAGAGTCTTTATTTGGGGGACACTGGGGTCTGATAGGGGCTCCTGAAGCACACACAGGAACAGACTGTCAGCTAAGGCAAGGGCCAGAGGAACGCTGGGACCCGGACTTCTCGAGTGAGACATCCTAGAGATATGACAAGACAGTTAGCATGTGTTACACTGTTTGAAAAGACTGTGATTTTTTTTAAAACTTAAATATCTTTGTGATTTGTCACATTTGTAGCTCAAGAAAAAAATTCTGATATTTTGAAAAGTGTATAAGTGTACTTCTCAATCCACAGTGGGCAGGGCAGGTCCATGAAGAGCAAATAAAGAAACTAATGCATGAGCTCATCTCTATAGATGTTCTGTTATTTTGTAAACAGGGAAATTAAAACATTTGCCAACAGGTGAGATGATAAAGACATTTGAAGTTATTTTCCTGAAATATGAAAATAGAATATTTTAAAAGGGATATTTGTAGAGGCTGCTTGATGCTGTGAGGTGTTGAGCAACCTCTGGTGAACCTATGACAATGAAATGCCAGATAGATGCAGTAAACATAAAGTGTTGGATAAATCCCTTTGTCTGTCTTTGGTCTTTATTTCCTCTATCTGCTGTAAAATAATGCCAAATGTTTATATCAAAAAAATGGAGGAATGACTGTAAAATGAGGTCTCACCATGAATACTGGTTATTCCTGGTTTCAGTCACAGTATTCTGCTGTATCCTCAGTGGAGGCTCCCCCTTGAATTGAAGCAAAGTCATTGAATAAACATAACAGAAAAATACACCAACAGGGTCAAGTGAGATTCATTTCATGCAGCTACGCTCACCTGCTTCTGTCCTGGCTGCAGGCAGCACTTCAGGGCATGGACGCAACCTCCCAGAAGCACCCACAGCAAACACACCAACAGGAGCCTCCAGCACACATCCACCGGTAACAGAGAGGGGTGCAGCGGTGCCTCCAACTGGCAGAATGACCACAGTGCACCTACAAGAACAGAACTGTACCAGCCTCTCCAGGATCGAAGCGTCCTCAGGGTCTGTGCCCAAGATGTTTGCTGTGGCTGACAAACACTTGGTGTTCGGTTTGAACTGTTGCAGTAATGAGGTGACAGAGAGAGACAGAAGGCAAAAAAACAACAACAAAGAGAGTCAGAACTTGTTTATTTGGAAATTGAAGTCAGTGTTCAGACACCTTAAATATCAGATTAAATGACTTTTCAATGACATTCCAGGCCTAATTACTCTTACAACAGGCCCACAGACAACAATTAAAAAGAGAGGGAGGCTTGAATATATGAACACTTCTCAGTTGGGCTGTATTACACTGAAGGTAGACTTGTAGCCTAATGCCTTCTTAAACACGGCACGGCCAAATAATATGCATGAAAATCAATGATGCAACTGCAGGGGACATGCAAGCAGCAGAAATTCAATAAAGTTAAGTAAAAATATCCACAGAATTTCAATTTCTATCCATGCAAAATATACATGGATTAAAGTCCTTTCAATGAGCCATGTCTATTTATCCAAAAAAAACCCTTTAAGGCCTTTTTTTCCCTCAAATCTGCAAACTTGTGAGGATTTCAATGACCTGTAGGAGCCCTGTAAAGGAAATACCATTAGTTGTTAAATGGGTAGGAAAAGGAGAGAAAATAAATACATAACTAAAATTAGCACAGCCTGAAGATTGCGGAACAATTCTGTAGTATTCCTTAAATAAACATTTACATTTGTCCTTCCTAGTGGAAAAAATGTTCCTTAATTTTTTCCCTAATTAAGATGAAAGTTAGATAGAACATGGAAAGAACCCATTTTTTATGGCTTAACTTTAACACTATTGGTGTCTTTGTGTATTTTTGTGGTATCTCGAGTCCAGAGTTAAATTTTAAATGAAGTTCCGGTGTTTTGAACAATGACTCTCCACACAACATACATTCATAATGGCGCACCAGCTGCTGGTGTCCAGCTGAGTCAAAGGTTATTCCATAAACCAGCTCTGACACCTCAGGCCACATGTGTAATGGTAAGCAGTTGGAAGTGAACCCAGAGGAGTGTCATGTCGACACATATCTGCCTGATGGAGCAAAAACAGATTTGCTGTCAACAGAGTCCGAGCAGAGGACTGAACTGGGACCATTATTTCACACAGACCTCTTCTGCCTGAAGCAGCAGGTAATCAGAGACCTGTCTCTCATAGGCTGATTCCAATGAATGCTGAGTGACACACAGGTTCACCTACCTCTGCTGCCTTCTGCCCTCAGCAGGTTCTCCTTCCACATCCTCCTTTACTCCCTCCATCTATTTACAGTCCCAGTCTCTGCCCCCTTGCCCTCTCCCTGTCCTGTACCCCCTTGCCCTCTGGGGTGGGCAACAGTCAGCCGAGGCATCGGTGCGACGCAGGCATGATGTGAGAGACTGAGGAAAAGCAATTAGATGAACAACTATACCTGCTTAATAACTGATCCGTTTTTGTAACGTGACAAGCTTGTTTAACCGGTTCCACTGGATTTTTTTTTTTTATATCTAGGTAGTGGCTTTTTCCTCTTCCCACCGTCTGTCTTTACAGGAATGTGTTAAACATACTGATCATGTAGTGCATGGGTGGAGGGCAAACCCTGCTCCACCCAGTTAAACCAAGAGCTAAGAGCAACCCCTCCAACAGGTCCTTCTCCTCCTCTGATTCACTGTCACACACCAAAAACTAAGCTAATATTAGATCACACCATGTAAGCAAATAGCATTAACTTATCTTTAACAGAGAGGATTACATGTGGGAGAGCGTCCATTTTAAATCACACACACTCAGACACAACTAAGGCTTCTGCTCTCTGGTTGGGCTGCAATGTTTCACTATCTTAGTTTTAAATAATGTAGAATTTATTTCAGTTTTCTGAGATCCTGCTGCCATCTAGCAGTGAGAAGAAGAATAACATCCAGACAAATCAAGCTCCCATTAACCTCAACAGACACTATGAAATGGTTTGAGCACAGCTCGCCCCTGAGTTCACCACATTTTAATGAAGTGAACAGAAAACACAATGTAGACATTTGAAAGAAATGAATTTCTCAACACAGGGGAAAAGGTTCAATCACTTGCAAAAGTACATAGTTAAACTCTGATAATCTCCCTGCTATATTTCCCCTCACACATCTTTAGCTAAATACCAGTATAAATAATGGGCACTTAAATAGCATTCAGCAATGGCCTTAATTCAGAGCACTAACACTGTGTCATGAGGCTCTTGCTGCAGAAGTATCTAATGAAAATCTACTTTGCACATGCAGCAAAAGTACTTAAAAAGAGTACAAGCATCAGCAATGTCGTACTTTTAACACAAGGTCTGACCTTCACCCGCTAAGTTACATCCTCCCTATTTCATTCCACAGTGAATGAGATATGAGACATGCTGAGTGATGAGATTTCTTCTACACTGCCCTTCAAGTACCAACCCCATAACCCATCATCTGTATCACCCAAGGACAGTTTATCCTGTTCAGCTCTTCAAGGCTCAGTTGCAGACCTCAGGTTTCTATTTCTACTTGTATCTGCTGGGGAAAAAACATTTTGTATTTGGCTTCAAGCTTCTGTATAATGACTCATAAGGCTTCTGCACCTGTTAGTACAGAACTATCCATGAGTTTGCTGCTCTCATTTTTTAGTAATCTCAGTATGAAAAGTGTCTTCAGAAAACTAAACATTTTACTTCTCAGACTCACAAATGTGAGAGAAACAAGACAAAACCTCACAGTGAAAGTACATGTACCTCAACCTCTGTGGAAACCTTTTCTTCTGACATCGAGTGGTTTAACTTCTTGTCATGCGGCAGTAATGTAGCAGAGGACCCTGTGACATCACCGTCAGGTGTGGCTACAGGTGGAACAAGCACATTTCTGACAAATCCAACCACACCTACATCACACCTACCATGAGAGGTGGAACAGAATTAGTTAAACTTGAGATGCCATTCAATCTGATAATGATAATATTCTTTAAGATGTGTCCAAAACTTAATTATTTAATGAGTTCATGAGTTTTAGGTCAGTTGTATCTTTGAGAATTCTGCATGATCCTTGTTAATCCAAATGAAAAGCAAAACATTTATAATCAGCAGCCAAAGCTGGTCGTAGCACTCAGCTAGTCAAGGAAGAATGTGACTGATTCTATTGGCTTTCCTGAATTTAACCCTAAAAATGTTGCATTGACAAAGAGGATATTCTGAAAAAGAAAAAAAAAAGAAAGAGAATCCAGCATGTAAATAAAAACACATTCCCAGTGCAAAATTGATTGGAAAAAATCTCATCAGATATCAGCAACAATATGTTAACATAAAATATGATCCATCAGCGATACTAAACTTGCAGCCCACAAGCCAAAGCTGGTTGACATTTGGGTGACCAAAAAAAGTTAATTCAATTTGTTTATTTGTTCATTCATAATCATTAAAAGTTGAATTGTTTTCCCTCGACTGTTTCTTGGTGACCCACCACTTGTTGAATCATGTGCCTTTATATCCAAGTTCACTCTTTTTCAGATAAATATTTATACATATTTAGCTTCTTATCATTTTGCAAAAGTGCCCTCTGATCAAAGCAAGTTTAGTATCACTGCCATGACATGATAGTTGGTATCTGACAACTAAAAAAAAAAAGACCTCTTCTTTCAAAAGGACAAGCACTGGATTGTTTTGCACAGCTTTTTTTTCTTTTTTTTCATTTCTGTATTTATGTCCAGACTTTCATTTACAAATATTTTACTTTAAGAAGTTTCTGTAACTTTACAAATATGTAACATGATCAAATCTGTAGTAAGACAGTAAGACCTTTAAATGACCATTCTCATTTTCCCTGTAGGTCCTGTGTTTGATATATATAATGATATAATGTCCCTTTTTTCAGCAGTTTCAGTGAAAATGATTCTAAGAGAAAACTACACTTTCCAGTGCTGCGTATACAAAACAAGTGTTCAGTTCTTGTTGTTTATATATTCTATTTAAAGCAAAACTTTGCTTCTCTCTCTCTACTGACTTCATTTTCTCAGCTCAGTCAACATCTAAACACTTAAAAGACACATAAAACTGTGCTGGTCATCGATTCATTTCCTTTTTGGCTCTGTATGTACATTAGTCTGTATTCATGTGCATTTGACTATAAGTCTGTTCATCTATGTGCGTACAAGCTGCTGAGGTCTACATGCAGGATCAGCCCGAGGGTCTGTGCTGGGTCTGCGTCAGAGTTCATCACTGTAGGTTCAGCTCAGGGTTTTGTGATGTGAACTTCACTCGTGCCGCTGCCATTGGTGGTTGTGGTGATGATGTACTGCGTGGTGGCTTGCTGATTGGTGGGCTGCTGCTCCAGATGCTCAGTGTGTGCCTGGGTGGTGGTCTGAGGAGCAGTCTGTTTGGTCTCCAGCTCAGTCTGACCCTCTGATATAACGTAGTGTGTCTGCAGGACATGAGAGAGAACTGCTTTAGTTCCACAAATAGAGCTTCCCTTCATACAATAAACCACCATGTTCAAATCAGAGTTTATGTCATGACTAACTTTTTTACAGTCTAAGGTGCAACTTGCTAAAAAATGGATACAGAGCAATCATTTATTTCAGCATTTTTCAAAAGCATTGGAAAACCAAACAATGAACTTTACATGCTTAATCAGGCTCACTACATCAGTGGCACAGAGAAGTAACATGTGATCAGATGCTTAAGTTTGACAATAACTTCAACAGTAGATTGCACCCAAATAAATCTCCTTCTCATTCAGAGTGTTTAGCAGAGTCTACAATGGCTGTGACTTTACAGCTGCAGTGTGAGTCTTTTCTATTAGAACTTTGATGGGAAAAGAGCAGGTTCTTTAGCTGTGCAGAACACAGTGATTTCCTCAAACACAGCCTAATGTACAGGTGTGTCTCATCTATCAAAAGGCTTCACTCACCGTTTTCACCTGGTTACTGTTGACTCCAGATACAGGCGTGCTGGCCTCTGCTATCACATACTGTGCGTGAGGTAGAGCCATCATCTGGATCTCAGATGCTGTAACACCATAAAGTTATCATTTTTACCTGACAGGCCATCATACAGTACAGAGCCATCAAAACATACAACATATGGAACTGGATGATATTTGAGCATGTGTGAGACTCACAGTAGCCCCTGTAGTTCCAGTTCCCGGGTATGTAAGCGTGCTGCACAGTCCCCTGCTGTTGCTGCTGCTGCTGCTGCTGCTGCTGTTGCTGCTGCTGCTGGCTGCTGCTGGTCTGCAGAGTGTGGCTCTGAGCTAAGGTCACAGGGGTCAGCTGGGTCGGGCTCAGCTCCTGACTAGGCTGCTGGGAGGTGGGGCTCAGAGGCTGACCTGTGACCTGAGAGAAAGTGAAGAAATGGTTGTAGAGATATTCTATTGTCAATAATCTACTATCAATTACTCATCAACTCAACTTCAGGATCAGAGGAATGGGAATTCACCTGGGTGGACCCTTGTCCGGTGCCTGAGGGCTCTGTGACCTGGATGTGTTGTACCTGAATGGAGTGCTGGCTGTAGCCATGAGGGTCATGAAGCTGGCTCACATCTACTGTTGGGTGCTGGGAATGAGGAGAGGAAGCCTGTAGAAAATAAGTAAGTGTTAACGTTTATCAAATTCACCTCAATCCACCACAGGATACAGATTAAATGTGGCTAAAAACACGAGCAACTTTGACTCTTTTACCTGCATAACATTTTAAAAATGCAGCAGTATATTAAACGTAGCTTATCCTATGTGTGTATAACTGTAATATTATGGAAGGATGTGACTGAGATGCTTACTCAGTTTTCCTGAGAAACAAAGATATCTAAAAACCGATCTAGGTGGCATAGAAATTGGATCCTGGATCTTACCGGAGCTACCTGCACCACCTGCAGCTGAATGTGCTGCGGCTGAGACAAGTTGCCTCCTGCCTGAGACACAGGGATGTACTGGATCCTCTGGTAGTCTCCCTGCGCTGTGCGGTAGTCTGTGGTTAGTGTCTGAGACAGCTCCGTCATGGCCTGAGTCAGCAGATCTGTGGTCTGTGGAGAAAATAAAACATATCTGATCAATTTGCACCCAGGAAATGTTTTATTTACTAATACTACTTTTTTTGTGTAACACTTAATTTAATGCCAGATGTGGCCTGTTTGGACAGAAAGCCACCGAGCATTGCTGTTTAACATGTATGCTTGTGACTCTCACTTACCACCACAGCCTCAGCTGTTGTGCCATCCGCACTGATGACTGCAGGGGCACTACTGATCACAGCTGTAGTCAGAGGGGTCTGGATGTTGTTGGTCAGTTGAGCAAACTCTGGATGCTTCTTCCTAATGTGCTGAACCATCTTAGTCTGAGATAAAAGCACACAGAAAGTGATCAGCTGGAGTCAGACAGAGAGCACAGAATTGTGGATTTCTGCAAACACAGTGCTTAAGTCAACTCTGTGTAAATGTTTACACAGAGAAGATAAAATACATCCTTTCACAGAGCTCACCACTAACCTTGCTGCTGTACTGCTTGGCACAGTGTGGGCAACAGACAGGCGCAGTGGCGATGGTGCCAGTCAGCTGAGTGTGTGTGCTCAACATGGGGTCTGGCTCACCGGGAGCAGCCGGACGCAATTTACGGATACTGGGAGGCAATTCTGCCCCAGGGTGGTTCTTCAGTATGTGGGCTTTTCTCTTACTGGCACTCTTATACACCTGCACAGGTATCAGCTCATCAGATTGATTCATTCATGTCACACTGAAAAGCTCAGGTTCAGAGTTTGAGGTGTAAAAGAAGTCTGCATGCTTCATTCAAGGCATGAACTTTCATGCTGCACACAGGAATGCACTCTAAACTCATTAAAGAAATAGATAAAACAATGACGATGGCAAGTTTTTCTACAAAACTCATTGTGAACCTGACAGAATGGAAAAAACAAACCTTGTCACAATACTGGCAGAAGTAATCCCTGTTGGGCTTGATAATTGGCAGTGTTAGCTCAGGCACATCATCAATACGCATCTCTGGATGACGCTTGGACAAATGATTGACCTGTAAGCAGAAAATATAATGTCATGTGTACTGGAAGTAATACTGACGGATAAATGGTGTCATGTGAGATTTCTGCTCACCAGCATCCCTCTGCGTCTGAAGCCCATCATGCACACTCTGCATTTGAACATGAAGCTCTCGAAGTCAGTGGTGGGCACCTTCAGTTTGAGGGTTTTGGAGCGGTGAGTTCGGTCAGCCTTCTTGGCCTCTCTGTCAGGATTATGCATGCGCTGCATGTGCTCCCGCAGCTTATCTTTCCTCTTAATGGCACCAAAGGAAAAGAACTGTCACATAACAACACTACAAACTGAAATAACGAACTGTTATCCATCAATGATTCCCTGTAATCACCTCACCTTGAACTGTTTGCCACAGGTCGAGCACAGGAAGTCCTTGCGGTCAGAGTGGCGCAACATGTGCAAGCGCAGTTTGTCGGGCCGGCAGAAGGCCTTTTCACAGTCTGGGCATTGGAAGATCTTCTCTGAGTGGAAGCAGCGAATGTGCTTTTTCACCTACAGAGTAAATGTATTAATTTTCCACTTTAGGCCAGACTGCTCTAACAGGCTAAATCACCTCCACATATGCTCTCCCAAATGTTTTTAGCTAGAGTGCCTTAATTGGCGTCAATGTATAGATGAACTGTGAAACTGTGGACAGGCTCTCTGAATCTGAACTACAGCTCTCTGAATCAGCTAAAAGGGTTCAGTTCACACTCTGTCCTGTCTAAGAAAACAAAAACCCTGTGACATGTAAAACTAACCTGAATGAAGTCAGTAAATATCTTTTTGCAGGAGGGACAGGTGAAGCAGCCGTCCACAGCGTGCACCCCCACGTGGTCTTTCAGCAGGTCCAGCCTTTCGAAGGTTTCAGGGCATAAGAGACAGGAGTAGGAGCGGTTCTCCGTGTGCACCAACAGATGGTCCTCCAGGGCAGAGTCACTCATGAAGCTCTTGCTGCAAATGTGGCAGGAGAAGGTGTAGGTGTCCCGGCCGTGGACCCGCAGATGCTGATCCAGTTTGTCTTTGTCCCGGAAAGCCTTTCCACAGTGGGTGCATTTAAAAGGACGGAAACTCTTCCTGATGAAAAGGTGCTGCAGCGCCGCATTCTGAAAGGAGAAACAGAGTAACTACAAGCAGCAAACCGTGTCTGAAGAGGCTGATGGAGGCTTAGTGTGGGGGAGGGGCATATACAGAAATTTCATGTGTACATTTTACACTTTAGAAAATAAAAAATGGATTCTTTGCACCTCATGCTTTTATACCATCCTACCTACCTGCACATCCATCTTTGAGAGAAGCAAGCATGAGGGAAGAGAGACACACTGTTGTAAAGCAAATCATGGCTGCTTTGACATCAAATAAGAAACTATCTAAAGCTGTTGCATTTCAGTAAACACAGAGTCTCCGGTCTCACCCGTATCCTCTTGGCACGGCGCATGTCCTGAGATGAGAGGTGGGCGTCTGATTGGCTGCTCTGTGACGAATCCTCCTTTAGTGGAACTGGCATGTCCGTGCTGGAGGGCGGGGTTGTGGACTCTGGGACGGGTTCACCTGCAGGAGGAGGAGGTAAAAGCTGGCACTCTGCCTCAGTCACAGCCTCCATCTCCGGCTCCATCTCCACCACCTTCAGCCCGTTCTGAGCTCCTTCCGCCTGCTCCTCCAGTGGCTTCTCCGTCAATTCCAACATCTCCTGATTAAAAATGTAAAGATAATTCAAATTAAAGCTGCAAGCAGCGTTGGACGGGCCCTCCCACCCCGGCGCACGTCGGAGCCGGCGCCAACTCGCCCCTGATGCAGTAGACCCTTACGCTCGGTCCATAGTGCCGTCCTCTTGTGCTGTACGTGCCTTCTTTATCTCATGCAGGCAGGCCAAAACATAACTGCACTCACTGCTTCAAAGTAAAAACCAGACAGCCAATCAACTTTATCCA
>JAPZDY010000024.1:22801607-22836389 GCA_029783645.1 Ctenochaetus hawaiiensis
TTGATCAAATCTTACACAAAATATCATATTCTAGAAGGTTTTTTCGTCCTCTTTCCATTGGCACAGGTTTGAAAGGCATCAGACTTATACTTTAGACTGTAGGGGCCTGAGTGTGACACATGTGCCGTTTGTTCCCTGTTGTTCCCATTGACTTTAATGGGATGACACAGAGGAGCAGTCCAACGTTTAGGGCTTATAAAATTCAAACAATTCAAAACATTTCAACAATTGTGAAGTCATGCTGTTCAGCACTGTGTCCTCTGTCATGTATTATCTTTTGAAGGCACTACCATATACGGTTTTGGAGAAGAAAGTGTTTGTTCAAAGTGAAATTTTGGCGATAAATTGCATTTTCAAATCATTTTCAAATGCAAATTGCCAACTTCCTGTTGATTTTAGCCTAGGGGTGTCAGCGCGTGATTTGTAGGTCTTGATGAGTACTACAATTAGGTTTTTGTCCCGTCTCTCTACGACATTCCTGTGGGCTGCAGTGGGCTGCAGTGTGTGTTTTTCTGTGCTTAGGTGGCGCTAGAGAGCACATTTATTGACTGAGGGGGTCAGCTTTTCCATTTTATCAAATTTTTCGTCAGTCCTGATGTGCATGCCAAATTTGGTGAGTTTTTGAGCATGTTTAGGGGGTCAAATTAAGGTTCAAAGAGGCTGTAAAATAATAATAAGAAAGAAACGGAGCAATTACAATAGGGCCTCGCGCCGCCTTCGGTGCTCGGGCCCTAATAATAAACAGTACAAAAACAATACGGGCTTCGCACTGAAGGTGCTCGGGCCCGTAAAAACATTGTTTGCTTCTTCTTCATTGTGACTTTTTTCTTAGATAACTGTATAAAATAATTTTACATTAACTGTTGAACAGTGAATCAAATATTGTCCACAAGGACTGCAACTTACAATTTTTTCACTACAGATTAATCTTCTCATCAACTTTAAAGATGTTACTATCGTTATGCTACCATTAAACTGGCAATCATTTTCTCAATTAATCCTTTTTTTGTGAATGAAATGACAAAAAACTGTTACATTTCAATTTTTCAGAGCCCAAAGTGACATTTTCAAATTTGTTGAAGTCCAATCAACAGTTCAAAATCCAAGGATCCCTAAATTACTATCATTCATTACAAAAAGCAGCAAATCCACATGTTAAGGCAGCTGGAACCAGCAAATTTTTAATATTCTGGCTTGAAAAATGACTGAAACAATCAACTATCAAAACAGTTTGCAACAAATTATCTATAAATCAATTAACAAATGAATCAACTAACTGTCACAGCTCTATTCAATGTTTTAGTAAATTTGGTTTAAAAGGTAAAATATTAGCATAACATTTCAGTCCCAACAGCCAGTAACACAGCACTTATTCACATGTCCCTTACTGTTGTCTTGTCCCCAGCAGCTTCTACTGGTGGATCCAAGCGTATAAATTTGGGAGGGCGTCCTGGTCTTCTTCCGGTTCCGAATCTTCTTCTGCCTCTCCCTCGACCCCGACCTCTGGACCTGAGATTGGAGAGAGCAGTAGACGGGTCACACGGGTTTAAATGTGGTAGAAATCAAAAAAGGAAAATATTACATAAGGTTTTACCTGGTAACAGAATTTAACTTGTCATCGTGCATGTTGAGATGTTGCTGCAGCTGTTCAGAGCTCACAAAGCGTCGGTTACACTCGTAACAAGGCCAATTCTTCTCTTGCTCCCGGAGCACTGAAGGAACAACATTGAGTGAGGAAGCAACCAACACTTAGTGTGTAAACTCATTTACAATGGCTCACATTCCACCAATTACAGAGTTAAAATAAAGCAAAGTAAGAATAATGTGCAGACTCACCTTTTCTCTCCTCTTCTGTAACGTCATGTATCTTCCGATTGACAAACTCTGCATAAGATGCTGCATACCACACCTGCAATACAAACATCACTGAATGCATGGCTTATAGGGCTTCTTTATGTACCCTTTTTTTACTGCCACTGCTTCACTCTGCTTTCAGCTATGACTTTCTCTCTAGCAGTGCCTGAAAAAAAATATCTCTGAAGTTATCACAGGCTTGACTTTTGATCAAAATAAACTGACCTTGAGCTCCTGTTTGGGTTGAATGTTCTTGATGGTTGTGTAGAAGATCTCGGAGCCGTACTGATAGGCCACCAGGTTCTGTTCCAGGTGGTTCTGTGCAGGTCTCACAAACATCATCCAGTTACAGCTGTCTTCATCAGAAAGGTCCAACCACATATCGTCAGACTTTTCTCCATCTTTCTCTGCATCCAGCATGCACAGCTGAGAGAAGCAAAAACTGATTAGAGATCAGACTGAGAGCAAAATCTGTGACTGCATGTTTCATCTACAAAAGTTTTCCTCTGTTTAAACTAAACCAGGACTCTCCAAAAAAGTATCCTTACGCACAGAATATGCATTTTCTTTTGTTCTGTTTTATTTTTTCCTTTTTTTTAGACTGTAATAAAAAATTTGGCTATACTTGTAAGTTTCACAATAGTGTGTTTATTTCATTCCAAACAATACGTATATAAGAAGAGAGAAAAAGACCAAATAACAATGAAGTTTCACTTTTTGTGACAAAGAAGAATCCCTTAAAAATATCAGAATTTCTATTAGCCAACAGGGCAAAGATGGGAAACTTAAGGCAAAATGAGAGACTCTTCTGAACACCAATTTAGTAGAAAATAGGTGAAGTTCTATATAAATATTGCAAGCTCGAAACCAAAAAAACAATTGCATAACTCAAGGTAAGTCAGTTGCAATAACATTATTAGTTAGTTATGCAGAGCACTGATTTACCTTCAGATGAAGGTAGTGTTCCTGTAGCTCACTCTGGGGAACCAGGGGTCCCTCCACAGGACCAAACTGTGTGCGCTTTGGGATGCGTCTCTTGGAGAACACCCCACCTAGGAAGCGATCGATGTAGAGGACCAGAGGCAGACTGGCTCTGGCTTTGGACATCACCGGCCGGTTCGGGATGGGGTGCAAAGGACCATGCTTCAGACACACAGAGGGGTTGGCAATATTACACTCCTCACACCCTAAAAGGCCACAAAAAGAGAAACGAGTGAGACACACTCAAGACCAGTACAATAAAAACAACAACCGTGTGACAAATACTGCCACAATGAAGCTTTTCGTCTTCAATCATTGATGAGAAAGTATCAGAATTTTTGATTTCACTTCATAAGTGACAGTAGGTTATAAATGGTGTCTCTCTACTAAAGAAGTCTCTCCACTTATTAGATAATTGTTTAGTTCATAGCAATTGGCAATATTTAATTCATCCTAACTTGCTGGAAGGTTTGTTACTTGACTTGAAAGAAAATGAGAACACGCCAAAAAAATAAATAAATTGCTTATTAAGGAAAAGAGAAGTGGACTCAGAACGCCAGCCAAAAGGCAGCAGCATTTTTAAAGTGTCTTTGATTTCTGTCTATTCTATTTTACAACTCACTGTTATGTTGTGTCATATAAGAAAAAAGCGAAACAAAACTTGCTGGCTGACTCAGTGAGCTGAGTGTAAGCCAACATTTCACAGTCAAGAGAGTAAAAAGACTCTCTGCTCAACATCTGTCTGCTCTGCTTGAGTGACAAAGACTCATGAGTGACAGGCCACATGGCTGTGTTACGACTCACTCACAGAGGCTGTGAGGGTTGAATGACTGAGGCTCCCGGGGTTCCCAGTCATCCATCTCAGAGTCTTCATCCTCATCTTCGTCAGAATCATCTGTGGAGTCTGTGGCTCCAAGGGGAATGGTGGAGTCCGCCATGTCACCCATGGGGGCGAGTGAGTTGGACACAGACAGCTGCTCCTGTGGGTGTCATAAAAACACTCACTCAACTGGTTTTTTCATACTTGTTCTCGTGTATCTTGACAAGTTCTCATCTTTAGGTTTTATACCAACAAGATACCTTTCATTTACAAGTTTCTAAAAGGAATCATTCACTTACTGATGGTTTCTGAGGGACTAAATCTTAAAATGTTAATCTTACTGAAGATCAATATATAGCTTTACTTTATCTACACTGCATTTACTTGTCTCCTGGTTAAGAATTTTTTTGTAATCATTGTGTGAAATAATCATTAAAAATCTTCCTTTTATGTACTTTGGACAAATTCTCCTTCCTTGTATAGAAAAATAAACAGAGTATGTCCTCACCTGGGAAACTGGCTCCAGGATAGCTTGAGGTGCCTCTGCTACATTACTGAGAACATGCAGGTTGGCAGCATTCATGTTCTGTCCGCTGGGCAGCAAAACTGTGACCTAGAATGAGATTACATTGATTTAAGGATCAATCAAAACCAGGTGATAGCATAAAGCTAGCTGGGTACCTGATAAGCTTACTTGTTGGGTTGTACCATCCTGCTGAATGTACGCTACTTGTGGCTGATCAGCAAAAACAGTCTGAAAGAAAGTTGATTACAGAGTTATGAGTAAATCTCAAAGGGAAGAGCAAACATTTTGAAATTTAACATATTATTTCATTCATGTACACTTTGTACTTTCAAGTGATTTTCGAGGTTTTGTTTGGGTTTTTTTTTTTGAAAAATCGTACAGGAGGTAAAGAACAACTCTCTTATAAAAGGGGGACTTTACTTCAACACATGTCTCTTGCCACAATGTCCTTCAACCAAACATCAAACACCACCTGCACATTGGTGCATGTTGTTCTAGTAATGAGTTCGTATAAATGCATAAAATCTCAGCTTAAAATACCTCTGCTTCAAGTGCAACCCCCTCTTACCTGGGTGCCATCTGCAGGGTGTATGTAGACCAGTGTATGCTCTGCAGACTCTACAGAAGTATACGAGTTCCCGTCTGCCGTGTAAACGACCTGCTGTTGCTGGCCCCGGTCTGCCTGATCTCCACTGTACACTATCTGGGCCACTGTGCCTCCTTCAAAATGCACCTGCAACACACGAACGCAACACACACAGGCTTTGAAACACCAGAAGCATTATTACGCGCTTTGGCTGTGACTCAACCCTCATTAATTCTCCATTAACTTTTAAAAAGGAAACCTATACCAAGTTTATGTGAGTGCTGAACAAATGGTGATGAGATTTTGTCCAGTTCAAGTCCTTTTGGGTTTAAGGTCAGGAAGCCAAAAGGGACATATTTTGCAATTCGGCAGCAACTAAGTACAGTAGACAGAGGAGAGTTAACCTGTCTGATGAGTGGGTTTGAAAGATAAATTGTGAGTTGCATAAACTGTCTGTCATATATCAGTGTGCTGCATCCTATGCAAATGATTGTGAGTCTGATATAGCAGTTCAGGGACAGCTCAGACAGGATGGCAGACCTGTGTGCCGTTGCCTGAATCATTGTTAGCAGTCTGACTCCACACAGCAGAGGGTTCCTGCTTGGTCTCCATGGCAGCACTGTGGGTGCCAGGCCTGTCGCTTATCACGTCACCTATCACTTCACTCTGGAGACAGCCAGACACACCTGTAACACACACAGACAACACCACAGGGCTGATTTTATGATAATAACAGTACTACTGCAACACGGTGATACTAGCTTATACAAAAGTAAATAAAAATGAATGACTGGTTTGGGATTTTGATTTTCACAAACGCTCTGATGTCTGATCTATCACAATAAGCAAAAATAGGTTTTCGATAGAAATGTGTCAGTGATCTAAAGTAATCTAATGAATGGAGCCTTGACTGTTACAGTTTTATCTTAGACGTGTTATGTACTACACATGCCTGTGTTGGGTAAAGCCGTTTGGCCGCAACAATGAGGCGCTGCAGCAGCCATTTCCGAGCAAAGTGGCACTGTATTCAACCTCACGTGCTGCCTGCTACAGAAATTTTGGGTCTCCAGACAAAGTTGTGCTCGGGTGACAGGACATTCACTCCAAAATAAACCAGCATGTCACTGCGTGCACAGAGCGGTCACACAAGACTCTCAGCGGGGGTACGGGGGAAAACGCGACCAACGTTTGCTCACGAGGCCGCCCGGAAAACGGTGTCTAAATTCCACCGTAAGTCGGTTGAAAAGACACCGTGAAATATCACATCTCTTCACACTCGTTCAAAAATGTAGATGGTATAATCAATAATAAATTTAATTCCCCCCTATTTTAACCCCGCAGGTTCTCGGTCCCAACTGGACCATACCACAAAAACCAGCGCGAAACCCGGGCATTTACTGCACCGCATCATTAGCGTTACGGTCATATTGTCCCGATGTAAGGCCGACCTTGGAGCCAAACATAACTTGTAATGCTTCAGGAGGTGGACCACATTCTGCGATTTTTAATAAAGGTGGTTTTGAAGTTTCAAAGGCCCGAATTATTTGGGTAGACCCACCCGTCCCCCATTCTAGTTGAGCCCAGCCCTTCAAGTCTGCTGTGAACAAGGAAGAACGGGCTCCATTTTGGGTGGGACTAACAACGACAACCACATTCGAAGAGACCGAAAGATAAAATATATTTTTTCTGTTGGTTTAAATGTGCTTAATCAACCCGCCGATTTGATTCATATTGACAAGAAGACTACCGATAATTTGAGCTACAGAAGCGGCCGTCAAGCTATTTATAGTTTTCGTACATTTTGTGGAAAACGTAGAAGTTGTTCTTACCTCAGAATGGTAGCTGCAGAGATGGCTGCATTGCATATATTAACATAATCTGCCTGGCAACACGCGGTAGCGTGGCATCTGATAGGTGGTTATTTACTCGAGAGAGAGAAAAGCAACTTCATATATTGAAACTTTTTTTTTAAATCGTGAAGCTTGTTGGAATGTAATTAAAGAAAACTGAAGCAGTTGAAATGTCACTGCTGACGCACCTAGTTAATCGTTGTGAAAATTGAGTGACCATCTTAAATAAAGCAAAGCAGAAAAACATCAAAGTAGTCCAGTTAAATTAAAGCTCTTGTCAAAGGGGGTTATTTGCCCTAAAACTTTCATCCACTTTATTAAGTTTAATATTGCTTGCTAAGGCGAACGTTGTTGTGCCTTTAAAAATCATGAAGATGACCGATGAACGAAATATAATCCAAGTCATACACATGTACTGTCGTGTAATGGCCACAAGAGGGACTATCGCATTAAATTTATCAAGGTAGCGTCAATGCTGCTGTACCAAAGTATGAATACTTCCGGCAAAGACTTTCAAAATTTAGCGGTCAAATTGAAGAAAACGGCCATAATATTTAAAGTTTCTTTCATCTGCAGTGGTACAGATTTAAATTTTTTTGTAAAAGTTTGAAAATTTATGATGCAAGTATTTGTTTTTAACAATAATAAAATCACTTACACTTAAACAATATGAAGCCTATGCTTGCACCTACACTTTCATTTATTACTACCAGTGTAATCAGGAGAATAGAAACTCAGCATGTAGAAGTCCAGAATTTACAGACTCAAGTCGCGTCTTTCAAGACAGAAGAGAATTTATCAGTGGCGATAATTGCTTCAGGTGAATTATGAGTCGTTGTTGCCTTCTAGTGGTCACATGTAGTACCTGCAGTATAAATGTAGCTAAACCATTGACTGTATAAAACGCTGAACTAACGTCAGTGCAGATCTGTGACAACAAAGGCAAAGAGTCACGTGATGAGGAAGTTCGGTGAAAAACGTGTAGAATAAAAGTCGTGTTTACTTCTCTCTGGTGGCCACGGAGAGAAATACTTTATTCGGTTCGTCAAACTTGCATTACACAGGCAAAAATTAGTAAGATAAATCGTACTACATGTGGTGTTTTCTTGAAAATCAAAACAATCTAATTTAACCAGTCACAGGTTAGGTATAGTAGAATTTGTTTTAATCGTCATCTGTCACAGAAAATAAAGGTATTTTTATTGATACTTATTAGTGTACTGATAAGCTGTGTTAGTCAATCAGTCCTAGTAAGTTTTCAAAAAAAAAAAACAATAATAAGTTAGTCAAGCCAGCAAGGTTACCAACAAGTGTGTGTGTGAGTGTGTGTATGTCTGTGATTTAAATTAAATCAGGTATAAAGGGCAATGTATACTAATAAATATAACAGAAGGTATTACTTTCACTTAAGACACATTACTGATTATCCCAGTGGACACTTTCAAAATAAAACGTGTAGTCAGGTACTTTGACCACTGGAGACCATGATTACTCTTTAATGACAGCACATAAACAATTTCCCAGATATCAAACAGGAAGTGTCAATTCTTTACACTTTGTTTCACATGATCCTCTGTAGAATCAGTCAGCAAAACTCAGTGGAGCTGACCGATTCAAAGGTCCAGACACAGCAAACCAAAGAGACTAATCAGATTGTGTTAGGGCATGTCAGAGAGTCTAGTCTTAGTCTGATTGGTAATACTGACCTTTCACTGGAAATAAAATGTATTTTTAGTGTAAATCAATAACTTCATTAAGCTGGTAAAAGTTACCAAAAAAAAAAAAAAAAACATAGCAATTTAGGCCCTGTAGTTGCCCTTGTTTAAAGACTCTGATTGTTTCAGTGTTTAAAATTTCAAAATGAAGAGGGAGCAACAACAAACTGCATTTCAGTCTTTTTGTCAGGTTGGAGTTGTCGTTAAAGTAAAGAATCTAAATAAATTAAGAAAATCCATGTTATTAGATTACAGTAAAATACCACCAATTTACTACAAAGCACTTTTCCTGCAGGAATATTTAGGGAAACATGATGGACACTGTGTGTTTTGTGAGTTCACTGTGAGTGTTAAATCTGATGATTACTTAATTTATGTGTGAATTGTTACTTGAAATTATTTCACTCTTTACATGATTACAAGACCTTTTGAGGTAGGGTTTCACTAAAAAAACTTAAGAGGAAAAATCAATCTAGAGATTCTGGAAAATAAAATCTGAGACTTGAATGTTCTTAGCCATGTGACTCTTTGAAGTGTCTTTGATATTTAATCACAAGAATATTGAAGAAACCATTTTGTTATGGTAGCTTATTGCACTTATTGCATGGGCTATTTTTGTTTAGGATGGATTTGCAGCAACCTAAAGCTCTGTTGAAAGAAAAATGGTGTGTGGCACCTTCACATAATATTATGACTTAAAAAATGAACATTACATTCTAATTATATGTCATGTAGTTTAAAAAAACTCTATTATATGGGGAGCTGAAACAAAAAGTTAGTTTTCTGCTTTATGTTTTTCCAGAGGCATTTTACTGCAGTGTCTTATCATGGGATCAAATTTGACACATACCAGACTTATTGAGACTTAATATGCAAGTTATTTGAATACATTTAATGGTGGTTATTTTAAAAATGAATTACCTCTGTTTCCCTGCCTCAAGCAAAGACATATTAACATAATATTTTCCTTTATTTTTAAATTTAAAAAATCAGAAAATAGAAATGAAAAGAATGAGCTTGTGAGGGCATAACCAAATAACAAAAGGCTGATTGTGTGTTGAATTTCTCTGTTAATAACTCATTTGAATTTGGATGAAAGAACGTTCATCTTTGTTCATCACTCAAAACAAAGAAATTGTTTCCTCTGGTTGACTCATTTTCTCAGTCTCTCTCCTCATTAATGCAGAATGTTCTCGTACATATAATGAAAGCGGAGAGGCTGAATAGAGACCAAAAACAGATATCAAATGGCTTTCCTTTTGAATGGAGCTATTTGATTTCACTCATAAGCAGACACTGTGGTGTTAGAGCAGAGAGAACATCAGTGACACCTCTTGATGCTCTTGTTTGCTTAGAAGAAGTTTCACTCCTTTAAGGAGAATTTTACAAATGGGAGTTGTGAGTTAGGATACAGAGGTACGGGCTTCCTGCGCTGCTCTGTTAAACAAAGCTTTGTGAAATGAGTTTTGTTGTTGTAAAAACACTCTGCTGCCAAATGTCTGTTTTTAAATGTGATCTCTTGTTGTGGTTGTATCTGCCCGACTGTTGCCATGGACACAAAGGGGCTTTGGCCAAGTCTTGGCTGAAGACGTGATTTGAAAGTTTTATCTTGAATGAAGAAAATTCATGGAAAGATAAGATTCTATGATGATTTTACATGTGGCCATTGGTATATTTGATCTCTTATGTCTCAGTGTTACTTGAAAGGGTAACACCTGACAACTTCAGTAATGCAAACCTCAGTGTTCGGACTTAAAGCCCAGGGGGTGATGACAGAAGGAGATTCAGATAATTTATTGAAGCATGGCAATGATACCACAATGTAAAAGTATTCAATTAAAAATACAAGCATCTGTATTAATGACTGGTGAACTCTTTCTACTATACATACAGTTTGTACCAAACACCAGCCTACTGCAAAACATTTAATACTTAGTTGTGTATTTAGGTGTACTTGCTTGTGCTTTTTGTTTTTGAGTGCATTATATATGAGGGAGAAAAATTTGACTTCTAACTCCATTTATTTGAGGTTTATGTTCACTAGTAACTCTGCTGGTTTACATTTTACATGCAAAACATATAATCACTTGAAATACTGTATATGTAACTTATTTCATCTTATTTATTATCTTTTTTGTTTTCTTTTATTCTATGTATGGGTCTGCACTGATGGAGCTGCTCTTAATCTCATTGTACATGTGTATAGTGACAATAAAGGCATTCTATTCATTCTATTCTATTCTAAATATAAGATTGGAAATATTAGACAGTACAAAAAACGAGACAATGCACCAGCCACATTTTACTTATACATAAATACATCTTTGAGTTAAACAGGTAATTATATACCACTCACTGGGGTTTTTCAGCATAAATTTGAATAATTTAAAAACACTTTACTGATTATGCTATTACACATTTTGAAAAAAACCCAACTTTTTCTTGTGATTCCGTATTTCCTATTAGTTGTGTAATGACGTTTAACTTAGGGGAGGATTTGAATTCTTCTTCCAGCACCATGTTACAAATGTGAAAGCAAAAAAGTGCAAAATTGTTATTATTAGCATCCAATGAAGTAGAAAAAAAAAACATTATGTAGATTTGCCACCACAGGAGTGTAAATTGTATTACAATGCAACTTCTAAAACTTTCTGTGATAGAATTTATTCTCACAATTTTATAAACTACATACTAATTGATTATATTTACTTAAAAATCCAAATCTGCAGAGTAGACTTTCTATTGGTCTAAAAACAGCTAAAAATTAAAGGTAGTAATAAACTAAAGTGCAAAAAGTCGTAATTAGGAGTAGTTAATTTGAATAAATGCTCTTCCCACAACCACAGCTCATAAGCCATGTGTTAATATCTCAGTACTATGATTACTGACCAGTCCAGAGGAGGCTGCGTCTCAGTGCGGACGCCCCTGCGGCCGGCCGCCTGGTGGCGCAGTGTGCTGCGTGTGGATCAGATGAATCAGAGGAGGGAGGAGGCAGCAGAGGCAGAGCAGCCGCGCCACAGACGCACAGTCCACATTTGCAGAGGAGACCACCGCCACTCCGTCTCCCTCCAACATTTTCTGTCGAGCTCGGGTAACAAAACAAGCGGAGCAGGACTCGTGTCGTTCTCCGGGATAGATTATCAGATTATTCCCAGGATTTGCTTTGCTCTTTATTCTCCTGGACGCCACTTTACGCACATAGCTCTCGGGATATAAGTTATTTACAGTAGCATACCCGGAGATCCTGGAAGATGGGTTCAGCCCCGGCGGTATCTGTCCTTATTTTGGGCATTGTGGTTCCAGCGCTGGCCGGCTACATAGAGGTACGTAATCTGAAATGTTTCCCGATTTATTCTGGGCCAGGTTAGTCTGACTTGGATCAGCACAGCAGTGTGATTTGACCATGGAAAAGCAAGTTTTGATGCCTTGCCTTTATTTGGTCCGTTCATCACATGAGGCTTTATGGCAGAGCTCTGTTGATCTTCTTACGCAAAAACACTATTTCATGTCGCTTGATGTAACTGTGAATTTAAATCAGGACTGGCTGCTTCTCCCAGACAAGATCCCAACACAACTAGAATTGATCAGACTGATTTCAGTCACTAACGTAAGAATGTACGTGTTTAATTTCCACAGTTTTACATGTTTTAAACGTGTTCGTGCAGGCTCATATAATATCAGATCTAGTTAAATATTAATAAGTTGGCTTTCAGCTCTTTCTTCGCTTCGTTCTTGAGCTCTGATTGCAGTTTGTTGGTGTGAGAGGAACAATGTGAGGCCCGAAGGTGCTGTAACAAGAATTATAGCTGGCTTTTGCTGCAGAGATCAAGAGAGAGACAGCTGGGGCTTTGTCAGGCCTTTGGGGACACGCAGGACCTCTGCAATGGATCTCAAACAGCATACTGCTGACTCTATGCAACAGTTGTATCTATGTATTAAAATGCCTTCTGTTTTCTAAGCAGAGGGGAGGAAATCCTGTGCTAATGTGTTCAACCTTCAGCTTTTCCTGCTCGCCAGGATGCCCCCCTCTTGTGCTCAGGCCCTGTTCACACTCAGCAGTGTCCTTTAATGACTTACTTTTACGAGTTTATAGTCCCTATGACAATTTTAGCTACTAAGGGATCAATTTGTCAGATCCGAATGGATGACAAATGTGTGTCCTCCTGTACAAACACACCCACTCACACATGTTCACACACTCCTCGCCTACCTGATGTCCTCATTTCCTGCTGGCTCACCAGTTATTGTCCGTGGACACTGATGCCTGCAGTGTCAGACGTGTGTGTCATTCGATAACAATGCAACCATTTTCAGTGCAAACACACCCCCACCTTCCAGCCCCACCACCCCACCCCACCCCACCCCACCCCACCCCCCTCCGAGGGTAAACACAAGTGTTCCCACTTGCTGTTGAGGCAACCATGACAAAACATTTTAACAAGACGTCTCCTCCTGGCACCATTGTGCGCAGTGCTAAAGTGCTTATCAGGGAATGTTTGCCTCTCTCCCGCGTTTGTGGCAAAATCCTCGGCCATTTTGAGGCAGTATGTGCTGTCATTGTATGCTGGGGAATAATGGTTATTATGTTCCCAACTAAATCCATGCTGCCGCTCTCTCTACAATGACCTGTCCCCTCTGCAATGATTACCTCCTCAGTCAAGCTTCCTAACCGCACAGACGTGCTGATCGATACTGTACAGACTCTGCACAGACTCTCCTGAGATGATTAATGGATGAAATCAATCAATTCCTCCGATCAGTCACCCAAATTAAATTGAGAAATTTATGGTGGCAGCTGTATGCTTGGACTGTAAGGCGCACGCTGAGGATTTCTGCGTTAAAATCAATAGCCTCCCTGAAGGACACAGTTTTTTTCCACGTTTGATGTAGCATTTTCATTTGTTGTAAAAGATGAAATGCAGAGAATGTAATAAATAATATCCCTTATAGCACCTGCCACCACATGGACCCTGTCTTCTGTAGTACTGAGGTGGTAGTAAACACACACCTGATAACGCACCTATATTTGAACATCTCTGAGTCAGAAGAGGAAGAAAAATGGACGACTGAGCTTCACTACATGTGACTGCAGGGGCCAGGCTCCAATAAGTTATCTAAATTCCAGATAAACAATCAGATTTAAAAAGTCATACTTCGTTCAAACAACCAGTTAAACATCAAACTGTCCTTTTCTCAGCCTGAATAGTAACCAAGCCAAAGCTGTGTCGCCCTTTTCTGTATAACTCTCAGTTGTTTGACTCTTATCAACAACTGCTTGCTGTTGTTTGTCAGTGAAGCTCCTGGCGATTGCAGACGTGGCCCTGCTGATGAGCTCGTGGACACACAGCCCAGGCAGATATTGCTGTGCTGACATGCTTGACTGCATTCGCTCTCCTGGACCTTGAGCTTGAATTTACGAGCCTGTGAGAGCTCCTCAGAGACACGCTCGCATTTGCTCTGGGGCGGTTTATTCCCTCCAGTCCTCCTCTCTCTACCCACAGTTCCTCATCTCTTTTGTGTGTGCCGATTGTCAAGGTGTCAGCGGGGCAGAGCGGCCCTCTTGTTTCGCAGTTCCTCATTTTGAGGTGTTTTGTGATTAGCCCGCTACTTCAGCTGTGTAAACAGAGTTGTTTTGTCAGATACCTGTGAGAGTGCCAGATTGTGGGATGTTGTTTCCTCAGCTGTGTTTCCCCCCTCTCATCCTCAGCATCTTTGTGTCGAAAAAGCTCTCTGCAGCAGCTTTAAAGGAGGTCTTGTCCTGCTGATTTCTTGCTCTTTACTCTTTGTATCTCTACGTATCATTTTCTTGTACGAAACAACACCAAGCAGGATTTCATTTCAATTTCTCTTCCTTAGGGAAAATCCAGGGTGAGCAGCTGTTTCTTTTCCGGGGCTAATTTGGAAATAGGGCGCATGCTAGGTCCACACAGCAGGTTTACACAGAGAATTGCATCACACTGAGGCATTCGCTGATATGGCTCCCTGTGGATTAATGGAATACAGAATATCTGGAACAGTTAATGCATTCGGTACATTTTATTCTCTGCTGACTTAAGCAAGCGGAGATTAACGTAGGCATGACACACAGTGTAAAAATGAGTGTTGCGTAACAAGACATCAGATTTTTGTGCTTGTCAAAAAATCAAAATAATGTTGCTGTGTTCCTTCCCAGTGGGCCTGTAGCATCAAATACATCAGTGCTTGTTTTACAAACGGCAGTGTTAACTCATGCTGGTGCAGTTATTCTAGCTTTATAGGGTTTGTTTGCAAGCATGTGCCAGTCACAGTGGCACTAGAGCAATGGACAAACGGATCCGACCCACAAAAGTGCAGAAAGGCTGGTGCTTTTTGCTCCGGAAGAAGGAAAAAAGACAAAATTCTGTTCAGTGCAGCCCAAAAAATGACTGTGGTGCTGTGCCTATTGCTCTCCAGTTGCAATCCTCTTGCAGCAGCAATTTTTCGCTTATCATCTGAAGTCTGTGTGCGCGCTCGGCCGTGTGTGCTTGTAGGCAAGTACTGATATTAAAGTGTGCTCCTGTGTGCTTCCATCTGTGTGTATACTCTGGATATGGGCTGATAGTGAACAATTGCATGTGAATGAATGCTCCCAGTTGGCTGTGATTGTCAGGGCGGGTGCAATGGAGCCCTCTGTTAGCAGGGCTCAATGATTTCCTATGAGAGCCTTTTGTGTGGCCTTGAATAGTGGGGACAGCCTAGGGTGTCGTTACCATACAGAGGTGATCATGATAGCGAGGAGAGTCGAGGGCAAGGGCAAATTGTCGGGGACGTTTCACGCGTGAAAAAACCCAAAACAACAATCAGTAGCACTTGCATCTGATAATGATCTCTTAATACATCACTGTGGGTGGTGGAGCACATTTAAAGACTTCTGTAGGCTCCTTCTTCTCTCTTCTCTAAGCTGTCAAGATTGCCTCTTTGACCTCCGTGTCAATCAAGTTGAAGGCAGTGGCATGTGCTCCATCAGCTGAGAATCAGCCTCCCTCGCCCTTGAATTTGTAGATTAGCGGCTAAAACCTTGCTTTCAATTGTTGGGACAGCCCTGTATCCCTGTGAATCCTCTTAGCGACAAGAAACACTTGGTGCTTATAGATCTGCAAAGGGAAAGGTACTAATCCGAGAGCCCGACCCATCTCTGTCTGCTCATACGCTCACTCGGTTCACTCCCCTACTCGCCCACTCACTCAGTGAAAACCTTATTTCCAAGCCCTGCAGAGGCAAACTGACTTCAAAGTAGTACATAACACGGTGAGTCACCTGTGTGTAATTTCAGTGGTGTTTCGCTCCACATTGATGTCTGATCTGTGCTCTATGACTAACAGTAGAAAGGGATGTCTGATTGAATCTTCGCCCTTGTTCTCTGGCCTTTCATTTCCACAAAGATACCTTCCTGCCACTTAGGTTCCTCCACAGTTTTCTGTCCCTGACTGTCTCTCCATTTTCTTTTCACTGGCTTGGCTCTTTCTCCCTCCATGCCCGTGCATGTCTTCTGGAGCGTTTCCATCCACAGACACACTCTCAGCTCATCCCGGGGATTTAAATAGAGAGGCCTCATCAGGCTAGCCTTGTTCTCACGATGCCAGGCTTTGTCTACCAAGCTCTGCATGCGCTCTAATTATCCCAAGTGTGCAGAGTTGCCTCCCTTTTTATTGCAACTGGAAATGCGTGTCTGCGTATACCTATGAAATATGTGTGTGTGTGTGTATGCACGCCTGAATCCTCTTACAGCTCAGCTCATCACATATTTAGTCAGTTTTTCTCGATGAGAGATCCCGGGCGGCGGGGACTTGGCAAGGAGTGAGTGGGTTCAAATGGGCGCACTGATGACTGCACATCACTTAAGTTGCACCAGGCCTCCTGCCATATGTAGGCCAATCTGCACAGCCCCAACAACCTTCCTCGTGTACACGCAGCCAACGAGAACACCGCTACACCTGAGTTTGTGTTTTTTTTTTTTTTCGACAATAGCCTGGCTCAGCACAGCTGCATGAGAATTCCTTTTGTCGGTTTATATGCCAGAGTGCTCAGGAATGCGTAGCCTGAAGTGCAAACGGCTCACTGTATTGTGCTGTTAGTGGCTCTCTTCCTGTGATAGCGCTATGAGAGTGAGAGAGTGACTGCACACACTGGCAAGTTCACTAGACAAAAAACATCCCCTGTAATCCCCTGGAAGGAGCCCTGCCATTTCAGACTTTATTTTTTAATGTGTTCTCTGTTTGAGAATGAGAAGGAAGCAAACGTAGGTGGGTTAAACCCTGTCACCTCCCTGCTCACTGCGTGTGTGTGTGTGTGTGTGTGTTTGTCCCTGTGGCTCAGTGAGTCATTCTTGCTGCTTGGGTTTTTCTCCCCATGAATAAAATATCTGGTGTGCTATCTATGAGTTACAGTGCGCTTGTATCTCTGCCTATGGCCCCGCCTGTCTCCTCCTCAGTCCCCGTCTGTCCATACGTGAGCATGACTGTCTGCTCAATCCCCTCCTTGTCTTGCTCAGGTGTGTGTGCCTCTTGTTTTTGTAAGATCAGTGAGTCACTCACAGGCTCGGGCAAGGCCTGTGCACTGATTTGTTGGCTTTTTTTTTTTTTTTTGCCTGTACAAATTGAAATAGAACGGAGGCAGGCAGCTCTGAATCAAAGAGCCAGTTTAAGTATGTGCCTGGCATTGTTTCCCGCTGTGTGCATGCTCAACTGCACCAGAAAATTTAAGAGCATAAATTACTCAAGGGCTTTATTTTTCTTTTTTTTTTATTTACTCACATTTGAATCATCTTCAGCTGAATTTTGTTTCCCTCATCCAACGAGAACAATCAGACTAGGCCTAGTTTTCCCAAACTTCAGTTATAATTGATGTTTCTTTTCTTGGTGCTTTGTTGATTTGTGCCTTTGTCTCCTCCTGCATGTGAGATTGAGTGTGTGAGTGCCACTGTCTGTCTTTGTGTGTATATTTGTGTCTGCATCATATGTCTCTGTCCTTATTTTCTCTGGATGTGCGTGCAGCACACTAGTAGGCTGTTTTTTGATGTTTTGTGTCTTGGCATTATATTTGTCACGCTTTAGGGTGTGATTTGAGGACTGTCACAGCCACTCTTTGCCTTTTCTCAATGTTTTCTGGTTATTTGAAAGCCAGGAGAAGTCCTATTTGATCAGGTTCCCCCTGTGCATGCCCAGGTAAAAACTCTGACTACCACAGATTCATAGCTGTAGGAGAATCGAGGAGCCTTGATAAGCTGGCTGGATGACTGGCAGACTACCTTGCTGCCATGTTTCTCTGTTGTGCTGAGCAACACTGCACAAATACCCCGTCTGCTGCAAGGGAAAACAGAGCATGTTAGTTCCAGCCCCCCCGATCCATCTTCCTGCTTACTGAGCTTCCTTCACATCCCTCCTCTCTCTACCCCTGTCCTTGTTGTGGAAATGGTATCATCCAGACTGAAATCAACAGCAGCATGAAGTCCATCCTTTTTTTTTTTGTTGTAAAGTTTATCCTCTTTTTTTCTCAGGAGAGTGGGAGGGAAATGAAAATGTCAGAACGGTAAGAGATTGAAGCAGTGCAGTGTAATTGTATACCCCCAGAGAGAGGTCTGTGCTGCTGCTGCCGCCGCCGCTGCTTCAGCTATGTGACGGCCCTGTTAGCAGCCTGTCTGATACAGCACTTTCTCAAGGAGAAGGTGGCCAAGGACAAATAGCAGCTCAGTAGGATGTTCCACACGGGATAAAGACAGAACACAGGGGAGATTTTTTCCTACAGAGGAGGGAAGTGGGAAAAGGGAGAAGCTAAAGTTCCACTGTTGACTTCCGAAGCAGAACAGTGTTTTTTTTCCTATAATAGAACCTTGATGAAAAAAAAGTCCCTTTGAGATTTTCCCTCTACTTATCTTCGACTCTTAACTTCATAAACTGTAATTAATGTAATGAGGGGTGTTCATGCGTGATGACGAGCGAAAGCCTACAGATCCCCTCCCTGCCCTCATACAAGCAATAAAAAGAAGGCTTGTGTATTGTATAATTTAAAGAGAAGGTGTAATATACATGAGAGTTAGAGCCCGGCTGGAGTTCTTGGACATAATTTCCTCATTCAAAAATAGAAAACCCCAGATGACGGAGTAGGGGAAATTAATGTAGATTGAATGCCAGAAGGAAACCTTGGGAAATAAAGGACACTCTCAGACATACAAACAGACCATGACATGTCTAATTTCACTGAGAGCATGTGCAGCAACTCCCCTTTCTGCATCAGTCTGCGTCTCCTTTTATTTCCCCTGCATCAATGCACAAGATTTTTAGGAAAACGGTTTTATTATGCAGAAAGAAGAACCTTGCATTAGACAAGAAAAGCAGGAAAGACAGCTGTAGGGCTGCAAGCAGTGATTATGTTTTACTATTGATTCATTTGTTGCTCATTTCTTGAGATTTCTCGAGAGCTCACAGAATTATGTGAAGTGTTTATCACAAGGCCAAGATGATTTCTTCAGTTCTCTTGTTTTTTCCAAAGATATTTATTTAACAAGGGCATGAATAGCTGCAACTTCTCAAATTGAGAAGCTTGTACCAATAAAGACTTTTTGCTTCTTTTTGCTCTATTAGTGACTTAATAGATCAACCATTTATCCGAATTATCAACTACTCTTTCTGTTAATTTGTTAACTAATTGTTTCTGCACTGAATATTTCCCTCAGTGTATGTCTTTGCATGTATCAGTGTGTGTTACTACATCCTCCAGGCATAATTGTAGACAACATATTTAGCATTCAGCTCAAGACCTGCACCCAGATCAGGCGGCGGCTGAGCTATGACACTGATATTATCCCTGTATCTCTCTTATTAATTCTCTAACTAATGACCAGTAGAGGTTTACATTATCTGTAGGGAGAAGTCATTAAAAGACCATTTTCACTAAAACATCTGTGGGAAATGACTCCTAAAGCAGCAATGATTGAGTTTCAGACCTTGAACTGTTGAGTGCTGCCAGATCACAATTTGACGGATGACCTTTGTTTTTTTGACATGAAATGTAACTTTTCCATTTTACATAATAATGCCCTGAAATGGCTTTTTTTTTTTTTTTTTTACTGCGGTACTGCAGCTCATGGACACTGCGGCCATGCACCTCTATCAGCCATTTTGATCTGAGATAAAAACCAATCAAGCACTCTAGAGAATTCCATTAGTTTGATGAGATATGAATATAGCTCCGAGCGCAAATCTCAAGTAGTCGGCTGTTTTCAGACAAACCCATTAAAAGTCATTTGATCTTCTGCAGCTAATTATAGAGCCTTCTGAGCAGCTAGCCACCTTCGCCGTGCCCCACCCCCTCCATTCCTCACCTACCCTCCAACCGCTCCCCTCAGTGTTCACCACATCCCGTCCTTATGTTTCAGGAGCCTATTTAGCGTCGCTGTGCTATTATTGAGGTGCTGGGAGCTGACAGGCGGACACTGCGGCCCAGTCATGCGAGGAAGCAGGGATTTGTCTGCCACATAGTCACTGTCATCCTGCTGGTGTGGGTTTTTTTTTTTCCTTTTTGTGGGGCGGGGGATTCCTCCCGTAGATTACTGCTGAGGGGTCCGACTCGGGTCGTACACTTGCAGGGAAAGACACAGGCACTTGGGGAGCAAGGTCAGATGATTGACAAAAAGCAAGTTCAGTAGACAGTCCTAAAGACGGATGTTCCTGCTGTGAAGTCTGAGCCCTCTCCATAAAGACATGACTGATTAGCTGTTGGCCTCAGCATGTCTCACTGGAGTTATATTCTACACTAGTCTGATTGAAATCCCTCCGCCCTCCCCCAGGGGAGTGACTGAGGGAGGGCAGAGCAGGGCTTAATGACAGATAAGCATATCTACATTACATCCATCATTTTCCCCCTGCTAAAGATGGCCTCCCGTGCATTGCCCTGAGCATCACTGGCTAATGCAGACATGTGGGTTGTGTCTCTGCTGCTCAGTGTCTGCAGGGAGGAAAAAGAAGCATTGAGCTCTGCAATCAGAGCACAGATTCATTTAAAATCAGCACGGGTGGTTATGGGAGAGCAGCACTGCATGCTGGGACTGAAGTCATTACTTCCAAATGGTAATCAGAGTCTGGGCAAACGCAACCTGTAACACAACCTTGTATGATATTGAGAAAAGTTTACTTAAATATTTAATATATATTCAATATTTATATATTTAATGTTTTTATTATTTAATACGTTCTGGATAATGTAATCTGTGATAAAAAAAACACTTAAACATCAACTCCACAGCTCTTATGGTTCATATGATTATTTGAATGACAGGCTGTCACGCAATTAACACTTGATAGCAAGTTTCCTGCAAACACAATTCAAATTTTTTCTAAAAAAGAAAGAAAATCCACAGTTATTCATACGTTTTTGTCCATTGACTTTTCAGCTGATTGCAAAGTTTTCCAATCACACATCCGTAGTAAAATATTACAACAAATCTTATTTACTGTGTTTCTCTTATAGTATGAGATCCAAACTTGTTTAAATTCACTGCTGTACCAAAGTCAAAACCCCTGGTATCATGACAGTACTGTATATAAGGTCAACAACGTCCTCCTCTCTTTGGCGTTCCCACACAGTACATCTGTCACCTGCTATCATTTCATTGTCAGATATTTTGGAAACACTGCTACGTGTCCTTGGTCTCGTTCTTCTTCCTGCAGTTCTCTGGCTGGTCTCCTGCTCCAGCGTGGCCTCACCATAACTCACGGTTGCCTTGTAGCAACTGAATGTGATATTTCCATGTTGTCCTTGAAACGGCTTCTCCCCGCCTGCTCTCAATGTCAGCTCCCACTGAGCAGCTTTTCCCCCCACAGTCCCACTGATTTAGACACAGTGTTTCTCCTCCTCTCTTCTCTCCTACTGCCGACTGTTCTCAACTGCACATTTTAGGACAAATTGACTATTTTGTGTCTTACTTAGTTCACTGGAACGTTCTGTCCTTGTGCATCCTCACCTCCCTCTCCTCACACTCTGCGATCTCTCTATTACACTTCTCACCTCATGGCCCTTTAATTTCTCTTTTGCTTGCTCAACAATTACATGCTCATTAACTGAGGGGGTTCAGGCAGGAGAGAGAGACGTCAGTGACAGGGCTGGAGGCCTTGCTGAGGTGCTCTGCTACTGTTGTTCCTTTATTGACAAGTCTGCTGCCTGTCTGTCTGCCTGCCTGCCTGCCTGCCTGCCTGGTCCTGAGCAACACCCGCATGGTGCTGCATGCTGATCAGTGTAGAGTCATCCAGCAGGAAAATGAAAGAGCGCGAGTGGGAGTGACGGAAGGAAGGAAAAGGAAGGAAGGATGCGGCACTGTGTTTTCACTCAACTCAGAGGGTATGAGAGGAGGAGAAGCAAGAGAAAGTGAAGTGAGCACAGGTCATTTCTTCCAAATCCCCTCTCCTCGGCGCAAGAGATTAGGCGGCTGTGCTCTTCGGCAGGCGAGAGAGGCACGCTCCTGCATCTAATCCTCCTCTTTTAAACTGCTGAGAGTGCACTACAAAGTGGCGAAAGAGTCGGCGTCCACATAAAGCAGCCCGTGGAAAACAGGGGCCCATAGTTCAAAACAAACTGAGCCCCCTCTAACAATCGCCTAAGCTCTAAATCTCTTGTGTAGCTGCCACCAGAGCCAAACCAGGCACAGACTTTTTCCCGCCCACCTATCGCTTCACACCAGGCTCTCTCTCCATCAAATCACCTGAACTTCCCCACAGGAAGCCAGCACTGTGTCAGAAATGCCCCTGCAACCCTCATTAACTTCTCTGCCACGGTGATGTCAGGCTTAGACACGTGCATGACAGCAATTTACACAATGTATACCAGCACACGCAGCCCATCCCTCTCCTGCTCCACTTACTGGCTGGATAGACCTCCCACCCAGCACAAAAAGGCTTTTAATAAATGGACAGGCAACGGCCAATTTAATCATGCTAATGTGTATGTTACAGTGGGTGGCTTATTGGCTATTTGATCTCCATACTGGCTCACTTGGAGAGAAATAGGAGCAGAATTTGCAAGAGAAAGACTGAAAAAATGCAAGCTTTGGGTCAGGGCAAGCAGTGAAGTGAAAATAAGAGAAAGCTAGTCAATTTAGTCTCCTGAACTAATTAACAAAGACAGCAGTTCGAAGTCCGCTGAAGGGAAAGACAGCAGAAACAAAGGAAACAGGGGAGATTACTAGGCAAAAGCCAATCTTTCCTGTTAAAACAGTGGAATCTGCTCATGCATCATGGGAGATGAGGTATCAAGTCAAGGCCAAATGCAAAGTTTGACTTAGTGTTGAGGCTAGTTGTCCTGTCTATTTTAGCCATAAACATCTGGCACAGTGATGCCAAGAATGTAATCCTCTCTAGGCCACGTGGACAGTAAGCCCGGATAGAGAGGGATGAGAGGGTCGCCAGCTCACATGGCTTGGACGGAGAGAGAGAGAGAGACAGACTGAGAGAGAGAGAGAGAGACAGAGAGTAACAGAGAAGCAGGTGGCAAGGTGAATGTGTAGACATATTTGAGACTCGATGGGATGGTGCACATAGAGTTGTCCAAAGTGCTCAAAGAGAAGAGAGATGAAAGGAGGGAGATGGCGGATTGGATGGGTTGCTCATGCAGAGAGCTTTTAGTGGACAGAGGGGAAGAATGGGTAATTGTACCATCAGGAGCTCTGCAGAAGAAGTAGACGTGCTCGAACATATAGTTGACACGCCGTGCAGCTGTTGGACTGCTACAAAATTCACCACCAAAAAGGACCTCAATCATCACAGACCTCAAGTCATTAATGCAAAATGAAAAGCAATTATCCTCTTCCTGCAAGAAATAGTTTTTACACTCCAGCGCCTTATTTATGCAATCATACACCTGCGTAGCTTAGCAACTAAACAACAAGCTCGGGGTAAACCCTCGGTGTAATTATCTCTTTATCGCTGCGGCACACATTTATCACTTATTTCTCTGTTGACTGATTTTAATGCATATAGCATCTCTGCAAACATCAACTCACCGTAGAATCTAGTTTTTTGGCTTGTTTTGTAGTATTTGTGTTTTAGATGTTTAAGGATTATCGACTTCAATTCAGTTACCCCTCCAAAGACCCTCTTGTTCAGAACCGTAACAATTTACATTTATAGAGCCTATGTGATATGATAATTTCTTCGTCAAAGCTGTTGTAACAACTTATTACTGATCTTAAAAAGCCAAAACAGAAGAGAAACATATATGTTTCCAGCAATTTATAATTATCGAGATAGTTCAACTTCAGTAAGCATCAAAGAGTGCACTTTTTGCTGGCTAATAGTCACACGATTCTGGCCTGAATCTCCCCTTCAGCCTCTCTTTGTTCCTGCATTCCTTGCCTCTTTCATGACATCTCTTGACAGTGATTGTACTAACAAGGAAGCTAAAGTCAAGCCCTTGCTATCACTTGACGTGTCTCTCCCTAAATTCGGCAGCATACACTGCAAATAGCAGACCTTGAGCAGAATCCAGATAAATTTGCTCCCTTGCTTCCTCCTCTCCCTCATCCCTTGTCCTCTCTGTCTCCTGCTCCTCAGCCAGCTAGAAACCAATATGCTCTGTGGCTACCTAATCTAACCAGGTAGGCAGGGAGAACCAAATACAATATCGTGATGGCTGTGGATGACCCTCGAGCCGTGTGTGATGGTGAGTAATAATATTCCAGGGAGAGGCATGCAGCCTGAAATCTGTGTCAAGAGAGGCCGTGGGGGAAATGGCTCTTCGGTCCTGCCGTTGCTCTGCCCTGCTCTCCTCGCTTCACTGGAAGCCCCTGCCCTCAGAATGAAAGAATAATGAAACACAAGATGCAACAGGCATCCTGATGTCGGCTGTCAGACACTCGACGCATGTTCACAAGCCGGCATCTGAACAGCAGCTCTGTGTGTCTGTCTGAGGCGCCGAGGATAACAACCGAGACAAAGATGCAGAGACCACACTGACAGCCCTGGGTGTCAGAGGGAGAAAACTGTGTGAAGTGAGGGAAGGGAAGGGATTAAAATGTGGAGAAGTGAGGACCATTTCCCCTCCATGTCAATGAGTGGCTTGGCTATTCGCACCAAGGAATGTTTTTTTCCCATGACTGGATGCCCTTTGGTCAGTTGGACCTACACTATAAAGGTCTGAGCTGCACTTTGCAGGAGTTAGTTTGCTCTTTGGTTTCTCTCTGTGTGAAAACCCTCTCGCAGTAAGACCTTTCTTCCAAGAAGGTAAAAGTTTTTCTATGAATTCAGCCACAAAGACTTTCAGCACTTTATCTAACTGTGCAGTAACAGTCACAAGAAGTTGAGCTGGATGAGCTGTAAGGAGCTGCAGTGTTCTGTCCAATACTGTGGACGATTTTGTAATGTGGATTGGTGAATCTGGAAAATTCAGGAATCTGGGGAGAAAAAAAAGGATTTCATGGGGTCTACCACTTCAGTTGCAGGTGTAAATATGTGTTTGTACTCACCATGTGTGAAATACACTAACCCTGGCCTACAGGTAGGATTTATTTTATAAATGAGTACATCAGTAAGTTGCTGAAAACAATGGTTTTAAAGTTTTTGTTGTTTTTTTTCATCAAACTGGAAAAAAATACAGCGGTACATGAAAGAACAATGCCCAGCTCTTGCAATCCCCATAATAAAATCATCACACTCACAGTGAGCCAACTGTGAAACATCATTGCATGTCAGAATCACTTTGATTCTTCAATTTGACACTGAAATTAAATGAATGCGACACAAGCAGGTTATTTGCTTTTTTTAATCAGCCTTTGACAGAATTTTTCATTTGAGACAATGGAGTTTGATACCTTGGTCTATTTTACCCTAAATCCCCTCTGAGCTCTTAGTTATAGCATTGTGATGAAAACTATAAGATGAAATACCATTCTAGTTAGAATAATACCACTTAACCAAAAACATTATCCCAATGTTTGAGTGTTATTTTTTTCTCTCTAAACAAACTGTATTGGTGAGCGCAGGCCTGGAGGACGAGACCCCAGCGGCCCACCAACCAGAGCCACTTTTAAATAGCCCAGACACACCTTCTCCCCAGTGAAAAGGCAGCATGCTGCACGAAGAAAAAAAGGCACTTTGCTCTAATTAACAGTGTTTTTCTCTCCTCTTGGCCCAGTACTGCTTCAGTTCGCCACATTTACATTTACAGGGCAGGCTTTTAGTTGACACTGTTGTCCAAAGCCACTTAAAAATGAACACATAGAATACTTACCAGATCAACAGCGACTGCATGCAGCCAGCAGTGAGGAGGGCAGGGGTGGGAGCAACAGTGCCCCAACAATGTGCTTTTGATAAAACAATGATCCTCTAAAAAAATGAAAGGAAAAGGAAAGAAAAAAGGAAATGTGAGCTAAGGAGAAATGTCAAAGGCTTCTTTTTTATTAGAGCAATTTATAGCAAGCAGGGGAGAAAGATTAGAGGGAGAGGATATGATTGAGCAGTGAGATGGTGAAAAGATGAGGCTCCCCTGAAGAGATGAATTTTCAGACTTTGACCGAAAATGTGTGAATGTGAAGGTCTTGTTGCAGGGCCCCCTGCTGCTTGACAGTGCCAAACTTGGAAATTTGGAAAGCTTTGTTTAAACGTGCTTTGGTGAGATTCATTTCCAAGTGAACTTGCGATGATAGCTTGTAGATAGGCCTATATTATAGATCTGAGATATTTGCTCTGGACAAGTGGAATTTTAACCAGGATTTTCAATTGCAAACATGAATCATCTACTTTCGTCTTTGTTAACATGTGCTTTAGATGCCAGAAACGGACACACTTGAGCTTTTGAACTTGCTATTTAACTTGTGCCTCCTCTCCTGCTGCTGCATTTGAAGAACACTTTACCCTCTCAAAAATAGACTAAAACACCAAGTAAATCCCGACAGTTGGCTCCTAAAACAGGGTTTGTGGAATATTCAGTATGAAGCAAGCTGCATTCACATGCACTGCGAGTTGGGATCTTGTCTCACTCGACAGCTGAACTGGTTTTGCAGTCAGTTGCTTCTTGCCACAAAAAAAGCCCAAGTGCCCTCACTGACTCTACAGACAGGACCACAAACTCCAGTTTTATTGTTTTCATCCAGACCGTCTCAGTTCGGCCGCTGTCATGGCATCATAAAACTCAGAGTAAATACATTTTCTCCAAACTCAAATTCAAACTAAAACCTAAACTCAAGCACAAACTCAAGTTCAAACTCAAGTTAACTTTTCAATTCAGGTGGATGTCTCAGGTTGTTTCACTAACTTTTCTCACATCCATCTAGTTAAATAATGCAGGGCAGCATTCAGTCATCGTATTTAAATTGGATGTTTCTAGATAAAATCGGGCTGCGTTTTCATTTATACAATGTTCAAAAAAACTATGAGTCTCACCAAGTCACCAGTTAAGAGCCATTTTAAAAATAACTGGTGGTAGTCAAGGCTCATAGATATATGCAGACTGATGCAGTTTGCCTTTTCCCTGAATAGGGTCATGTGGTAGAGGCATGACATCCTGACTGATAGGACTCAATCAGGAAGTGAACGTGGGTGTTTGCGTCATTGTTTCCAAAAGTCTCTGTTTCCACTCACCCCGGCTACGTTAGAGTTTTCTCCAGAGTTTTCAAACTCATAAGGGGTCAGCAGCGTTTCTGAGGGTGTGAGTGTTAGTTGTTCTAATACACTGCACTCGTGTTGATGTCAGGTGCAAAAGTAGCAAAAGTTATGTGGCTCAAAATTAAAACGTATTAGCGTGAGTGCAGCCTTAATAAGGATGTTTTTATCTAGACATGTTTTTTATTCTAAAGTTTAGTTTTGTGAAGAAAAAGATCTGGTTGTAGCAAGGTTTTTCATTTCATTGCAATCAGGGAATTTATTTGTATTTTTAGCAAAAAATTATACATAATGTCAAAAGAATGGTGACATTTGAAAGCACAAGTTTGTTATTAGTTGAGCTTTGGAAAATATATTCGGAGGACAGAAGCATCTCACCCGTCCCTGCTCCTTACAATCCTTAACTTGTAAACCTGCGCACATAAATTTGCAGAAGCAGTCATTAGGCTGTGAACAAACTGACTTTCAACCATCCAGACTCACCTTTTCTATGTGGCACTAACCTGCTCCAACTCATCCTGAAAACTGAATTACTGGTCAGATCCTTTTCTTTGTCATGATGCTTCTCAGAACTCAAGCAGCGATTTACTGTCTGGTAAACGTTTAAAAAGAAAGAAACGAGCAGCAGTTGGTGCAGTGTGTGCTCATCATGGGGAGCGACATTGCTGAACGCACTTATACACACTGCCATGGCAATGGACGCAGCTTTTTGTCCAGGAGGGGACAGAGCACAGACATAGCTTTGTGCACTGTATGTCTGCTCTGTATGTCAGCGTCAGGGGGAAGTATGTGGTCTTATGGAGCTGAGGGTCATTATTTTGTGTACACAAGGACGTGGCGTCGCTGAATGTAGCGAACAGGGCAGAGCAGCTGTTACTGTGAGCATCATCCTTTGTGCCTTTCACACAGCCTTCATCGCTCCCATCTCTTCTCCCTCTCTGCCACACTGTCTCAAATGCCAGTCTCTTACAACTGTGGCCTCATTCCCTCTTTCTCCATTATAATTTTTTTCTCAATCTCGAGCCCCCCTCCTCTTTTTCCTTTTCCTTTTTTTTCCTCCTTACTGTCCTCTTGCTCTGTTGCTGCGAGCTTCTGATTATCTATCTCCCCGTTTTCTTCTCCCTCCCCCTCTCACTCCTTCCTGCTCCACTTCTTCAATCTGTTTCTCTCTTTCTCCCTCTCCTTTTCCCTCCTCTCTCTCTCTCTCTGCCTCTTTCCCTCTGCCTCTTTTGCTCCTGCAGCCTCAGTGTTCCTCTGTCTGAATAGCAGGGATGCTTTTGTAGAAGGTTTCCATAGTGATGTGCCATTTGAACAAGTCTTCATTCACGTCTGTTGGCTCCAAGCTGGAGAGAGGCCATGTTATCTCCCCCTGACACACAGGCAGACCTGTGCCACTCAATCCCCACAACTGTTAGCCTGCAACCAGCGAGCTGCTGCGCATCTTCTAGCTGGAGCTTAATTACCAACTCGTCTCGCTTCTGTTCATCTCCCGTTACTGAGTATGGCAACATTAGCATGGCACTCAGTGAGATTTAGTTGCTCAATCACAGCCTGAATTGGAAACTGTAAGTCAGGTATATTTTAAGGTGGAACATGTTGAATATCACTGCCTGTAAATAATTACCACAAGACTGGATGCAATTTACATTGTGGTTATTACACAACCCTACAACATTTCCATTTTAGCAAAGGTGATCTCAAATAATCAACACTAGGAGTTGTAGATTTCCTAAAAATGTTAACTCTGAGAAAACATTGGTAGTTTTGTATTTTCTTCCATCATGCAATTTTAATCATATTTGTATGACCCTCACGTTTATTTTTAAACTGATGGATATCTTAACCCAATCTGTTCTTTTATTTTATTAAAGAACACAACAAACCATGCGAAATGTACTTACATCTATCATTATACAAGCACAGTATGACAATAATCAGATTTACTGAGTGTAATGTTATTTTTCTTACCACCTCATTAAATATGCACATATTTTGGATTTGGATAAATCTATTTATAAATAAGCAACTTTGTCGTACAGAATACTCTGCCAATTGGCAACCCAATAAAAACAGGTTTGTGGCCTATTTTGGTTTCAGATCAAAGTTTAGGAAAAGTTGATTAAGGGGGATCTATTTGTAATATGTGTCAGAAATATAATATTATACTCACAAGGATTTTTTCATTGATATATATTGACTTAAAAATAACACTTTTTGTGTTTTTATTACCTTAGAGTGAGCCTTTCATATCTTTGGGAGGGGGGTCCTCTTCCACAGAGTCTGCCATGTTTCTTATAAGCTTTGAATGAACAAACTAAATACCGGCTCTTAGGACCTTATGGGCGGGTTTTTGCAAGTTTTGTGTCTGTCCTACAAACTTGGAAGGGAAAGGCGAACTGAGCTGTGGTCAGCGGGTTGCAATCTGCAACCTTCCCACTTGATGCTACTAAACGCTTCACATTGGAACTTCAGGTCCAGTTTGGAATTAAGGATGACCTGCTCAGAGACACTAGATCTGTTTCAAGAACTTGAGAGCAATACAGTCACATGACACCAAACTCAAAATGAGTAACTACAAAGGCGGCAGGCTAATCTCAAAGCAGCCCACTGAACTCAGGAGCCAAACAGGTTGAAATTTCCTCACTGAAGCTTTCTCAGATCTTTCATCACTTTGAACTCTCATAAGTCGATCAACTCCTCTTCCCCTCTGAATATTTTTTATTTGGAGTGAGACATGAAACGAAATATAGGATATGATTGCGTCAATGGTATTTCCAGTGATTCTAGCCTTGGATCAGTTCCACACAGTCTCATTAACAAAGGCATGTTCAATCAAGCACAGGTTGAGCGGAAAGGATTACAAATAGGCTTACCGTCTGAACCGGGGCTGGTACCGGCGTGTCGTGGCCGTGCCATTGTCTTCCACTGTAGGTGCGGGGTGTGTGGTGTTTTTCCATTCTCTTGCGACAGTTCGGGAAAGAAGGAACAGCCAACTTCCTCCCCTCTCCGAACCTGTCTGGCTGTGAATGATGGGTGCTTAATGAGCCCCACAGAGGTGACCGCTGGCGAGCAGACACATAATGTTCAGCCTTTTGTGGAGAATCTCCCAGTCACCTCAAACTCTTACAAAAACAGCCCGCACAGGCTTACTAATTAATCTCATGGTTTTTCATTTTACACATTCGGTAAAATGTTTTTCTGCAGCTTACTGTGTTTAAACAATGTGAAAATGTTTGATATGGAAACAAAGTACAAGAAAATTACCAGAACATGTTTTTTCATTATTGTTGTTGTCAGGAGAAGATGAGACTCACTTCCAAAGAGTGGAAAGTGAATGATGTCTCTCTTTAAAGAGAAAAAGGAGTTCCCACACAGAGTTTATGTGGAGTTGTAAATTTCACAGCTTTAAGTTGTTTTCCTTGAGGAGAAAGTGGAACTTTGAGGACTTCACTGTTCCCCAAACAGTGGGAGCATTTTTCACACTGTGGGTTTTGAGCGGTGACTCATAGGGCAGTTTCAGAGTAATCTTGGGACACTTCAGATGGTGAAGACAAAAGGCCATTTCTCTCAGACAGGGGAGCTCATTTGCATTGCAGTGAGGGGCTGCCCTTTTGATTCAGAGACTAAGGACATGACACCTTTTTCCTTTTATTATTCTGTTTTTACTGTCTGCCCTTTGGAGGGTGGGAGGTGGTGGAGGTGTTTGGTCAGTAGGAAAATGTCACCATGACTGCATGTCCTCCCCCCTCTCATCTGCTGTCTGGTGCTGATGAACTGCTTGTGTAGTGGTGATGTCAGTGGCTCAGACTCTGTCCTCCCACAGGCTTTACCATGGGAGAAGTCACAACAGTGTCACACCACCTTGTTTGGCACGAGTTTGTGTTTGTGGCATTGATAGATAGTTAAAAGGTTTCAAAAGGAAGGGTTTTTTTTTTTAGCATCTATATCCAGTACTTGGACACAGAGGTTGTGCAACACTGAAACACTGCAAGAAAAACATTTCTTTGCACTTGCCATGCTCTTCTGGCACTAAAGCAAAAATGTTTGCCTGATTCTGCCCCAGTGTGTGATATTTAGATAGCACGCTGACATGACTTGTAACACAACAGCATCAGTGTCTAGTGTGACATTTTACATATGCGTGGGGAAGTGCTTTCTAAACAATAACAGTGGCATGACATGGAAATAACAATAATTTACCCCCCCTGTTAAATTGTCATTGATCTCGTATTCTGTTCAGATGGTAAGAATCAAACCTCCCCTCAAGTTGCAGAAAATTTTGTGAACCATTTATCTCATTTGAGTTAATAGGTAGCTCCTGCTTATTAAGTTTCCTGGCGGTGGGTTGCAAACATAGCATGTCCTCAAAACGTCCCAACCCTCACAACCCTGTTATCTGTTCTGGAGCTAAAAGCATTAGTTTACCTGCAAAATAATCAAGAACTGTTTTAATGAAATGATCTTTCAGTCAAGCAAAAAGTATGAAAAAATGCGTGACAAATATTCAGACATTTAATTTAATTTATTGTGTTTGGATTGCAGGTTGGGCAAAGCATGACATTTAAAGATGTTTTTTTTTAACAATCCAAAGACAAAAAAAATATTAATTAATGGGGAAAAAATTAACAGAATAATATCTACTGAAAATAAAAGTTGGTGGCCCTAAAAATGAGTCACATGTCTATGGTCATATCTGCTTCGATGGTGTTATCTGTTGTTTTCTGTCTCAAACCCTTCTTGTGTACAAATCACCTTCTCTGGAAGCACCAGCTGTTATCTCTTTAACGTGTCCCATCACAGCTTTGTTTTATAATTTTTTGCACACTCTAACATTTCCAGCCAGTATAAACATCCAAACCAGGCTTTTTTAGTTGGATTAAGCTCATAATCTGTATAAGCAAAACTTGACTGAGCTTGATCGTTCCCTATTGGTTTAGATCACTCTTGCATGTACAGATGATTGTATTCTGGTCGGTGCCATAATGGCCACACAGTGAACTTACTGCAGTGCTGTGTTTGGAAAATAGCAGCACTGATACCACTTGTGGGAAACGACTCTTTTCCTTGCAGCCCACAATGAGACTTAAATGTCACAACTGAAACTGCAATCAATGCAGGTTAAGTTGCTCTTTATATTCTTAAACATGTGAAACATGTAAACAACATCCATTTAACCCTCTTAGCCCCCCCATCCTTCTGCATCACTACATACTCACAGTAATTAGGGGTTGAAAACGTCTCTTTTGCATCATTTTCCTTTTTGAACAGCCTTTAGACAGCCAGGACTCTTGGCACGTCGATCAGTGAGTGACTCAGACCTCTGCATACATATTGTGGATATTTTGTTTTATGGGGCATTAAATTACATGTTGTGTATTTTGAAACCAACTCACAGGGATATTTTGCCATTACAAAGGCAACAAACTCAAGAGACAATGAACGGCATATGTTACACTAAATGCTGTTGTATAAAAGCAATAATAGAAGCTAATAAAGAAATAGAAATGCTGTAATTGCTCCCCTTAGAGTAATAGCCAAAAGCAGTTGATTGCAGAGAGCACCGCTGCCTCACACACATCAATGTCCATATACATCTTATTGCAAGCAATAAGACATGGAAATCAATACTTATTTTGTGTCAATGTATACTTTACATATGGATCATATTCCTGTTCGTGTTTGTGTGGCCTTCTCACCGCTGCCTATCTTGTTTAAGCATTAAGTCACCACAGGGAAGGATTAGGTGGATTAACGATGCCAGGCATTTCTCTACAGAGTCACATGGACACTAAGCATTCTGGGAACCCATGTGTCCTGAATGCTACCTCATTCTGGAGCTGCTTTTCTAGGGGCTAGACGGTGACGATGAGTTCACTATACCTCTGCCAAAATTAGACTGGTTGCCACCGCTTTAGTGAAGCCTACAGAGTTTAGAGACCAGCTGACTGTGGAGTTGTTTTTGTATGTGAGAAAGGCAATTGAGCTTAATTTTCAAAAAAAAAAAAGTATTAATTCATTTATTTATTTTGACAGAAATGTGAGAAATGCTAACCCATCTATTAGACTGTCTATTCACAGAGGTGTTATTATACAGTTTGTTTTGGCTGCGTCAAAGTTACAGTAACTGTGTTTAGTTACAGGCTCAGACGTCGGAGTCATGAACATTACAGCCTTATATTTATATTTATTTAACTCCCTTTCCCACTATCCTCTTGGTGTGTGTCCTGAGCTCACACACTGCTGATCATGGTGCCCTAAGTGGTTGACCTGAGACCACACATTTATACACACAAGCACACACACAAGCACACACAGATAGGATTAGCTTTTTTGGATCTTGCCCAGACGCTGTGTGGTAGGTCATGTAATAACTGACCCGCACCGGTCCCAGGAGGGTTTTTTCTAAAACCTCATTAAGCAACACTACCTGTTTGTAAGTTTGTTCCAGTGCTCTCAGTTGAACTTTAATTTTTCTCTTATTCCTACTGATGTCTGCAAACAGAGAACAGACCAAATTTCCTCCCTCAGAACCTTTGGAAGAATCATTACTGTGTTTTATTTTGTGCAGCAAAAATAAAGTAAAGAAAATTTGCTTCCACAGACAAGAAAGTTTCTTATAATAAATAATCCATCACATTAAATGTAAAGCCTTTATTGGGTATCCTCTGATTTATCATTGTTTCATTGCAGCATTCAGCATTTTTATGTGAATCTGTTAATTAACGCTCTTCACCCTATCTGTCACCCAAAGCAAGAAATGAACGTGACTTGGACGTAAACCTGCAGAAAAACAAATCTTACTCTCACATGTGTGTATTTCTATTTCTATTTAAGATAGTTGTGAGACTTTGAAGGTTATATTACAACAATGAAAAACAAGCTGAATATAGAATGACTAATGGTTTAATTTAGCAGTAAATAGGCTGTAATTCTAGTTAATACAACTCTTCTGCTTTAAGTATAAACAGATAATGTTTTCCAATAGAAAAGAAGACAGATTTACTGCTGATGTGTGTGTGTGTGTTTGGGTTGCTCATTAAAGGTAGACTCATAGGGTATATTTATCTGTTACGAGAATAAAAAAAAAAAAAAAGGCTGCGTTTGTTTGTGTGTGCATGATTTTCCATGCGTTATTTCACGACAAGCAGTGTCGTGTCTCAGCTTGTTTTATGTGAAACTTGGCTCCAAACACAGAGCAGGCTAATAAAATGTGTTTGTGTGCTGGAGGCAGACTGGGAAAGAAGCGACAGACTAGTGTGTGTTTGCAGTAAAGAGTGAAAACGAGCTAAATGATCCTCAGCCCACACAGCTTTTGACAAGCGTCTGTGGTGGCAGGCCTGTCTCTCCTGTGTTCACACCGCCTCACGTCACTCTTTATTGCATCGCATTCTGCATTCATTTGAAAGTAATATGTCAAGCGGGGACATAAGCCAATCGGCACACATTCCCTGCTGCCGTTGTCTATTTACCCTGTTTGTCTGGGCTTTCTTCTCTCACTGCTTCTCCCTTCTCCCATCTTCCACTCCTTCTCTCCCTCCTTTGTCTCTCCCTCTGACTTGATGAGCCTTCACACGGCAGCAGGTGCTCACACTTACACATAACATCTCGCGGTGAGTCAGTAATGAGAGATGGATGCTTGATGAATTACACTCGTTAGGTGTGGCAGCTTATTTATTAGTCACCGTGTATACATGTCTGTCACTGCTATATACTTTTAAGCCTAAAAGCAGAGCTTATACATCTATAAATTGAAAGAAAGCAGAAAAATCTTTCCACTAATGCTCTAGATACTTCAGTACAATATATTTCCTTAAGGTAGAAGGTTCTTATAAGAGGAAAATAATAATG
>JAPZDY010000024.1:22836489-22853322 GCA_029783645.1 Ctenochaetus hawaiiensis
TTTATCACTCACCGTGTGTACATGTCTGTCACTGCTATGTAAGTTTAAGCCTAAAAGCAGAGCTTATACATCTATAAATTGAAAGAAAGCAGAAAAATCTTCCACTAATGCTCTAGCTACTTCAGTACAATACAATTCCTTAAGGTAGAAGGTTCTTATAAGAGGGAAAAATAATGAAAATGCGTTACTACCTTATCTCTAAAAAAAATTGTCTGTAATATTTAAAATAATGTTATTTTTGTGCATTTTTGCATCCACATTCCCATAAACTGCCAAGCTTGTTGTTAGTGACTCATCTGTTTTTATCCCAGTTGGTAAAAAGTGATTACAGTTCTTGGGGGAATCCAGCCAGCCCTTCCCACCTTGTAAAACCTTCAGGGTTACCAATGTGAATTAGGCCCAGCAGAGACTTATTGTATCTGGTGTTGGTTTGCACCAGGACCATCAATACCACCAGTGACTTTCTGCAGTGGACCTTTATCATCCAACTAAACTAGAGGAAAAGTGATCCTAAAGGGCTGCCGTCCATGTCGTTTTTGCCGTCTTTGTTTTACAACTTGAACTTTAAAATGAAGTCCTGCCCTGAACTTCTGTTTCATGTGGAGACACGACAGACCACAGAGGAAAATTACTGTCACAGTTATTTTATTTGACCTTTATGGAGAAGTTCAGTTACATCAAATCACAGCAAAAAGACAAACAAGGCCAAAACTCTGATCCACAGCTAAAAGTGTTCTGTAGCCAGCTCCCTCCTGAGTCTGACAGTCACTTTTTCTCTTTTTTTTCCCTTCCCATCCCATTTCACCTGCCTTTGCTGGCTGATGGAAGAATTTGTTCTTGGATGATGTAAAAAATTGTGACAATGACACTCCTGCTGAGGGCCTGAGTGGTCTTGAAATAAATTGCCGAGTCATAGCTGTCAAAAAACTGAGTCACCACCAAAATAATTCAGTTTCAAGATTAGACCAAAACTCTTAACACATTGTGTGAGGAGCAACAATGATGATTATTTCTCCTGCAGAAGTACGTGTCTGTGTTTAAGGATGTCACAGTTTGCCTGAGGCCAGTCATCCCTCAGGTTCAGGGGTTGTTTCTGAGGAGACAGGAACCACAGACCAGACAAGTTTCTTCCTCTGCCCTGCTGTTTCCCTTCAGGCCCTGTGTCTTGTAGCTCCTTTTACACAGCCTCTTCATGGCAGGAATATTGCAACTCACCGTTATGTGCAAAAGTTACATATAAAGGTCAAAGGGTAAAGGAAGTGATAAAATCACATCGTCATTAGCATAAGTAGTCGGCCTGAGATGTTGTGTATTAACCATGTATTAATTGTGACACTCACAAGGGAGATTTTAAAACAGCTGGCAGCAGTTAGCAGCTAGCTAGATAAAGAAGCAACCAAAAATATCTGCCACTTGGGGAGATAACAAGGTTTGGGAACTTCTTATCCTCTGAACAGGAACTGCCACAAACAGAGGTGGTATATGATTGTTAATACCACGTTATGCTACTGTTGAACACGTGTTATAAATCATGCATTATGCTTGTCACGCCTCTCTATGATCCACAACTGCAATTACGTCATTTAAAATCAACACTGAAAGGGCCTTGTGTCAATCGTCTTTGGTTTAGTGAAAATAAAGAAATGGGTCTCTGTTGTGTATTTGCTCCATGTCAAAAAGGGCTTGTGCCACATCTATTGCTCTCTGCTGCCCCCAATGGCAGTTCTCCATTTGTAAGCATGGCCAAGAGTAGGTCTTGAACAGACATGTGCATGCAGATTTGAGGCAGTGGTATAAACCACCTCCACTCTGCCCCCACTGCCATTGTCCTGGAATCAAAGACAAACTTTATGACTTGAAAGGAGTCAAAGGGGTGTTCAGAGGGCCCCAAACCCTGTTTTTCCACAGCCACAGTTGTGGTCAGGCTATCCCCGCCTCACTTGTCTTCCTCTCTAATGTGCTTCCGTGTGTCCCTCATTTTCTCCCCACCTCTTGGCTCCTCATAGGGCCCACACCACTATCACAAAGGAATGAGAGGGAGGAATAAGAGGGAGGAGAGCAAACAAGCCTGTGGTGGCACAGAGAGGGAGGAGGAGTGGAGCAGGACAAAGACGTGGAGATGTAGAAACGAGGGGGAATTATGTGAAAGGCTGTTGTTCCTCCGGGACCAAATCAAGACTGACCAGTGTGTCTTTTGCATACGTGGATGAACATGTGTCTGCGTGGCTGTTTGTATGTATTCTGTGTGTTTTATGATTGTCTGTTTTCCTGGGCACCACACCACAGCTTGTGCAACTGAATGTACGCATGCCTGTGTGGCCGAAGCTGCATTCAGTTTATGTGAGTATGCGTGCAGACTCAGCTCTGGCTGGCTCTGCGGCTCACTCGCATGCTACAGCCAACTGCTGATTACACAGCACTTGTTTTGTCCTCTCTCTACTCTGTTCTGCGCCTATTATCAGCCTGGGAGCCTGCGCAGAGTTAGACGGAGAGCTTTGTTTAACACACTGTTTCTCAAGTCTCCCTCTCTAGCTGTTTTTCTCTGTGGCTCTGCACATCAGAGGACACCCCTGCATGTATCTCCCCAAGGCGTAGGACCCAGCAAACGGTCAAACACTTGAGTCCAACAGTCCCTGCTCATTCCCTTGATCTTTCTCCGGGGCTGAAGCCTGTTTACTCAGCCCGATGACATTATGACAATCAAGAGCAGATCAGTTCCATTCCACTTCCTGTCTGCAGGCTCCCTGGTGTGTGTTTCGGGATAGTTTGGCATGCAGAGTTACATCGCCTCAGTGATTCATTAGAGTTTTCCGTGCTGTGACACCACAAGCATCAGGCGAGTGTTAGCAGGCCGTGACTTATTGTCTCAATAAGGGGCTGATGAGAGGATTGTTGCTAGCCTGACACTGTGTCATCTAAAATGCAGTCGTGGAGGTCGATCACACAGTGGAATCATAAGTTGGTGTCCATTTTCTAAAGTGAGTGGCATAAAGTCATTTCGAGTTAGGGGCAGGCAGACTGGGTGTTCCTGCTTCCTGCTTGCTGATGGAGGAACTGCAGGGTTCAGTAAATGATTACAGGAAAGACAACAGCAAAGAGAGATAGCAGTTTTCCCCTCATTTTCAGAGGGATGTAAAGTAAACAAAGGGCAACTCTGCTAGGAAATCATAAAAATGTGTCTTTAACAAACCCTGTGGTATCTCATACCATATGTTTTCATTACATCATGCTGTTGCACATATGTGTCTGTACAGCAGTATGATGTAGATCAGGAACCATTTTTGTTTACCTTGGAGAGTAAATGATCCATCGTTTGTGGAAAGACTTTGGTCTCAGGAGGCCTTGATGAGCAAAGCTCTGCCATCATCCAGGAATGTCCTGGTTTGTGAGGCATGACGGGCTGCAGTTTTGTTTTGTTTTTTTTGCCTCTCCCCTTCTCTCCATGTGAAGCCACTCAGTCACTCAATGGGCATTAGAGCAAAAAAAAAAAAAACCTTGTGCACAATCCAATCAAACCCCCACTCGTTTAACCATCAACTTAGCCAAACATTCCCGAGGTGCTTTTAATTTGTCTCTTCTCCGAGCCCCTCCGCTCTCTGAGTACTGCAGTGTGGAGTCGCAGCAGCAGCCAAGCGTTGACAGGCAGTTCTGTTGTTGCTTCATCACATCCAGTACAGTTATCCATTGCAGTACATGAGCGGGAGCTGCTTCATGCGCTCAGACTTCACAGCAGGCTCCTGTGTCAGGCTCATAACCAAGTTTATGAGAAAAATGAGTGAAGCAGACGGTGTCTCATTCTGTCAGCCATAACACCCCCCCTGTGTTCATGGGCTCTATAATGACTGATTGCATTAACCCTCATTTCTCCGTCTGTCTTTCTGTAGGCACTAGCAGCCAATGCAGGCACAGGGTTTGCCGTGGCCGAGCCACAGGTGGCGATGTTCTGCGGAAAGCTCAATATGCATGTCAACATTCAGACTGGCCGCTGGGAACCCGACCCATCCGGAACGAAGAGCTGCGTAGGAAACAAGGAGGGTGTGCTGCAGTACTGCCAGGAGGTAAGCTCCTGCCACACACACACACACACACACATATCTGTGGGCTGCTTAGAGTCAGTCTCATAGGAGTAAAAGTCCAATCAACCAAGTAAGTTGTCCAAGGACAGAGATAAAGTGGACTGTCATCACCTTGCAACCAATGACATTATTTCAGGGATAACTGAGGATGGAGGTGCTCACTCATGTCCAGAAGTGCCATTAACCTTTTTAAAAATGGCAGAGATCTGATAATGAGAGATTTAAATCTTTAGATTTCGTTTTTGATGTGTATAAATGAATTGTTACAGAGCATTGGCACCTGAATCGGCAAATACTATAAAAAAAGTGATATTATCCAAGTTTTCACAAAATAATTAGAACATTTTATAGAAGTAGGAGAGAAAAAAAGCACAACCGATTTACTTTTACATCTAGGATGTAAAAGTAAAGGGAGTTAGATAATGAAGTAAGATGAAAGAATCAGTATGTAAAATGTGTTATTGAATTACTCTGTTAGGTGAGATTAGGTTATACTGAGTTAGTGAGGTGGGAAAAAAAAGCTTATTTCAGTGTGAGTTGTAATTAAAGAGGCTTTTGAGCTGTTCTTGAAAGACAAACTATTTACAGTATATCGGGTTGCATTGCACTGAGCAGACTGTGGGACTGTCGTTTTCTCTAGTTTTCCCTACAGTGGAAGACATGTTTTTTACAACATGGATATCCTTGCTCTTATGCACTTGTTCCTCCTCCAGTATCCTTTTACCCAAGATGCCGCTGGTGTCACTGTCATGGTTTATTACACAGCTGTGCACCAAAAAGCAGGGTTGTGTGTTTTCCACCAGTCTCCTCAAGCTTCAGTCACATTTATTGATGACATTTCAGTGACATTTAAGGATGTGTTAGTTGTGGGCTCTTTCATGACTGAGCAGATGGCATCTGAAGAATATCAAGTGTGGATTAAAGGATCCCACTGAAGCTCTGCTTATCATACCTCCCCTCTCTCACACGCAGAAACATACATAGGATGTCTCCTCATTATTATTTCATTTATATTCTCTGCTTCTTCTTCCAACAGATGTATCCTGAGCTCCAAATCACAAATGTGGTTGAAGCAAACCAGCCAATTCGTATTGAAAACTGGTGCAAGAAGGAGAAGAAGGTGTGCAAAGGGCATGCCCACATTGTGGTGCCTTACAAATGCTTAGGTAAGCTCATACACTAAGAAGTACTTTAAGGTCTTGGGGAAGCCACTTAAAGAGCTCGGAGTGGCCCTTCATAGAAAGTGTTCTCCATCGTCTCTCCTCTTCTGTATTTGTTCAAAGTAGAGAAAGAAGAGATTATGATACATTTTAGTCATAGGCAGAGGTGACTTTAAGCAATATCAGAGTCTGATTCAGGTGACTAATCCTGGCCTTGAGCTGCAGATTGAGCAGATCCACACTGGTTGAGAGCTAATGTCTCTCAGAAAGGATTGTTAAAGGGGGGAAGCTATTATTGCTGAGGAGGCTTGTTGAGCGATAAAACACAATCTTATTTCCCCCCTCAGACAGTGGCCATAAACTCACACAGACACACAGGGTCAGGGAGAGGGAGGTCTGCAAGGAGGCCTGCTTTATTGCTCCCCATTTCTCCGTTCGCCTGCACTGTCACACACACCTCTCTCCCTCTTCTGTCTGCTGCTGCATCACTGTAATCAGCAGTGGCAACATGTCTATATTCTGGCTTATTAAACGTCAGATAGAGCCTCAGACTTTGCAGGCCACATACCAATGTGCCCCCTAACTTACAGAAACATAGCACTCTCCTGCTGCCTCTGAGAATTGCAATAACAAAGAAATATGCTCCTCTCTGTTCTTGTAAAGCTATGTCAGGAAGGAAAAAACATCTTCTGTGTTACAAACACTTCCTGGCAGCCTTCCTTTGCCCAAAAGCCTCTTGCTGATTGAGTTGTGCCGCTTTCTGGGATGAAAACACTATTAGCAGTTCCACTGGACTGTGAAATGGGCCACCATTCAAGGGCATTTTTGGCAAATGCAAAGAGGAAGCTTTTGGGAAATTCATAGGACAGCAAACAGCACAACTGGAGTGGTCACTCGGTGGCTGAGACAGGAATACAGATGAGGGAGGTTCACATGCAGAATCATTCTCCAGTCTGCTCTCATCTTACATCCTAACGCCGTTTGACTCTAACCACCTGCCACACCTGATAGCCTCCATCCTCCTGTCTTCACCATGGCCTGCTGCCGCATCCGTCAACAACCGTTGAGCTCTCATTATTATTCAGCAACAGTAGCATGACTGCCATTTAATTAAAACAATCCATTACTTCCTCTGAAATAATTAAATAGCTTCATTGCTTGTTCCTGCACATTTTTTGGCATCATTGTTAAAGGTCTGCGCACTCATGCCCCATCAAATTACGAAGGCCTTTACTGCTGCTCTGCTGGTTTGCAAATGAGGAGTCTGAACCGAGAGAACAGAGGAGACAGATGGAGAAGGCGAAATAAACACAAGGTGTTGGCGAGAGGGAGGCTATTGAGAGGGTTTCTGCTTAATTATGTAATGGAGCGTGTTAGGGGTTTAATTGGAGGGCTCTGATCATATGCTACGAGCCATGGCATGCTTCTGCCACCTCACTGCGCCTCACCTCTAGGGTCCATTGTTTCTCAGACTTCTATCACATCAAACGCAATGAAGAGCTCTTTTTAATTATTTGTGATGTTCACATAATATTTCAGAGAAACGGACATCACAGGTTCCTCCTTATATTCATCAGTGTACATTAATTATGTTAGAATCAAAAAAATAAATTAAATGAACCAAAGGTAGGTGGGCTATAACTGGAAGGACATGATTAAAAGAGCCAGACGAGCACCCATGTCAAGTTAATAGGTTTATATGAATAATGCAAGCACTAAGGAAGGAGCTCAGTGTGAAGAGAGAGAGGGATGATATATGCTGTATCCCATGTTTCCATGCAGAGGCTCAGAGTCAGTCACAGATCCAGAGTCAGTGTGTTTTCCTGCCCCCAAACAATGGCTCTGCAAATGAATGTGATTTTTGTTCCATGGTGCTCTAATCCCTTCAGCGTGATGTCTTTGTCAAACAGCAGAGGATTATTTTTAGGGACTTTTTTATTATTATGTCTGGAATGGTGAGAACAGTCAGTGGTAGATGTGAAACTTGGGTGTTGGTTAGTGTGTACGGCAGATAGTCTCTCACACAGTAATTAAATTGTGGAGGGAAAACTTGCCGGGAGAATGCAGACCACAGCAGCGTCTTGCTGGAAAGGAGTGTGCATGCAGAAACTGTTTTTCTGAGGAAAAAACAGATTAGGAAATTTAAATTTTAGGTCGATTGCATTTAAAGCTACTTGGGAGTGTTGGGAGTATTTAACAATAGCTCACATTTATTTTTGGCGTATTGAGGCTTACGCTTTGTTGTGATCTTTTCTGACCTTTTAGCTTCTTCCCACCTCATAGATTTTTCAGGAACAGAAAGTGTTTTGAGGTCATGACTTAGTGAGAAGTAAAAATTTAACTGGCAACATTTCCAGACATACTATTCCTTTCTTGTTGACTAAGCCTGTTGATTTAGCAAAGGGCAGAGCACACAATGACAAATGCTGATATCATTTAGAGTGGCTTAGTGAATAGTGAATAAGTTGATAATGGATGGAAACTCAGGCTTGGATCAGAGAACCACGCCTCTGGCTCTTTCCACTCCTTTTGCTGCTGGGATTTTTTTTAAAAAAGAGGTCTTAACTCTGAAACTGGCTTGTGGACATAAATGCTGCAATTATATGATTATGTTATAAAAGCAAAATGAAATGAAACTCATGTGAGATGTCAACCAAAGCACAGGACACAACACTGGTTAGGGCTCAGTTGTTGCCTGTTGTTAAAATTAGAAACGTTGGCTGAAAATAAAAAGTTCTTTGCATGACCTGAAAGTCAGGAGATAAATGCAAATGTTGTTTCCATTACACAACATCAACCTTCAGCTTCCTCCTTGTTTTAGTCACGTCTGCCCTTTGAAATCTTTTCATGTTGGCAAATCAGATTTCTTCGACTTAAAAGGCAAAAATCCATGAGGCAAATGTAAACAAAAGGTCAGCCGCACTGCCAAAAATCAAAGACTGAACATCGCTCTCAAGCTATACAGCAAGAACTAACACTTGAAAACAACTAGTTCAAAGTTATTAATGTGTTAATGATGTTTTATGATGCTGTTTTTTTGTCTTTACTGTTTGTCAGGGCTAGAAAAACTTTTTCTTAATGATTAAAAGCTAACAAGACAGTCTTTCTATTTTCTACTGAAACTTTTCAGCATCACATGTTTTTATAGCTCATAGCTAAGTGGTGAAATATTTTACAGATTGAATCATTAAGTGCACTGAACAAGTAATTTGCATTTTTAGATCTTATACTGATTACACAAAATTTCATTACAGCCTGCCTCCCGCAGAAAGTCCTTGAAACACAATAGCCACTCTGTCGACGAGCAGATCTTGGTTGGTGCTTAATTAAATTCACCACCTCCCAGTTCTGAAGGTATCATTGGCACATTGGGTGTACTCTTACCTTTATACTCCCTAGATGCCTGTAGTGCAGCCAGTCGGGGCAATGGAGAGTGTTAGCGAGGGTGTCTGATAGACAGAAGGTCAAAGGAAAGACAGATGAATGGAGTAGGTGGAGAGGAGGTCACCGGGGAAGAGTACATTCGCTCATACACACACTTTGCTCAGCTACACACAGAGGAACACACGGAGCAGGAGTGCTTGCGAGGCACAGCTGCTCTCCAAACACCACCATCCATCACCCACTGCAGTGTGTCTGCATAGGGGGCCTGCTTGAAACCCACTCCACCTCACACACAAACACAAAGCAACCTGAGAGTGTGTGAGAGCGAGATGGAGAAGGAGATGAAATAGAGAGTGTGAGTGCATGAATCAGTGAGCGTCCGGTGTGCAGAACGTGGAGCTGAGGGTTACTGGGAGTCATGATCTCTCTTAGTCTCTCTGTGTTTGTCTGGATGTGGACAGAGGTGAGTGTCGGCATATTCGGACCTTTCTCCTGAAACAACACTAGAAACACAAGCATGTGGGATTACTCTTTCGTAGATTAGTCAGGCGTTTAGGATTCTCATCAAAGAAAAGTTAAATAAAGAAGTATTATCAGCAAAATCCACTGTCATATCATATAAAAGCATTAGCCAGTTTCACTGTTGTCCTATGTGATTCTGTTGGATTAGATTCTTATTAAACTGTGTGTTTTTCTCTTTCAGTGTTACAGCTTGTGAAGAGGGAGCTCATTTTAAATGCCTAATATAATGTTGGATAGTTCAGACTGGCTCCAGCAGTGCGTCATATTTTATACGCAGACAGTATTTTTAACACATCTCAAAATAATTATCTGCAAAGCAACTACAGCTGTCAAATAGCTGGACTGAAAAGTGCAATATTACCTTGTTAAACTTACAATATGTAAGATTTCCACATTAAAATGCCTAAAAGCAACCAAAGCAAATTTTCATCTGCAATGGGGAATGTTAAACAATGAAATAAAACATATCCCATGATCCCACACTACTTCACCTCATCTAATTACATCTTTTCATTCTTATTTTGAATGAGAGACCTCTAAAGGCACAAATTACATGTTAAACATTTACAGATTTTTTTGTTTTAGTTCAAAACCCAAACATATTCTATGCTGTTCCATTTGACCTAAATCACATACTTTGAGTAGATGTGCTTGGTTGGGTTACGTCAGCGGTGAGTACAGAGCAGAGAAGCAGGAGAACGAGGGTCTGGAGGGTCTGGAGGGTCTGGAGGGTCGGGGGGGGATTTGGTGAGGGGGGTGTTACTGTACCTCCTAGGCGGGGATGAGAAGCAGCTGCTGAGTCCTTTGCTATTTCCAGCTCGCTCCTCTTCCTATCCTACCCTCTCATTTTCCAAAACACTGCTTTTCCCCCTGTGCCTGCCTCGCCTGGCTCATGCGAAGTGCTCCAGCAGCTCTGCCTCAGGCTGAGGTCGTGGCGAACCACTAAATGAGCAGTTATAAGACAGCTCCCAGCCCTCGTCTTGAGACCTCTAGACCCTCATTTGTGTGTTTTTCAGCCCGCCCATTCCTCAGCCGCTCTGATCTGGACTTTGCCCTAAAACCTTCTATTCATCCCTCCCTCTCTTCCTCTCTCTCCCTCTGCCTGGCTTTCCATCTGTTTCTGATGGCGGTGTTTCTACCTGAGTGACTCGTCACACTGCCAGCCTATCAGCGGTCTCTTATGACCCCTGCACCATATGCCTACACACACATGGTTTTTAACCTTCATAGGAATTAAAAAACATGCCTTTCATGTCTTTAATTTCCCCGAGATCTGCTTTCTGTCAGCTCCTTCTATGAATAAAACATCAGCGGTTTGAATTCATCAAGTAAATGACATCACTGGCTCACAGAAAGGGTCTGGACTAATTTAAAAATGTGAGAAATCTGATTTTCTCCGCTGCCTTTTTGATTGCAGGCTTACAGATGCAGTGGTAGGGGAGGAATGATTACCTTCTGGCTTCAGGTTCACAGACAGATGTTCAAGTGTCAAATGCTCTATCTGTTACTTACTGTAGTAAAATGTAAAGGACCAGGCAGCTATAAATTATTAAATCAAGCAATTTTTCACTCTTCCCATTTGTTATTCCTTTTTTAGTATCTCATGGCAATTTATTGTTAGTGACCAGGCAGGGGAATGATTTTTTTTCAGACTGATTTGTGGCATGACTAACAGGCATATCTGTCTGTGTGATTTGCCGTTGCAGTGGGCGAGTTCGTGAGTGACGTGCTTCTGGTCCCTGAGAAGTGCAAGTTCTTCCACAAGGAGCGTATGGACATGTGCGTCAGCCATCAGCAGTGGCATGGTGTGGCCAAAGAGGTGAGGAAAGAATTACTTCATAGGAAACAGTGGGAGTCTGCGTTGTAGTGATAGCAGGAAAATGGACAAGGAAGGTCCTGTGGGAAGAGGAAGTCATCGACTTAGCTTATAGGAATTAAACTAAACTAATTTTAAGCCTCGTCTCCTTGTCACACTGGTCACACTTTCATTACTTTCCAGTTTGTCCTCTTCCCTCCCTAATACCTTTCCACCTGTCTCTGCGAGTCTCTGAGGCCCTCTGATCACAGGCTGACTTGGAGCCCTCACATTTTAGCTTCTAATCAGATTAGTGTTGTGGCTGTAATGCAGCTAATCCCCCCTGGGCAGCTCCAGAGCCGGCCCTTGGGGGCCACTCTGACCACAGCAGTGCGAGCAGCAGCCATCAACCGTCTGCTCTTGTCTCTCCCTGTGTCAGGTTTCCTGAGTCTTACTCTTCCCTGACATGTATCACAAAAGCCTGGACGCGAGCATCATGTGCAGCCTGTGGAAGGTGTGACATCCAGATGCTTAAATGACTTACAGTGGATAGCAAATTTGTTACAGCCATGCAGCAATAAATCTTACCGATTGGGAAAATCTGTGAAAGAACAATGACTCAAAAACAGTCTCAGCTCCCTCACCAACTGCCACTGAGATGTTCTTAAGCGGGGCAGCTAATCCTCGGCTGCTCCAGTGGAGTTTCTCAGCAGCCTGCAGTGAGACTGAAGCGGTGCTCGATACTCCCTGCTGCTACATGAAGCAGAGCACTGTTAAAAAACTAGGCTATAAGTTAAAGGACCACATAACTTTTTTTGAAGTATGGCCCTTTAGTCAGTGTGTGTCAAGAGAACTACCTTTAAAATCAGGAAGTCTACTTTCTGTAGGAGTGTAGACCTGTTAGTCAATCATAAGAGAAAGAAATGAAAATGAGACTAAAAAATTCAAATATGAAAATCTAATAGGTGAAAATTTGATTTAAAAAATGACCTTCTGATGAAAAAGTTGTAGCTAACACTGATAATCAACAGAGTCCTTTGAAGCATAGCTCCGTCATCGTTCTGGAGCCCTGTGCCATGTTCAGTCAGTCTCATCACTCGCTCTCGTCCTCTCCTCTGTCAGGCCTGTGCCAAGAGCTCCATGATGCTGCACAGCTACGGCATGCTGCTGCCCTGTGGCATCGACAAGTTCCATGGCACCGAGTACGTGTGCTGCCCCTCATCTCGCACCGGGGAGTCCGCCCCGCCTTCCCTACCCTCCCAGGAAGATGACGAAGAGGAGGAGATAGAGGATGAGGAGATTGACGAGGCTGACCTGGTTGAGGAGGAGGACAGGTGAGCAGCTGTGAAGCAGGAGGGCAAAATCTGTGGCAGCGTGTGTTTGTGTTCACCATCATGTTATTTTTTTCGAAATATTGCGAGCGTAATATCCGCTCTCCTGCAAGGGTCAGGTATTACCGGCCATCTGGATGAATTAAAGTGCTGTGACATTGACCTGTGGCAGCTGCTCTGCCTTGATAAATAGCTCTTCTTCCTGGCTTCCACCCCTTTACTCAATCACCACCACCTCTTTCCCTCCTCAGTGAGACACCAGCTGATGAGCAGCCCACACAGAAGGAGGAGCCAGTGGATGAGGATGAAGACAAGGAGGAGGAAGATGAGGAGGAATACCACTACGTGTATGAGGATGAGGAAGCAGAGAAGGACGATGAGGATGAGAAGAAAGAGAGCAGCAAAATGTCAGAAAGCCAAGATGAGGACAAGACTCTGCAGGAAGTGAAAGGTTCGTATTGAGTAATTATGAAGTATAATGTATTATCCTCCTTCTATCTCTCTCTCTCTCTCCTGTGGTGGCATTTTGCCTGGCATTTATATGTGTAATCAAACCTTTTTAACTTTTAAACTATTGGCTAAAAGTGAAATCTCAGACAGGATGTAATCTGATAAGTGTATGGATCAGCAAATTCCCTTTTCTTCAGCTCACAGCAGGCGCTGTGATGTTCTGTTCTGCTTTATCAGAGCACAAGGACAAATCATCCTGCTGATGTTGAAGCCCAGCTGATAAAATCTGCTCATCATGTACTAAAAGGAGTCACTCCCATCTTGTTCTGTTTAACGATACTTCTAGATGTAGCAGTAGTAAGGAGTGTTTGAAGATAGCTTTTGAGTGTTTGTAAATGCTACTGGAAATAAGTGCTGCCCCTAGAGGCTGGATGATCTAACAAGCTGTCCCCTGGCAGCGGTGTGCACCCTGGAGGCTGAGACCGGCCCCTGCCGTGCCTCGATGCCCCGCTGGCACTTCGACATGAGCCAGAGGAAGTGTGTGCGCTTCATATACGGGGGCTGTGCCGGCAACCGCAACAATTTCGACTCAGAGGAATACTGCATGGCTGTGTGCAAGCGTCTGAGTAAGTCTCACCTGACAGAGGCCGGTTTGAAAAACACCCCTCTCTCTCTCTGTGTGTCTCTGCTGCCGACTCTCCTCTAAAAACACTTTAGGATGATATAGTCGCCATTGCTGACGTTTAAGCAAAACACCTCCTCTCAAGTCTTCAGCTGTCCCTCATTAAATCACCACAGTTGCTTTTACCATGCACCTTCACCGCAACAATCACAGCAACTCAATTCAATCAGTATCATCCTCTTTGTTGTAAATTATCCACTTAAATACTAAGTGCTGCAACTAATCATTATTTTTGTGTCATTTATTTTGGTTATTAATAATTGTAATAAAAAATGTTAGGATATCATCATATTTATATATCATATCATGTTCATTCAGATTCCTTGTTTTTTCAAGATACCAACTCACGATAAATTCTTAGAATAAAGTCAGTGGGAGGAGATTCAGATTGGTGTGTTTTCTTAATAAATAACTTGTTGGATACTTCTTGGTCTATAAATTAGTCAACTTATAGTCTTAGTAAAGGGCTCATAAAATGCCATCTAGAACCCAGTTTTTCAGTAGTTAAAATGCTATTGTAATATTTCAAGATATTCATATTTTTCCTATATGTCTGATACTGTTAAATAACTTAGATGGAGATATTGAAAATATTCAGTATAAATATCGCTATATTTTTTATTTTTTCAGTAAAATAAATATATTGCCAAGCCCTAGTTAACAAAATCAGACAAAAAACTTAAAATACATTTGTTATAATATCTAATTAACTGTAACTTAAATGAAATATTTGAAACTATCTGAACCCACAAAATTATCCCTGTAAGACCAAAAACAGTGTGTTCTTGGACGTTGGTCATTGGTGGACCATTGTACCTCCTACACACTGCCCACTGAGTATTTTTTAGGAACAACCAAGATTGTCTGTAGCACAAATACTAGAAATCTGTCAGAAACAGACAGCTGCCCTTAAATGCCTGTTCAAATTTAAACTCTTTCTTTTCTTTTCTTAATTATCTCATTGTCTTAATTTTAATTTTTTTTATCATAAAATCTATTTTATTCAGGTTAATTTCTTGTTTCAAATTATACCCTCTTCAACTAATACATTTATAATTAGCAAACATTAGTAAAATTAAATTTGACAATAAATTCCAAAAATACTTAATAATAAACACGACTTTCTTCTCTTTTCTTAATGTAGTTTTCATGTATTTGTGCAACTTAAGTTTTCTTTCTTCTTGTTTGCCTTCATGTGTTCACTCCTGCCATTTGTCCACGTCCCTGTCTTTCTGCCTGCAACAGTCTGTCTGTCTGCTCACAGAGCACTGCCACTACTTTACTAGAACTCCACCAACATGTGACAGCAAAGCACCTTTTTTCTTTTCTTTTTTTTTCACCTTACAGTGACCACTTTTCATTAACTCAAAGCCATACCCAATTGGATTCTTTCGCATTTGATATATTTAATGAATTTAGGAGCTGAAGCGGTAAAGTTTAGTGCATTAGCATGTTTGTCTGTTAACTCGTGCCTCCCGTATTTGATGGTGAGGCAAAGAGAAGAGGTCTCTTCCTGTTTACGAGCCCGAAGCGTCATTGTTTTTGCAACTTACAGCAGTGCATGGAGGGACTCCTGCGTGACTGTATAGCTAAGAGCTCAAAACAGAGCCCTCTGGCCTCGCCCCGGATGACCCAGCCGTCAGACGCAGAGATATTTCCATTAGTGTTGGAGATGTGACCTGTCAGCAGAAAGCCGATGGGAAGATGAAAGGAATTCAAAAGGAAAGACTGTCAGACTCTCTTACATTTATCAGAGTTACTAAGGGTGGAGGAACGCCAACCAGAGGAGTGCTTCTGTGAGGATTTTTGTCCAACTTCAATCTGCATTCCACTTTTAACTCTCTCTTTCTGTAACTAGCTATCTTTCTGTCTTTCTCTGACTTCCTTCCCTATGTGTGTCCGCCTGGACCAGCCAGTCTGCCTGTCTGTCTGTCTGTTTCCCCTTGCACCTGTCTGTCTGCCTGGTTGACACTTTGCAGTCCTGTCCTCTCACCTTCTGTTTCTGAATTCGCAGCCATGCCACCGACTCCTCAGCCCACTGATGATGTTGACATCTACTTTGAGACTCCGGCCGATGACAAGGAGCATAGCCGCTTCCAGAGGGCCAAGGAGCAGCTGGAGATCAGGCACCGCAACCGTATGGAGAGGGTGAGTTATCTGGTCAAGCCAGGACAGCATTACCTCGATTGAAGAGGCAATAAGTACAATTTTACTGCTGAAAAGAACCACATAAATAAATGAAATATATTGAAACCAGTTTTTCTAAAGAATATTTTGACAGATGCATAATATGTTTGGTTTTAAAACAGAAAAGGTTTTAAAGCATCTGTGAAAAACCTGCAGCATTTAGTTACCTCAATGATAATATCCTGATCTGGAGCCAAACACTATAAAAAAAACAATTCCCACAAAATTATACATGGTTATAAACATAAAATTGACTAAATAAATAGAACATTTACTCCTTTTAGAGGACACTCATGAAGTGCAAGCTATTGTCCTTTATTGATTTTCCTCATTAAGAAGGAAGTGTCAATAAAAAACAGGCAGATGAGTTCATAGACTGAGAACTAGTTAGAAAAGTATTTCAGTAACTGTGATGCAGTTTGTGACCTATTTTGTTGCTAATTTGCAATAAAACTGAAAGAATGATGAAACATTTCAGAAGCAGGAAAATGTGATTTTTTTAAGACCTCAATTAAGAACAAGTGTAACATTTTTTAAAGTTTAAGTTTAGAAATTAAGCTCTTAAGCTTGTCAGGGTGCAACTGAGAGTAGCCTCTGCCTGTGGGAGTCAAGGACCACAGACTATTCTAAGTCTCTGAAAGATCGGAAAAACTGACTGCGACAATATGGCAAGAAGCAAGGTCATACCATGACGGACTAAAAAAATGTGCGTCTACAAAAATGTTCCGTTGGCAGTGTCTGGTTCACTCTGAAGTGAACAGGTGCTGGAGGACCACCTTGTGTCTCACTTCATTTCCATCTCTCTCTCTCTCACAACAGGTAAGAAAAGAGTGGGAAGAGGCCGATCGCGAGGCTAAGAACCTGCCCAAGGCTGAGAGGCAGACATTGATCCAGGTAAGACACTGATCCCTCCCCCTGGGAGTCCCCCCTTTGTCCCTTTGTTTGGGTGAGATATAACAGCTTACAGGCCCTGGTCCCTCACTCCCTGTGCCATTAAAGATCCTTTTTCCCTGGCTGCTCTATCTTTATCACTCTAAGGCTAAATTAGGGCACTGTCTGAATGGGGAGACTTCTAAATGAGTCCCTGACTCCCTTGACAAGCATGAGAGGCACATGAGTGAAAGCGAGAGCTGGTTTTTTTTTCCTCTTTCTTTAAGTAGAAGTTAAAAGAGCTCCATTGTGCTGTGCTCTTTAAGGTACCTATACATATTTATATATGTTTATGATTTTTTTATAGCACTTCCAA
>JAPZDY010000024.1:22869130-22882252 GCA_029783645.1 Ctenochaetus hawaiiensis
TGAAGGTTAAAATGGAGTATGTTTCTGTAGTTCACATGAATGAAAAGCTAAAAAAAGATGAACAAAATTAGGTACTTAACATTTTCAAGAGTATTGTTTGAATACTATAGTTTTTGTGTGTGTGTGTGTGTGTGCGTGTCTGTGTTTGTGAAAATACAATAAGATTTTGAACCGCATGGGCCTTTAAAAAATGTGTAAAAGTTGCTTTTACACTTAATTTCAGGTTAGTATTTATATTTCTGGTGGAGTTTAAGAGTTATTAGTTCTATTTTCTGAAGGATGTCATATTTTATATTTTATAAAATATTCCTCTTATTCTTAACTTTGTATTTTATTAAAAGGAGGTGGGGATTATATAATGTTCTCTCTTTTCTTATTTTGAATGATTTTGCCTTTAGTTTGTTGCTGTTAACTTTAAAAAACACTTCAAGCAGTTAATTTATAACGTATTTCATTTCTAACGAACAAACAAAACAAACAAACAAATAGAGCCACACATAGAAGAATTGGAGGGGAGGGGAGACTCCACAGTGAGCCTTCAAAATGAGAATTTGATATGAAACTTGCAGAACCTGCTCTCTAATGTGTCAAGACACTTAATCTTAGTTTTTTTGTTGTGGCTGGACTCTTAAAGCTGCAATTTTCAACTTAAGAAATTATTTTCTTAATATATTTCCATTTCTTTCCATTTTTACAATGCAATAGACAAATAGACATTACAGGATAGAGGGAAACTGAACACACAAACCTCAGGCTTAAAGAAAGTGTGAACATATTCATATACATGTTAACCTGCACCATATCTGAAATGTTGACAGTTGAAGGTGAGAAAACGAGCACACAGAAAGACCACTTGAGGTTGAGAGCAGCTCAGGACAAAAGCTAAACTGCAACAATCCTCTCATATTAAAACATGACACAATAAAGTACAGTGCATTGCATTATAGTCAGATCCAATCAATCTGATGCATCTCCCTCCTGTAATGTTCAGCCAAAGGACCTCAGAGACATGGGCATTGGACAGAGTGATCCTAACTTCTTTGGAGTAGAGGCAGGAAACTGTGTCATTCATCAGCCATCTTTAAGTCAAGGTGGAAAACTTGTTTTGATATTCTGAGGATAACTCTTTTTGTAATGACCTGACCGAGGATGAGGGTTTGTTTTTAGTGCTGGGGAAAGAGTAAATGGTTCATAGAACAGTTGATGGTGTGATTTTTGGACAGAGACACTTCCAGTTAGCATCTTTTAACTGTAAAAAGCTAATCTTAAAAGCTTTTTTGTTGATTAGGAAAAGTACAATCATGGCTGTTGCTTTTTTTTCTGAGCTCTGTGTTTATCTGGGATGTTTGACCTTAACCTACAGTACAGCACTCACTGAAAGATGTTATGTTCTACTTCAGATCTGAGTGGTTCGCTCCCAGCAGGTTTGACTGGATTTTACATGGTGAAACCTTTGCACTCCCTTCCCCCTCTGGTCTCACCTTTTAAAGGAAACCTCGGAGCTGTGACTCATGCATCGAGATCCACTTCAATCACTGACAGAATGAAACTTTCTGCTCTGTGTTTATGGGCACATCTCAAATTAAAAAGTGTTATGATTAGTTTGACAGTAAAAAGCCGTTTGTCATGTTTGAGAGCAGTTTCGCGTTTCCCTTGTTAAAGATCTTGTTACTGAATACTGCTGGTCACCACAGACAGGGACATTCCTGAAATACACAAGAACCTACCTGCAGAAAGGACAGCTACTTCTAGTCTGTCTTACAAAACAAAAAGTGTCAGTAGAGAAAAAGCCACTGGAGAAAACTTCTGCAACTTTATGTCAAATTCTCACTTCTGTTTTCAATAGTAGGAAATATTATGTGGAAATTGCTGTTAGCTTTCAGTTTCATGTGCTGATAATTCACACACCTATTCAACTGTCTGTCTGTCTTCCAGGACAGAGACTGGGACACCTCTGTGCAGTTCCTGCCGGCTTCAGATAATAAAAAGCTTGAGAAGAAAAAGGGTCCAGGCAAAGTGGGGGCTGTGATCGGTGTGATCATCTTTGCTGCGGTTGTTGCGCTTATGACTGGACTGCTGGTCTGGCATTTCCACTGTAAGAATAACTTCCTTCATGTTAATTAGATCAATGGGTCAAAACAGCACACAGTAATAAAACAAAAGTTGTAAACTTCAGAGTAATCTCAACACAATGAAAACATTACCACAGAGGTAGGTAATGTTGATCAAGCAGTCTGACAACTAGCATGTTCACTTGCACTGAGGTTAGTGAACAGGACACAAATGATAGTGCACAGCAAAACTTTCAAAATGTTGCTGTTTCTTAAGTCAGGAGAAGCAGCTTCAGCAACTCTGGTGCAGAAAAACAGAAGAGTAATATGACAGAAATGAACAATTTGTGTAATTTAAATGACAACATTTACAACAAATTAAGCAAATTTAGCAAAGCAACACTAACTGATATAAACTGAAATGATGCCTTTCTAGTATGTTGTGTGTTTTTTTTTGCTTTTTCGTAAGCAAACAACCCTTTTTATAAAATGTCAAATTGTTTTTGTAGGGGTTTTTTTGTTCTTTGCGCAGCACATAGAGCTTACAACTCCACCAGTCTACTAAACTTACTGGTTTAAGAAGAACCTTTGTGTTTTTTAAATTTAGAAACTAGTATTCAATTTACATTTAAAATACACTGAGTGATAGAAAAAGTTGGGATTTGCCAGATTGTTTTTATGCCAGCTTGTGTAGTAGATGTAGATTGCCAAGAAATGTTCAAAAAAATTAGTAGAGCCACATTAAAAGACTAGTTTCTTGACATTACTCTATATCATCTAAAATCTATAAAAAGTTTTTGAGATAACGAGTAGACAAGCATGACTAAAAACTGACTTCTGTGGTGGAAGTAAAAGATATTGATCAAAAGCCAAAGAAAGCTTGTTTTCCTCTTTAAGTTCCCTGTGACAAAAACAACAGAAGCACATAACGGAGCAAGTTTGTGAGAAAAAACATGAAATGCTCATAGGCAAGTTAGAACTTGAAGTACCTTTAACTTTTTTGTTTAATTATTTGCACATGCAAATGATTGAAGCCTAGGATAAGAGACTGAAGCTACATCAGCTCAAACATACATACCCGAGGGACTTTGATCCTTTAAACTCAAAATGAGGAAGGAAAAAAAATATATGACAAACTAAGGAAAGTGTACAAAGCTATGATGGGATGAAAAGCTGCTGCACTAACAATAAACACAAAAAAATAAAAGGACATAAAGTAAACTGAACTGTTGTGTAGCTGAAGTGTGGCTGTCTGTATTCAGTGTTGTCTGTGTGACCCTGCAGTCCGTAAAGATGTTCGGAACAAGAGGATGTACAGCGGCTCTCTGCGGATCACCAACCAGGTGTTTGAAGATGCATATGAGAATCCCAACAGCACTGAGTTCAAGGCGCTGGCGAAGCAGGTGACTTCACAGGTGAGACTGCTGCTCAGGCCTCCACACTGCTGCCACATCCTCAAAAACAAAGTCCACGTGTCTGTCAACGATTGGTTCTTGCTCTTATCAAGCAGCCTTCTTGAATCTCTGTTGTTCTTGTTTCTTTCAGCTGAAAGCTATTTATTCCAAAAGTCCACAGCTGGCCAAATACTACGTTGGCTCCACAGTTCAAGCTTTCAGGTAAGGCAGATAAGTTGGAGTAATGAGGCATTAAAAACTTCTTTATTTGTCATGTGCAGAACAATTACAGAGAAGCAGTTGTTGGCAGTGTAACTCTGCAGTTCTGTGGCTCCTTCCCTCCGTCATTGTTTAAAACAACAAAGCTTCTCCCCAGCTATGCATTACAGTAGAAATAAAAGTAGGAACTGGACATTTTAGAGCAGAAAAAAAAACGTTAAAAGGATGGTCATCTATAATGTAAAATTAAAGTTTAACCAGAGTAAAGTAATATGTTATAACAGCACAAATGTTCACACAGTCTCTGTAATAGTTGTAGAGCACATAGTGCAGGTGCTGGGTTGTGCATATGTGGTGCAAACAAAGCTCAGAGTCTAGTCTGGGGTCATGTGGGGAGAGGAGTGCAGTATGGGAAGCTATCAGACTGACTGACTGCACATTTTAATTATCGGCCTGACTGCTTGTGAGGAAAAAAAACACTCCTCAGTTTGATAAATGCTGGTATGGATCTCTGTCCTCAGCAGTTGGTGGGCTGACTGTGATTTGTCTTTGATGATAATTCTGAGATCGGCACAGGCAGCAGGAGGTGTAGATGGTAAAAAAAAAGAGATGCTAAGCCTCAAGACAAAATTAGTGCAGCATAACAAGCTGGACTTCACACTCTATCATTACCTCTACCAAGGGGATGATGTTCCCATCACCATTAATCTTTAATGGTCGTGGTTAGAATGATTTTTAAAAATCACATTTAACTCAGTTCTGGAGAAAACTAGGCCACTGGTTAAGGAACAAGGGGTTGTTTTCCGTGTGGATGCATCCGGGTCAAATAAAATTCTACAGTCAAACATGAATGGTATTTACTGTTACCTTAAGTGTTTCAGTTCAGTTTTGTTTTAACTTTATTGCCCTGTAAAACAAACCCAATGAACACTTTGGTCAGATCATGGAGACACATAAGACTATTTCAAACATAAAGGCATAATTCATAAAAAACTGATTCGTTACAGAAACAATATTCAGCCTAGTAACGATACAACTCTTAATTGTAACTTAGATAAATTAAATATTGTGGCTTCTTAAGAAAAGCTATCATTTATAGCTAAAATTGGGAAGAATTAATTTGGTCAAGACCATTTTTGCATGTCCCCTGTAGTTGGGACAGAGCTGTCATTTTGCTGACATAATTGAGTAATTTACAGTTTTTATTGTTTGACCAATGAGAGCCTGATACATCAGCACCCAAGGGTCTGCCTGGCTTTTTTTAATGCATGGTGACTTGTGTGTCTTTACTTTTCTCCACATCTGTTAACACATCTATAAACTTGTCTGATTTCTCTCAGTGAGGGCAGTGTTATCGCCTACTACCTGTCGGAGTTCAACGTCCCTTCAGGCCAAGTGGCAGCTGTTGACAAGGCCATGTCCTCAATGGACAAGCTAGTGGACAAAGAGCAGCGCTCCCTTCACAGACCAGGCAACTCATTGGTCCTTGTGGATGTGGTGTCTTCAGGTAGAGTCAAAGAACCTCTGTCATCTGTGATTCAGCCCATTTCCATCCCACTGTTTAGCTTGTGGTATCTCTGTGTTTTTGCTGTCAATACCCTCATTTAAGTTCTGTTGGTGTTCTTTGTTTCTGTTCCCTCCCATAGCACTTGACTCCCGCTTGTTTTCAACATCATTCAGCAGTAAGTACACAACTTGATGTTCAATCAGTCAATAAAAGTGATCTTTTACAACTCTTTAATACATGCAGGCACCAAAGAAGCCATTTGTGAAAGTCATGTGTAAATCATATATGGGGTCCAGGAAATACATACAATATATCAATACTACTGAGACCATTATTGATGATATCCTGATGTCACTTTTCACTATAGATTCTTTTTTTCTGACATACAACTGGCTGACAGTAAATAAGTTTTACTAGCAGTTCTGTGCAGTATGTCAATTCATATTCTTTTAAAAATAAAGACTAGCACGATGAAGATGTAGTATCGTCATAAATGGTTTTGCATATTGTTGTTTTTCCCTAATGAGTTTTAATTGTGTTTAACTGTGCATTTTTATAGAATGTATCAGCAGAGGGATGTAAGAATAAATGTCTCAACACATTGTAATCTCTTGTGCATTAAGATAAGAGGCTACTGCAGTCCTACATCAGTCATTTATCAAGTTGCATGTGAAAACTACTGTCATTGTTTCTCTTTAAGATTTTTTCAGGTTTTCAGAACATACAAGGACTAATCACATAGGACAGATCCAGTCTCCTGGCTTCCCAGACAGTCCCTATTCCCCCGCCACCTTCTCGCAGTGGCAGCTGAGAGCAGACCCCAACTATGTCATCAAACTCGACTTTGATGCGATAAACTTGGAAGAGAACTGCAAGAATGATTTTGTCAAAATCTACGACTCCCTGGTGGCCATTGAGAATTGCGTAATGGAAGAGTAAGTTTGCATCTGCCTCATCAAAACATTATCATGTTAATAAATTACTCATCCACGTTCTGCACTCTTATTTTCATAGAGTGGCATATTGTAAATGCTTTCAGATTTGGATAGAAAGGACTTATTCTTGTTTGTAAGGCCCTCTGCTGGTCAAATGTTGTGCTTCTGATGGACTGTTGTACTGTGCATAGAGGTGCAGTTGCCTGAAGTGGCTTCTGGATTAAATCCCTTGCTAGAATACTTGCAACCAAATACAGGAGAATTTTGCTAAAAATTTGAGAATTAATTAGTTTTTTAAAAAAATGATTGTGAAACATTGTGCAGTCAGAAAGCAACCAGGATGTCCTCAGGAAGAACTTAAATGTGTGCCTCTTGCACAGGAGAGATAAAATTCCTCAGGGATGCTAATAAGTGACTTAAACTGGCACCACAAAACACTTTTTTTCTGAGCAGGGTGGTGGAGGAGTCTTTGGTTGTATTTGTTTTTTAAATCTTTTAGCTTATTTGAATACATAAACTCAATCATTAGCCAAGAAACCAGCCTTCTAGGACTAAATTATGATCAACTTTCCATTGGTTTAAGTTCTAGATTCATGCAAAGCCTTAAAAGTTTTGAAAATGCATTATTTTGACCATTATGTTTTTAGGCTTAGGAAAATGCTTGAATTAAATAGACTCCCTAAAATTTTTTTCATCAGTTTCATTATCACTCATGAAAAAAGAAAAAATTTCTTGCAATATTTGAAATAAACGGTTCTTTTTGCAATATTTGTTTTTTGTCTCCTGGGCATTGATATTAGCAAGCATTAAACATTATAAGTGAAACGTACTGTTAAAATCAAGCCAAACTCTACAATGAGCAGCTTATATTAACTTGTTACAGTTATAACCACATCACATTACTAAATGTGCATTTAGGAAATGTATGTTGTTATTTTAATACAGGTTGTGTGGCAACTACTCACCAAGTGATCCACTGACCTTTCTGTCCTCTGGCAACGTCATGCTGGTGACCATGGCCACAAATGATGCAAGGAACTACCCAGGTTTCAGAGCCCAAGTCTCCCAAGTCCGACGTGGGAGTAAAAGTAAGGAGCAATGCTCAGATGTGTCCTGACTGAGGCTCAGGCTACAGCTCACTCTTTGTTACACACCATAAATGTTCAATATGAGTGCAGATGCTAACAAGAACATATTTTTCAATAGTTACAACGTGTGGTGGTCAGCTGACAGGTGAAAAGGGCAGCTTCCGTTCGCCCAACTTCCCGAATTATTATCCTCCTCGAACTTCATGTCAGTGGTCGATCCAGGTGAGATGTCTGCAACAAACCAACACTTTTCACAGGGGTGTCTGTGTTAGTTTGCTCCTCAGAAGGTCAAATGTCAACTTGTGATTTAGTTTTTACTCATTTCTGTCAATCTTTAAGGTCCCTGATGGTAAGGTGGTCAAGGTGACGTTCAAAAAGTTCCTGCTGTCTGAGCCTGGGCAGGAAAACAGTAAGGACTGTAACAAAGACTACGTGGAGGTCAATAGAAAGAAGTGAGTCCATGCTTTTATGTTTAAAAAAAACACACACACACACACACACACACAGGAATTACAAAACAGAGCAGACGTGTCACTGCTTGTGCATCTCATCCTCAGACTGTGTGGAGAAAAGCCTGACGGAACATTGACAGAAACCAGCAACACCAACACAATGAGCGTGACGTTTTTTTCTGATTCCTCCTACGTGGACCGCGGTTTTGATGCAGAGTTTGAAGCCATTGACAGCAAAGACCGTAAGTGACACCATCTCTCGAACATGATGATTCTTTCTTGTCATCCAGTAGGCGTTTTCTCATGGTAACACTCTCATCCACAGCTTGTCCAAAGCAGTTCCAGTGCAGAAATCAGCGCTGCATTAGTTTAAATCTCACATGTGATGGCTGGAATGACTGTGGAGACATGAGCGATGAACTAAACTGCAGTAAGTCTGATTTACTCTGCTTACTCTCAGACTGTCGATTTTTTACTCCTCTTTCTAATTACTCTTTACATCATTGCTGCAAAAATTGAGTTTAACTGTGCTTTCCTCCAGAGTGCAAGTCAAAGAGTATCAGTTGTGAAAATGGACTGTGTAAGCCCATGTTCTGGAAATGTGACGGTGTTGATGACTGCGGAGATGGCACAGACGAGCAGTACTGTGGTAAGGCCTGCTGGAGCTGACGGAGGATGTATTTACTGGTATTGACAGGCTCTCAGTCAGTTTTCTCATACCTGTGCGTGTTCTTGCTTTTCTAAGGTGAATGTAAATCTGGACAAGTAGCATGTCAAAATAAAAAATGTGTTTCTGAGAAGAAGCGCTGTGATGGCAGGGACGACTGTGGAGATGGATCAGATGAGCTGGACTGTGTGGAAGGTAAGACTTATGTTCCCCTAAACTGCAAAAAGGTCTCCAGAGCCAAATCACTTAAACTTTTTTTTAATCATGTTTTTCTTAAACAAGCACAATTGTTTGCTACTGGAAATAAGCACTTCCACCTGTGTCCCTAGCTGACTGACTCATCAAGCTATTCAGTATATTCTTTTGCAAAAATGGTTGCTTTTACAGCACATAAACCTTTTTAGTTCAGTCTCACAATGCTCTTAAACCCCATTTTCCTGCACTATTCTATGTACTGTACATACTGTACACTATCTGCTCAGCATCAAATTGCAAACTTACAAAATTGAAAACCAGCAGCTGATCATAGTGCAGCATGCTGCAGCTGAAGAGCCTGATTTTTTTTTTCAGGAGTCACTAGAGACCAGAAATTGTGCTTAGAAGAGAGGGTATATGTACACAAACACAAATGTTGCTCTCTGTCTGCTCTGTGAACCAGCAATTTTTTGTGAACATGTTAATCATCTTGAAAAAGTGCTAATATGTCAGCGATGTGTTTGTTTGTTTGTTTTTCATTTGGTTGTGGAGTTTTTCAGCCCTCTGGTGGCCGAGGAAATCCTTAATTGCAGCTTTAAAAGCAAATTTTCAAACAACTTGAACTGCAGTGCATGTGTCTGTTCAATAGTTTCATGTGATTGCTCTTCTCTCCCTCTCTCTCTCTCTCTGTAGTTTCTGGTGTAAGCTGCACTGATCTCACATATAAATGTAAAAACAATAAATGCATCAGTAAAGTGAACCCAGAATGTGACGGGACACCAGACTGCGAAGACGGGTCTGATGAGGAGAACTGTGGTATGTCACAAACAAAACCTCTGTGGCGTGTGTGTTTGTCTCAGATCAAAAACTAGCTATTATCTCCATCTGCATTGTTACCTGGCGTGACAGAACAGATGTGAACTTCCACCCACTTCAGGCACCACAACAAGCTGCAGCAAGCCCGCTCTCTAATTGACTGACTGTTTATTTTTCAGACTGCGGGAAGAGGATGTTCAAAACGTCACGTATTGTGGGTGGGCAGGATGCAGAAGAAGGGGAGTTCCCCTGGCAGGTCAGCCTCCACGTCAAAGGTTTCGGTCATGTGTGCGGAGCGTCCATCATCAGTCCACGCTGGCTGGTCACTGCTGCCCACTGTGTGCAAGATGATGGCAGGACAAGGTAATATCTTATTTTGTACTCCGTGTTCTCACTGGAAGCTGCAAAATGTAACAAAAGAAATAACTCAAACTTACATTTTTTTTCTAAGTACGTTTGGATATAATCCCTGCCTACAGCTCACCCACTTTTTGGTTCCGTGATTGTTCAAGTTTCATAGTATTACTTAGCCTGCCTTACCTGCCTTACAGGTATTTAGCAGATGCTCTTATCCAAAAGGAACTGAAATAACTGGGACATTCAATGAGCCCAATAACTGCATTTTTATCCTCACCATCCTAGTATTGGGCCTACTTTAAACAAATCAAAAATTTTCTCCAATTTATTTTATCCTGTCAAGGTTGTGTACTTTTACATCCAGTTATCATGTTGAAATGAACACAACAAAAACTGTTGGTGCTATACTCCATAATCTAGTCTTTCTAAAAACTTCAATTAAAGTTGATGAAACTTACAAACCTTCTAGAAGGCTTCAATAAATTATACGCTCATTAGCCCAGAACAACCCGGCTGGCAGATCAGTCACTTTTAAATGTACTGCAAACGACGTGTCACTAGTGAAACCTTAGACCTCTGTGTTTTCACTAACAACACAATGCTTGGACGCGTGTGTGAATAATTCAACACACGAAACCCTTCTACGCCCTCTGTGCAGTTTTTACATGCATGTTTTAGATCATGCCTCTCTCAGTACAGTATTCAACTGTGGGTTGATGTGTTTGTATGTATGTACTGTATGTACGTGTGTACGTACGTATGTATGTAAACATGCCGTTAATTGCAAAATAAACAATTCAGACTGATTTAGGTTTAATATATATATTTTTTTTTAATTTGATGCTTTTGCTACATGATGTGTCTCTCAATGATTATCTGAAACTGACAGTGAACTTTGCGATCTGTTTTATCCTGCGTGTCCTCAGATTCTCCCAGCCCGGCACATGGGAAGCTTATCTCGGCCTTCACACTCAGCGGAAAACCGCAAGTCCTGTGGTGAAGAAGAACCTCAAGCAGATCATCCCTCACCCCAACTACAACGCGTACACATTTGACACTGACATCGCCCTGATGGAGCTGGACAGTCCTGTCACGTACTCAGATTACATCAGACCCATCTGCCTGCCAGCTTCCCAACATGTTTTTCCTGCTGGGAATACTGTTTACATCACCGGGTGGGGAGCCACTCGAGAAGGAGGTGAGTCCCCACAAACAGTAAACCTTGTTTGTCTCATTTCAGTGTGGACTTGCAGCCATTATAAGTGAAACATTTTAATAAATGCTGAGGCCCAAACTTTCGCTCATTCTTTAAAATTTTCAGCAAGGAGAAGGATATCAATAGTCCGCAACAGTTTCTTGTTTGCAAGCGTTTGATTTGACAATCATAGAAGGAGTATTGGTCGTGGCAGTTGTCAGTGTTGATTTCATTGGGCATGCAAGTTCATCCCCTGTAGGTCAGATGGAATAATTAACATTTTTAATGCTAAATAAAAAAATGAAAAAAATAGATGATGATAAAACAAAGATGTTATGTAGTTGCTAAAACACACCATGCAGCTGTCCTGTGGACCAGCCAGTAAAAACAATCACTTTTCTGCCATTAAAGGAGGTTTAATGAATGTCAAAGCCCCAAACTCCTAACATTAAGTCCTAAAATTAAAGTAGATAATGTCCTTCTAAGTTTCTGTTTGTGTGTTGGCGGCATTTTATTCAGGATTTGCTGCAACGGTGCTCCAAAAGGCCCAGGTCCGAATCATCAACCACACAGTTTGTGACAATCTGATGGGAGGGCAGATCACGTCTCGGATGTTGTGTGCAGGAGTGCTGAGTGGAGGAGTCGATGCTTGTCAGGTAATAAAAGGCCCTTGAACCCAATGTTTCGCTGCCTTCTTTCTTTCTGTTTCTCTCTGAAGAACAGCTTTGAGTCAGGATGTTTTATAACAAGGGATATAAGTATTTTATCAATAGACAAATTTAGACAAAATTAGCCAAAAATGAAACTCTTGTCAATTGTATGGTGATGATAAAATTTTAGGTCTGTTAATTCGTAAAGAATTCTATTAGATTGCACCTGTGCTGTCGCTTAATACCAACTGCTTTACATCGTGCCATAATTAAATTGATAACATGGCCATTAATAAAACATTGTGGATTTTAAAAATGGAGAACTAAAGGAGAGGTTGGAGGAATAATAGGCAAAGACAGCAGCAAAAAAAAATGTTAAAAGTAGCAAATACGGCCCACATGGCCCTTTCCAGTGCCCATCTAACTAACTCTAAGCTAACACCTGTACCTGTGTGTGTCCTTGTGTCATTGTCTCTGACAGGGGGACTCTGGTGGTCCTCTGTCCAGTCCGTCCGGCAGTCGTACGTTCCTGGCAGGAGTGGTCAGTTGGGGTGATGGCTGTGCCCGCAGAAACAAACCTGGCATTTACACAACAGTGACCAAATTCCGAGGCTGGATCAAAGAAAAGACGGGAGTGTAAACCACCACAAAAATGATCAAACAGGCCCAGGGATAAGGACTCAATCACAGGCTGAAAACATTCATCACAAGAAGAATTTTTTTTTTTTTTTGCATCAGTAGAACAGTGACTCTGACTCTCTAGCTGATGCGGTTGACTTGAGTAAGTCGTAACTGCAGTGGAAAATGCACTGTTTGCTTGAAGACATTTGCAACACATTTTATGTCTACTGTGATTTTATAAGGGTGGGGTTGATGATATGTAAATAAATGTTTTATTTTTGTGTGTGTTTTGCTGTTGTTGTTTTAGCATGTTTTGATGGAGAACAATGTTATGTGCCTCACATGAAATAGATTTTAAGCATAGTTGTTACACATGTACACAAAGGAAATGTGCATACTTAACTCTGTTGTCCTATGTTTTATCAGTAGTCGCCATCAGAATCTTACCACACACTTTCTTGTTGTCTTTTTTGTAATTTTTTTAAATTAAAAACAAAATGGCAGCAAGGTCATTGCATCCTACCTCCTATGGCTTGGTAACTCATGCATTTTATTGTTGATTTTAGTCCAGCAGAAATCCTTGAAAAGTTAGTGATATGATTGTTATTTCATTTAAGTAGATGTGAACTGTGTTTTGATCTTTCACACAGTAAGCAGGTTTTATTTGAATTCAGCTTTTAATGTTTTAATATGCTAATATGACCTCTCTTCCATTTAGAACATTAGTCAGTCCTTTCAACTTAATTTACCTAAAATCTGGGTAAATGTGTATTTTATAGCAGATGTTTTGAAAATAAAATGCTTCTAATATAACCTCTAATTCTTTGCATTTCTGTTCTCATGCACTCATACATTTCATCAGTAATTTCTAAAATGCTTTTCTTTGTGTCTGTCATAGTTCTTTGTGCAATAATTGCTTTATATTTCTCCAAACAATTGATGTGTTTTCAGAGCCACAAACTGTTGAAACTGGAG
>JAPZDY010000024.1:22890858-22923949 GCA_029783645.1 Ctenochaetus hawaiiensis
AAATATTTGAATATATATTCTTTGTATGTGTGGCATGATGGGGCTTCTACTTTCCTTTCGATTGTGAAACCTTGTGTTGCAAAATGACATTACATTAACGTGATACCTTGCTAAAACCTAGAATTAGTTTTGTAACAAGACCGTATTGTTTCGGTTTAGTTTTAGTTTTTCTTTAGGGTATCGTTTTTATTTTGCTACTGATTACAACACTTTTTTTCCAGTGGTTGTTTTAATCAAAGCCTCAGTTTAGGATGATAAAACTGCCTCATGCCTTCCCTCCCAGATCAGCTACAGCCTACGGCGACTCACAGCTTTTCAGACCCAGAACCTGTACATTGGCCCTCAGCCTGAGACTGAGCTGTCTCACACTAAAGCTCCACATCTAAAGTCGTTGTTTCCGGGATCTGAGGCCAAACCTGACCCCATTAAAGGAGGCCTGCATGTCACCAGCTTCTTTACCTACAACTGTCTGGCTGTGAGTCTGTCTGAAACATTGACAATCTAGAAAAGCAGAGTTAAAGCAAAGTTAAAGAAAGAAGAAGAAAAAAATGTGTGCGTGTGTGTGTGTGTGTGTGTGTGTGTGTGTACATATATATAAAATATATATGTGTGTGTGTGTGTATGAAACATTGCCAAACATATCTAACAAAAAATAAATTGATCATCACACATGACAGAGTTATGGATATGTCTCATCAATCCTTGTGTTTCCACTCTATGATTCACAGGACTCAAAGGATTTATACAGTGAATGCTTGCGCACTTTCTGGAGCTGTCCTAACTGTGACCTCTACATGCCTCTGACTCCATTGGAACGCATGCAGCATGAGGCCTCCTGCAGGCCAGCTGGAGAACAGCAGCAGTCAGATGAAGGTCATAAAATTGTTATGTTGACTTTTATTTTGAAGTATCTTTTGGTATTATCTCACTTTAAAAAACCTTGCAGCTGACTTGATAATTGGTATTGGCTATGTGTTTGAAAGAGATGAATAATTTGAGATTAATTTTATGTGTTGTGGTTTTCAGAGCCAAAAGGACAGTCAAGCTCCTCCTCAATGTCCAGTCTTACCAGAGTTTATCACTGTGATGTCTGCAATGAAGACCTGACCCTCACCTCCACTGAGATCCTCAAACATAAAAGGCAGCACATGTACTCTGCCAAGTAACTGACCACAGCTTCTAAAGGACAACAGAAAAATTACAACTATGTTCCTGTCAAGGAAAGACTTAAAAAAAGGAGAGACAGAATAAAGTTGATTTTTTTTTTTTAACATTTGTGTCACTGTTCTTCTTCCCTTCTGTACTCGAGGAACTTTACCAAAGTGCTATTACTTCCCTCAAATGGTCCCTGAACATATTTACCTTTGTGTTCAGCATAGTTCTATTCCAATAACAAAATTCTGCATTTGTAAAACTACTTTTCCAAAATAAAAACATATTCAAAGGCTGGAAATAATAGAACACATTCACAGATGTTTTTTTCAAAGTCCTCCAATAGCATTGTGGAATAATTATAGATTACAACTTGCATACAGTGCTTTAGAAAAGGCACAGTGAGTTAATGACATGCACACGTGAGAGAGAGGTACACACAGATTTAAAATATAGAGTGAGGGTTTAATAATGATACAAACCCACGATATGTAACACCTCAAAGCAGCACATTGGCACAAAGTCAGAAGTAAGACAGCACGGAAGATAAAAACCTGTCTCAAAAAAATAAAGAATCAGAATAAATATCTCAATAAATAAATAAACAGGTAATATCTCATTAATTACTTTGAAACTAATAAATACGTACATTTGAAAATATGCACATAGGCAGAAATCAATAACCCAAAAAGTAAATAGTACTGAACACAGAGTTACTTAGAAATCATAAGTTATTGATTACTCAAATCAAAAGGCACATTTATTAAGATGTAAGAATGGGGCCTGCAAATGTGATCACATGACTGTCAGTACTTTATTCTAACACCATTTCTGAACCAGAAGTAGCAAACTGTGTGCAATGGCTTTACTCGATCTGTTTATCTGCACCATCGAGTGAAAGTGTGCATCTGTGTGTAGGCCTACGCATTGCAGAATTAAGGAGATCGTGTATGAGGGGTGAAGGATAGTGATCGACTGAGTTTGTGTTTCCTTCCATTGTGACAGGATGTCTTTTCATGTATATATATATATAAGTGAACTAACTTTGTTGACAGACAGGTCTAGCGGTAAAGACGCCCATCCCATCACTCATAGGTCAAGTGTCGTGTTTATCAGCAATCATGTGACCTGATTGCCCCCTACTGCCTGCCCATGCACTTAAAGTCACTTTGGATAAAAGTTCTTGGCTAAACTCAAAATGTAAATATTCTAATGAAGCTTCTGAAAGGTTCATTCTGACATTAATGAAGGTCTATCAGGTGATCTGTTTGGGACAAAAGAAAGTGGTATTTCTAGTCACCTCTGGTTTCGTTTAACGATGTGTGATGTTTAGATTCTCATCTTAAGAAGATGAGATTCAAAAGAGAAATCTTTCCACAAAGTCTCTTGCACAGTTCGAATGCCATCATTCTTTAATGCTGGCCACATTTCATAAGTTATTTTGAGATATTCATTGTCATTTTCTTTACAGAGTTCCCATTTTACTCAACCTGTGTAATTGTGTACCCTGCTTTTGGTTTCATATTTTAAAAGACATCTTTTAAAAACTCAACAAAAACTACACATGAGCTTGTTTCATTCAATAGTTGGTTCCTCGTATAGGCATATGGATATTAGAGTTTCAGTTTTTCCAGTCAACAAAAATGTGATTTTAATACAAGAGGAAAATTTCTGTTGAGTAGTTAATGTCTCCTCTTCTGAAATATATTTCCCCTTACATGATTGTTAAACTCTGGTGCAAATTTAATGGCTGCGCAGCAGGCCCCTCCTTGATTCTGAGGGACTTGCAAAAAAAAACAACTGGCGTTTTGATTATATATCCAAATTTTTTTTAAAAAAACATTCTACAAACAAAATCTGTTGGAGCTGTAATTGAAAGAGCTTTTAATCTATGTTTGGCCAGTTTTTCACTGGAATTAGAAAAATATATCACCAATCAGCCAAATGGACACAGCAATGCAAGGTACATCATCACCAGAAGCATTTTTAAAAGTCTTGGGGTGATTTCATATTTAAGGCCAGCAATAAGCTTAAGAAAACCTTCCTCACACACTCTCTAGTATCCTCAGCACCTTGGGTGGAATAAAAACTTGAAGGATTGTTTGAGTCTGCCACACCACTTCATAGATTGCTGAGAGGCAAAGGGAAAGTTTGATCAGGGTTAGGACAGGACTTAAAATAGCAGCTTTTTTGACTTCATACTTAAAGCAACATTCAGCAAACACATCTGCCACTGTGCCCAAACAAAGGCCTATCGCCGTTCATCTTTTTCAAGTTAATGTGTCTCTTTTCTTATCACAGGGTCAACAGTCTACAGCACGCACATTTAAATGTCACACCTGTGAGCTACGTGCTGCTGCTCAAAGACAAGTTTGTGTTCCTATTTATCTTTACTGCTCCATATAGAACATAATTACACACTACAGTATTCAGTTTCAACACTTTTCCATTTCTGCTTAGTTTTTCTTAACATGAGCATCTGGTACAAAAATACTCTTCAATACATTGTTCATTGCACTTTTTTTCATGTGGCGTCTCATTCGAAGGCCTAGACACATCTACAGATTGATAAGCATGGGATCCTGTTTTGTTTGTCTTTGGGGTTGGGACTGTAAGGTCGTTGAGTACATTAGGTAGAATAGACTCGCTCAGAGGCCTCAGGTGTAAGCACCTTGACTGATTCAACACATACAGTGGTGGCATGTGATGTTTTCTATGATTAATATTGAAAATACATGGAAAGGTGAAAAAATATGCATGAAGTGAGAGTGTGTAATGTTCGACACACATTCCTGATTTTTAAAAAACAAACAAAAATAACCATGTGTTTGGTTACAAAGAACTATAATGAATCACATTATGACTTTTAAGTCTTTGTGGTTGTCATTGCAGCTTCCCCTAACATTAATTGTCCCAAAGCATTTGCTAACCTTTCTTCTATTGTGATCTACTACTTAAACCAAAAGACAACACAAGTGGTCTCAGATGCTCAGACTTTCTTGAAGACTGCACTCATTCGTGCTCGGTCCCCCCCCCCCTTCTCTTTTTCGTTTCTTAACTAGGGTATGAATAACATCTGAGGTAAAATTAGAGGTAAAGGGTGACATCTGTTCATCTGATAAACAGGCCAACATGAAACGAAAAAAACTTCCCCAAAATCTCATGGTGGTGAATATGTGGTAGTGTGTGCCATCGGGGGATTCTGTCAATATGTTTTACATTTAACAAAATATACCAATTAAAATTATAACAATCATATATATAAACATCTTTTGTTGTTTGTGTTTTTCTTTCTAAATAAAAAAACAAACAGACATTTGAAACAGTGTACACATCATCGTTGCCTCTGTCACTCTCATCCTGTGATAAAGTCTTCGACCGCTATCTGTAGATCAGCCAAACCAGTTAATCCACTATGAAGGCTCCAGATGACTCCCACAGAGCCTGGTCTGAGTGCAGTGCACCTGCAGCAGGCATGGACCAGTGAGGACAGCCCCAGGTTGAAAAGAGAAAGAGCGGAATGCAGTGGAAGGCCGTGGGGCTTTGGAGGGCCACGTAAGAGGTCTGGGTCTACTCAGAGCACTGTTTCACCTGCTACACTCCTCCAACTACATCCCTTCAGGTGCTCTCTCCTTTCACCACCCAAACCTCCTTGGTCCAGAGAACCCCTCCCACTCCCTAGCCTGGCCTCATCGGACCGCCTTGTGCTTTCCCCCACAGCAGCCACACCTCTCCCCACACCGCAGGCAGGCGCGCAAAGGCAGGTAGCAGCACATGCAGGGCACGAAGAGCGACAATGCCAGGAGGGCCAACCAGCGGGCACAGCAAAGTGGGTGCGGGTGGCCCCCCATCGAGTCATCACACGAGCAAGGCTCCCAGAACTCTCCCTCAGAGTCCGACATGCAGTGGTAGAGCAGACTCTCTGCACACCACACACAGGTCCACTGGCGCAGGCAGTGCAGGGCCGGGTCTGGGGCATCTCTGCAGCGGCCCCGCCCATTCTCCGAAGCGCTGAAAACAGAGCGGCAGTACACACAGCGAGAAGAGCATGACGATGAAGCCTGAGGACATGGGCTGTCATCATCAGGGGAGATAACCCCTGGGTCACAGCTGCTGCTGGCCCCTCCTCCTCTCTTACGAGTCCTTGACCGGGGTGTGGCCAGCGAGGTGTGGATGCAGCAGGGAGAGGGCGAGCCTTTGCCTGTCTCCTGGGGTGAGCCAGCACCTGAGGACACGCCTGACACAGCGTTGGGCATGGACATACAGGTGGGCGACGATGAGGACAGACGCTGGGAAGCTTTACTGTCCAGGCTCACTGTTACGTCACAGCCTGTCGTCCCCACTCCTGCCAGCTCCTTCTCGAAGCGAACTACACACAGCTCTGACTTGTCTTGCAGACTCCCCCCGCCACCAACAACCACACCCCCAGTCAGCCCCCCAACCATAGTCCTAGTGGCCCCTGCCCGTCGGTAGTCCTCATAACCTCGAGAACCCCACAGGTCTTTGCAAGGGTCCACACTGCGTAGGTCTCCTTCCTCCAGCAAAGAAATGGTGGGTGAGAGAGGGGACAGAGGAGATGAAGCTGGAGGACCCACAGGAGGAGTAGGTGGAGCAGGAGGTGGGGGTGGGGGTGCTGGAGGATTCAACACAGCCGTCATTTGTGAAAGCTGGTGCTGTCCTGGCCTGGTGTGGATCTGTGGAGAGGGTATAAGATTACAGAGTGAATCAGGAACAGTGTGTACTGTGGCAGCCATCACAGAATGCTCTCGATCAACAACTTGTGCTTCTATTTGAGATCTAACATAGATATACGAGTGATCAAGAAACTCAGATTTGATAAGATCTCTTTCTATAAGATACCAGTGGATCCTGTTTATTTTAATTGTAAGTAGAATAAATACATTTCTCTGCTGTTGTTGTGGAGTTAACAGGAAAAGCAAAACAACCGCTCCTCCTTACATGTTTTTTTACTGCTCTGATGTCACAGATTTCATTGGGAAAATCCAAACAAAACCGTGGTTCCCAGACCCCGCCTTAAGAACTAATCTTTTTCTTTAACCATCATTAGATCTCACAAGTGTGATGAGAACTACCTGAGCAGGTGTCTGAGTGGTGACAGCATGACTGGATCCAAAACTGAACTCTTCCGACCGCACAAAGCAGGTAGATGACGACTCGCTTGTCACTATGGTGATGGGTTTGGGAAGCATTTCCTTTCTGCTGTTGGATGACGACTCACTTCCTGTATGGGACTGGAAGAGGCTGCATGTCATCCCACATGTCAAAAACATCAATAAACTGTATATCGGCCCAGTGGCAGCACAATTGAACCCTTATTTTAAAGAATAAATGGTCACACCACAAACTGCCAAGATACTCACAGCTTGTCCATCATCCTCAGTGTCAGCCTCTTCTGGTGTGGAGGATGAGGGCGAGTCAGAACCTTGATGACATTAAGAAGGAAAATTTAGACACTGCTAGATACTTTCTCAAGCCAAGTCTAGCATGACAAATGCAATCAGTGTTTGTATGTGATTCGTGAATCTCTACCTCTGTCGAGCTTGTCTATGACAGTCTGCAGTCCTTTCTCAAAGGAGATGGCATCAGCAGGACTCTGGAACGTAAGGCCAAACTTTCGATCCTCTACTCGCCAGTGATGGAAGATGGGGTTCACCTTGTTGTACACTAACCCCCTTTGCACTGCACACTCCAACACTGGCTAAAGACACATACAGCAATCCCGCCAAACATGACAAGTTATTTAACAAACCAGCATGTATTCCTCCTGATATCATGCCATCACATAACATAAATGTACAGTCTTTAGGTGGTGTTGAAGAGCAACGTGGCACCAAAGACAGCCATAACACACGCACACACTCACTGCTCGATCTCGCAGCCGTTCTCCACGTATGATGTATTCTCTCCGCCCCCTGCCGTCATGACTCCGCCCCTTACATATGACCACATGACTGAGGCCGCCACCTCCAAGGGGCACCCAACCGCCACTGGAGTCATCACGTGCCATCACCACTGCACGAACACGCACACTGTCAGGAAGGCCAAGAGAGTGAGCGGAGGCCCATGCTGATTAAACAACACACTGATGTACTCTGACACACACACACACACAAATACGTGCAAACATTAAAGCACTAACACGCACATATATTCATTTGAAAAAAAAAAAAGGGAGGTCCAAATCTACTTTCACATCACAAATATGCAGTACAATTTTCAGTGGGATGACTGATGATAAAGCAACTGTTTTTAGCTTTGTTGAGCTAAAATGTTAGGGTATAATTTACAAAGAAGAAAGAAATGACAGCTTGGCCTGTATGTGTGCTGGCGTTGGAACATATCAGGCAAAGGCGTATCATGTCAGGGCAGTTTTTAATCATATATGGTCGCAGGAATGAGATCAATTTGATTTCAATTAGCATGTGATACCGTTATATACGAAAAATACGAAATATTTGGATGGGTCTCATTTTGCGTTATTACACATTTCTATTGAAAGAAACATATGACAATTGCAAGGTTCGGTGTGTTACTGGCTGTAGGCTATAGGCGCTGAGAATAAAGGAACTAAGGAGCAAATGGATAGAAAGAAAGCCAGCATTGAGAGAAATGGCTAAATGGGAGGAGAGAGGAAGAATGAGTGTTACCCAGATAGATGTATCAATGAACGCACCCATTCGCCATCAGAGGCCCCGGCATTCTTGCACAAAATGCTCTGCCCTCACCGATCGGCTGAATAATTCAGCACCGCAGTTCGACATGTGCATGTAATGGATCCATGGCCGCGTTATTTGCAAATCAAACTGAATTTTAACTGTTGCAATAATTTCCCAGACGCTCCTTTTCACAATTCAGCCCCTGCTGCACGTACTCATTAACATGCCCCGATGTTATATTTTTTATGAATGGGATAGAGCAGGTCTGGATTCGACATCGCACCGTTCCTTATACATTTCGCCGGGAATTTTATTAGGCCTAAATACAATGCAATCGCGTGAAAAAAGGGAAGGAAAGGGGAACGAGTGGGTGAGAGGATGGAGAGGAAACGAGGGATGGGGGGAGGGGGCCGATTAGAAAAGGGAAGGAGGAGAGGAGGGGTGAGGAAGAGGGAGAGCGAGCGAGAGAGAAAAAAAATCACATTTCATTCATAAAGTTTGGCTTTAAAAAATCATAATGAAACCCCGAGACACGTTGATAAAAATCACAACGCCTCCATCCCTCCCTCATTTTACTGTAGCCATGTCTTGAATGACGCGATGCTGGCCCCAAACTCGCCATATTTCGCCTTTTCCCCCATACATTTTACACATTGACTGATTTCGTGACTGTTTTTACCAATCGCTAACCACGCATTTAGTTTTGAATTGTTGCATAGCCTCTGTTGTTTGTTTAATATGTTTTCATTATTATTGTTATTATTATTAATTTGTCCGTGTGGATTGTGGGCCAGTCGTCTAAAAGCACAGGTCCACATGTAGGTGGCTTAACATTTATCACATATTGGCATGGATAGATCGGAAATGGGGTGTATGCTGTTGATTCAAGACTACGTAATGGTGTTTTTATTCTCGACAGCCTGCTAAATTGTACAGCCCCGATTGTGATAATAGTGCATGATGCTGAATTGGTGTAACACTGATGGCGCTGGCGTTCTTTCTATCCGTTTTGGTGGATGGCTTAATATATATATGCAATGTTGAAAATGAAAATGTAAGGACTTACTCGCCCTCCATGGCTCGGTGTTGCCCGCCGCTTGCAGCAGCCCACCCCAGGGTCTCCTCTCTCTCTCTTTTTATCCTCCTTTCAGGAAACACTCACAGACTCACTCACATTCTCTCTCTATCTGCTCTCATTTTCCTAATCTTTCTCTCTCTTCCTCTCTCTCTTGCCCTCGCTCTCTCTCTCCACCTTGATGTCGTTTCGGTGTATCAGGATAGGCTTGAGGTTGCAGCAGCCATTTTCCGCTGGCAGCATCCTCCCTCTCTCCCTCCCTCCCTCCCTCCCTCCCTCTCTCTCTCTCTCTCTCTCACTTTCTCTCGCTCCAAAACACTCCCTCGCTTATTCCCTTTCTCACTCTACCTGCCCTGTGCCAACACATCCGCACTAATCATTGACAGCATCGTGCGCTTGGTGGGCTATAGGGTTTGTCAGTGTGACCATGTTTTTTTTTTTTTTAATGATACAAGGTGAGCAGTGAGTCGCTGATACACGTGGGTGATAAATGAAAAGCTGGGCAAAACCGTCAATGACTTGTAGTTGATCCCCTGATTACCACAGGGTAAATAAATTCAATTGAGCAAACACAAAATATAGGTTAAGTATAATAAAGTTTGGTTTGCTATTTATTAGATCAATTCAAGCATTTTTGTTTTTAAACAACCCCTGGTTAAACTTATTATGCTTGTTCCTATTACAGTTAGTCTTAATTGCCTATAGTTTTTAGCTGCCCATCATAGGCAGGAAGCAAACACAATCTGTGTCAGTGGGTTCCCAGCACTGGTGCTAGCAAATATTTCAGCACCATGGACAGCAACGCCTCTCTATATTATGTGACTATTTGAAGACGCGTTTAATTTGATGTTAACTTTTGTTTAGTGGTGAAACCACTACTTTTGTTTGAATATTACTGCGTCTATGGCACTCCAGACAACACTTTTTTTTCAATGTTTTTGTGCGTCTACCTACTTTATTTCAGGGGGAAAAAACCATAAATACCGAATCTGATATTGCATTACAGCCGCAAAAAATTATGGTGTTTTGCTGTTTTAAAACCTGGAAAGGTATAATAATTATTATGTAGCCTACATGACATCTAGGCCAAAGAACAACGTGCGCTTGTGACAGAAATGTACTGTGAGCCTTAAAGCAAAACAATGTTTGGTTATAATAAGAAAAGAGTAAATTGTTAGCTGGCACTGAAGCTACGGGAATTTTGTGGTGCGCAGTTGAATAAAGGTTGCAAGTCACGGTTCAAAGTCCAGCAATTCCTTTAACTGCTTTAAAAAAAATGGATATAGTCTATTCCTGGACAGCGACATTTTCCGGCAACTCACGTGGTTCATTAGTGTAGGACTGTGATTATCACTTAGTGTGCTAAAGATCTCTTATTCAAACCCAGGCCAAGTCCACTTTTCGTAGTATGATCTTTGAACCTAGTTGATTTAATTTAGTTGATTTATTTTATATATATGTTTATATATATGTTTATATATAAATTATATATATAAACATGACATTGAGAACGTTCATGTAAGGATCATAGTAAGTGAAGCTGCCATTAATATCATCAGTGGTGTCTTTAATGAAAATGTGCTAAGAAATGTGCGACACATGTTCTTACCATGTCGCGAGAGTCCGTACAGCGCATTTTACAACGTTGATTTTAAAATGTTGTTCTCTGCTTTTATACAGTCTACCCAGAAAAACGATAAAAGACTTACTGAAAAGCAGCTCCATAGTAGGAGATCAACAGATGCAGCTCCCTGGCTTTCTCCACTTTGGATCCTGAAGTTTGAAAAATAATTAATAGAAAAAGTATCCTTATTTATTCAGATTTTTTGTTTAAATTAGATTGTTAAGTTACGAACGCTATATTGTTAAATGTGTTGTGATTCAGTCACATGGGTGAGTCTTATAGCTGTGGCGGGCATTCTTCAGCATTCTCGCATCTTCCATTTGAGAACTGAAGGCCACTTGTAATTCAGCACCAAGGACAGCGCTTCAGTTACGCGACTGCACGTTTCATAATTGTACACAAACAGGAACTTTGGGATGAGCCAATCTTCACCTCCTAAGTCAAACTTAATGTGTGCAAATCATGATAAAAGTCATATTTCAAAACTGACGAAACAACTTGGTGGTTGATGTGACCCATCTGATATTTTTGCCAATTTATGAAAGGGACAGGGATCGAAATGACAAGTAAGGAAGTTGCATTGGTTGTATAGGCAGATATTTGGGATAAATTAGGTACTATAATATTGTATTACTAATGGAGTCAAATATTTAGGCCTACATGGATGTTGTCACCATTTTTAGATAACATCTATTAAGCACGGTAGGACAATACAGTAAAGCTTTATCTGTACAGTCATTGTGTTTTGCAGTTTTGTAATTGAGCTGAATGTGTTGGGGGCCCTACTCTCTCCCCACTCACTCACTAATGCACTTCCACCACCACCTCGCGCGCTCTGTGTATGTACATTGTCACCTCCCATTTCTCATCAGGACTGCACACTATAAACATGGCAGCCTTATTGTATTTCCTGGCAACCAGAGAGCAAACTGATCTCCACTTTTCTATGTCAATTAATCTGAGGTGATATATTTAAAAACGTAATATAGGAATATGAGCTACAATATTAAAAAAAAAAGTTCTTAAAACTACAAAGCTAGATTTGAACACTGCCTCTCTGACAGGCTACAAGCAGAGGAACCTTAACGTTAACTTGATTGCAGGACCCACCTCGGCTAAGTTACGTAAGTAGATCAAACCTAATAACAGTTAATACAATATGCAGTTACATGAGAGTTCTAGATGAAACATCGAACAAACTACGTTTATGTAAACAACTTAATTTTTTTTTCAAATATGTATTTTCAGCAATCTATAACAAATGATTAGAACTAACGCTAGCTAACTGGGGGCATATTAACTGTGGTAATGTTAGTCAACGTTAACTGAGAAATCAAATCAACTCATGATCCAAATCCTTGATTGACCTTCTGTAAAGAAACATGTATGTTGCTGAAGCATCAAACCAAAAAAGTTAAGAGAAACTGAGTACAATAGATGAGTAATGTTACCACTTGACGTTACTTGGTGAAATGAAAACGCAGCAGTGATGAACAAGTTGAACGTTGGAAGCTAACGTTAGTGCACCGAGTTTAGCTGCTGCTGCTGCACCGGATGTGCTAGTTGTGAAAATCATTTTTGCCTCATCTTCACTTAATCAATTTGAGAGTTTCTTGGTAATACATGTACAATATGTCCAAATTTAACGCTAGGATTGTATTGCCCAACTAAACTGGTGAAGTAGGCACCATTTTAAGAATGTTAAACATTGGTGTAAGTTTGTAATGTTAAGCTCTATTGTTATCCATTGTCATATTTTTCACTCTAATTAAAAAAAAAAAAAAAACAGGGCTGCGCTCTGCTCAGTATACTATGACAGTCAGATACTGCGTTGTCCACATAGAGGCCGACAACTTGACTAAAAACAAGCTTTTTAGCGATGATAAAGTAATATGTATCAAGTATTGTATGTTTCACAAACCCACAAAACATAAAAAGTGTTTGTACTTGCACCACCTTTTGATCTGCCATTATTTAATATGACTGGTTTTATTTTTTTTGTCTACAATCATCATGACACACCTAAACTAACAATGTGTAAGTGTCATAATACTCAAAACTTTCTGACTTCTCTACCTTATCTGAGGCTTTAAACCCCAAATTCATTTATTTGTACTGCAGACATAAATCTTAATAATAATGTTGGGTAAAAGTATGTACCTTCATTTCTAAAGGTTCACTGATTTCCTTTTACAGCTAGTCTGTTTAGATTTTGATACAATGACTCAAACGGGGGTAACTGTTTATATTGGGGGACCACTTTACATACATAATACATAATGCTGTTTTAAGTATTTCTGGATGCATTACAGTGTTTGTGGGTCGGACTGACAATAAACAACATTGGTTACAGTGTGTGATGAAGAAACATGTCACCCAGTGCAATGGTGTGGCTCACTGTCATGTTTTCAATAGTTTTTTGGACATTAATCGAGCTCTATGGCTCAGAGGAATAAGCTATGTAAGGCTTTGGATACAAAAACCAAAATTGCTTGAAGGACCTGTTCATTGATGGTTTTTGGCCTTTGCATGGGATTTGTTGAAAGAATGAAAGGGAAGTATATTGCTCGACTAATTCCAAAGCCATCTAATGATTAAAACTTGCACATATTTTTCAGGAAGCAGGAATAAAAGAGATGGGTATTCAACAGTCAAAACAGATGAAACCAGTGGAAAATCATACGTCTAGTAAGGACACAAAAAATGGGACAGTAACAGAAGCAGTGGCTGAAAAGGCAATTAACTTAACCCAAAGCGAAGTAAATGATTTAACTGGAAATCTCACTAACATTGTCGACACTAGTCAAGGACAAGGCCCTACTCAACTTATTAGTCATCAAATGGAACCCAACAAAGGCAATGAAGCAGCGCTCAAAAGGATGCACCAAGTTCCTGTTTCTGGTGCCCCTCAAAACAGAGAACAAAACATTTACAAGGCTGTGAACATATCACAGGATGCTGACCCAGTAAAATATAACCCATATCTTGCCTCAGCAGTAAGTATGACTCAACAACACACATCTCCTGTAAAATCTAAGGATAAAAAGAGCATTACTCCAAAACCAGTGCTTCAACAGGCTACATCTGCAAGGCCAATCACTGGGCCCTGGCATGGAGTTGGAGTCACTTTGAGAAAAATTGAAGCTCTGAGATCAGATAGCTTACATCAACCACAAGATGTAACTGAAAAATTAAGCCAGCAGCAGTTGGGAACTTCTGCACCAGTGCATCATAAGACAAAGCCTGTGCATCACCATAAAAAAACAACACAACCAGTGCAACAACAGACAAACAGAGAGGTTATGTATGGTCACATTCAACATGAAGAATCTAGAAATTTCACACTATCAAAACAGAGACCTACAGCAAAGCAAACTACAGATGTTCCACTACAGAGAGTAAGGACTGTCGCTCTGTGCGGTGTGGGGATGAGAGCTACTGCAGACTCTGTCCATTATTCGGAAGCAATACTGTGCAAAGACTCTTCATGTCAGGTGGAATGCAGGTGGGTCAAGTTCTTTGTAAGTATAAATACATTTTGTAATCATTACACACAAAAACACAACTGTATATTTTAATACATAATTGATAACATATGAACTTGTACTGGCCAATTTCAACAGGTTGGGGAGTATGAAACAAGAAGAAATAATCCCTCAACCTTCTGCCTTCAAAGTGCAAACACCTGTGCGTCGTTCTTACAGTGAGGCGGTGAGAGGTGTAACTATACAAAACCTACACAGAACGGAAGCTGAGGTGGACAACAAAGTAAAGATAAAAAGATCCCCTAGTCAAAAACCTAAACGTGTTCCCTCTTATGTAAATGAAACGAGTACAGACTTGGCCTGCCATATAACAGACAAGGCTTACAACATTGCAGAGCAGAGTGGCAACACAAAAGCAAGTATTACTGCTGTGCTTGATGCTAAGCCTACAGAGCCACCTAACCCTTCATTACAAGTATCAAAACAGTCAAAAGCTCAAGTCAACAATGATGTAAATGCATCCCATGTTTACTACTTGAAACTTGCAAAGGTGCCAGGAGTTGACCATAAAAGCTTCCAGCAAACAGCTGGAGAAACTATCACCACTGTGCAGGAGAGTTCACAGCAGCAAGGCTGCAATGCCATGAATGAAAACACAATCAAGAAATACGAGCTTAATCAAATACGCCAACTCAGTGAAGCTACCAATGGAAACACTTCATCTTGCATACAAAAAGTCAACATGAAAGCACTAAAACCACAGGATCGAGTAGTTGAAGGGATGCTTACAGGTGCCCCTAACAATGCTGCCAACAACATAACAGCAGCTACAGACACTGGTGTTGAGTTAAGAAACTTGAAGAAGGTTAAAGATTTCCTTTGTCAAGATACTGCTGTTAAGTCAAGAAAAATACACTCAAGCACACTCAAAGCAGCACAGCAAAACAAACCCAATAAAAAACTAAAAAATGTTACAAGGAAAGAAGAAATGACTGTAAATGGTCAAGCTGAAAAAGAGAAGTCAGGAATCAACCTTGCAGCACCTGAGGGAATCCACACTGAGGGCCGCTGGCACCCGTTTACAGTGAATCAATCCTGTTCCCGCAAGGTGCACTGTAAACATAACCCGAGGACAGGTTTGCCACCAAACATCCAGAAGTGGTGAGCTACACATGATAATGTTATTTTTTTGTCCATGTTAGTCAAACCGAATAATTTTTTTAATAACCAGTACAGACTCTTTGGTCTGGAAAAATGCAAATGGCTCTGTTCTTCTTTGTATTTTTCAGTTTTTCATATTGGTTAAAATTAGTAATTTACATCTTCGCTCCACAGGTTTGATACATGCCCAAACTACCTGCGTGAGCCTCCTTGGGTCAACACAAAGATTGGCAGATTGCTTAGCACTGAGAGGGACTCAGGACCAGGGAAGAGATTCTCACCAATGAGAGAAGACATTTAAAATATTTGTTCCTGTAATTATTTGCATATGGAAAATAGTTATGTCCTTGTAAATTATTTGATTCCTTGGAAAGATAAAAATTGTAGTGGAAAAAAAACGGATACACACAGTCATTCAAAAAGTTTATTTTCTGAATCATTTATTGCAGACAAAGGTTTGCATTGTAAGATCAACTGGATTACAAACCACCTGGGGAGGAAAGAGGCATTACCATTTAGAAAACACTCAAACTTCAATGGCAATTCTCTCAGTTGCTAGGATACAAGGCAAGGGCAATACATTTCTCTGAGCTCTACTAAGAAGAAAATGAACTTTGTATACAAAAACAGTTTTCTTGAATTTGTGGGAAAAAATGATAAGTTGTGGTGATAGTTTTGTGTGACACAGAAAGGAAAAGTCACAGGGTGGCAATTGCAATTAAGTTTCTTACAGCTGTAAAAGAGCTCAGACACAAGCTTGAAATGAAGCAGCTGGACCTGGAGTTCTTGTTTTTTAGTCAGCAGTGGAGAAAGTCACAACATTTCCATGTTAGACAAATGGTTTCTTGGATATTATAATGATCTCAATAAACCCTTAAATATCTTTAATAAAAGGTACATGTGTAGTAATTGCTAACTATACTGGTCACCCATGATAATTAAGAGTTAACAAGTTTCCCATCTTTTAGAACAAAAGCTAACTGACAAAAGACCTGCACACAGATTCAAGAATATATATATATATTGAAAAAAAAAAAGCAATCGACAGACTTTTGAGGTATGGGCACGAATTAACCATTTGGCCATCAATGAATTCATTTTCCTTGGGGAAACTGCATTTAGGCTGTCTGGATCTATACTGGATCAGTGGCGTGTGTGTCTGAGCGTGTCTGTACATGGTTGAGTGTGCTTGTTCCTGGGGGCGGATTACACAATCATTTCCAACTGTCGTGCATATTCGATGACCTGTTGTGCCAACTCCGTAGAGGGGATGGTCACCTCTTCTGTCCGCTGCTGCTGACTGGTGAAAGAGTAATAGCCATCTGAGCTCAAACTCCATCCCCTCTGAAATGAAATGAAATGAAAATTAGTATTGGCTGTTCAGCAATTTTATCCTCGTAGGCAAGAAATCTTGCCTACAAAATTGTAGGCAAGATGGAATTTTTCTAAATTTTAAGTTCAAATTTGAAAAATTAAATCAAAAGACAAACTTAGTAGAGAACAGCTTAAAGTAAAAACAAGTGCTTTGCAATCCACTCAATCCCTTCTGCTTGTCCACCTTACCATATTTTTTTATTAGGTACCTGACACTATAATCAAACCAAGTAAAAGATTCTGTTCTACTTGTGCTTGGCTGTATTTTAGATGCTGTTAAAGTCACTCCTCACATTTCTCTATCTTACAGTGGAAATTATTGAGAAACGTAACAGAAAATGACAACAACAAAGTGATCATGGTACGTTGTACTCATATATCATCACTGCAGCAGAAATCTTAAATTTCTTCTTGAATATCGGATTATTATAGAAAATTTGACATTATATAAGTTTGGTCTCCAGATCAAAATAGACATACCTTCTTGGCGTATTCTGTCATCTTTTTGGGGGAACTGAAGAAAAGCACACGGGTGGCTTCACTGAACTGGATCTGCTCATATGCTTTCTCTATGCAACCTGCAATCTCATCACTGCAATTGAAAAAGGGTTACAATTTTTGGTGAAGTTAACTGTAAAACCAAAGTCATACTAACACCTAGTCTTCCTGATAAATAAAAATAATTGAGATGGAATTTCATCCTTTGTTTTGTCCATAATTTTTAGTATCAAAACACCTAACCATTTCAATAAAGAAAAGAGAAAGTAAGTTTAAACTGTAATCCCTTACATTTGTGTTGATCTTGTTGCATTTAACTAGTAACATAATATCCCATAAACAATCAGTTTTATTGCAATAGTTTCCAAAAGCCTGTTTTTACTTCTCGCAAACTTAATGAAGTGTTTAAACAGCTCAACATATCAATACTAAAGGTGTCTCAATTAGTTTTAATGAATCAATGATAATATATGCCAGTATTTTTCATAGCCATGTTACTACATAGGCAAAATTTTTAAAATCCCAAGGTGCATTGGGACTTAAAAAATCCAAATTCATTTTACCGGGTAAACAAACATTCACATTTGACTTAAAGCACAAACGGAACTTCATCAATGAAATAAGTGCAGAATAATAGCTGGTATGGCTGACAAACTGATTCTTACCGAATTGTGTCGAGCAGAATGTCTATAAAAAAGGTGTAGCTCTCAGCAGGGATGTTGCCTTTAGCAAGAAATACCTTGTTGTAGCTTCCCTCCATCAAGTACTGAAAAGACCATTAAAAGATATACACATTAATTTGATATTCAGATACAAAGTACTAATACTGTGTTAAATTTTATGTAAAAAGAGGAATCCATCCAGCCCTTCATTTTTTAACTTGTATGTTTGTGTGTATGTGGTTGTGGTGGTTTAAAAAGATGTGCTGATTTATGTGTGATTTGTTTCTCTGAATTGATCATTTGGGACGACAAATTATTAATTAAGATATACTGTACATATGAACATGTTACCCATGATATAATTCATTGCAAAATTTAACTGAAATATCCAACCCTAAATTTTTGCCTTTTTTAGAGGTAATTGCAGCACCTGCTCTAAGGACACTGGGTGTCTGATGTAGACATTCGTCTGAATATCTCGTGCACTCAGTCTCTCAAGTTCTGTGTGAAACTCAGACACACGGTTCTGTGAGAGGAGGAAAAGCAGGTTCAGTCCAAGTAACTGGTGCATGTAGGCGGCTTCAGGCAACTCCTCCCTTTGAGAAAAAGATGGAGAGAGACTGTTACTAAACCCCAGTGAGTAGAATGTAACAATGTTCCACTACATATGAACAACTAAAGAAAACATTACTTGTAATCAAAGTAGTAACATTTTAGCTGGGCCATGTATCTCTCGAAGGATGGAATGTCCTTCTTCAGGATACTCCACAAGGCTCCAATTTCAAGAACATCACCTGTAACAAAGACAAAAATATGTCTTTTAATGGTATCTGACAATTAATGACAATAATGATAATAACAATAATTTCACATTGTTTGATAATGCTAATTGTGATGACTGCAATCAGAAAGCCATGATTTATTTCATTATTCATATTTATTTCATATACTCACGAGCTAAAATAAGTTGCTGCTTTGTGAGCGTTGACCCACTGGTAGGTAAAAAGTTCAACTCAAGTAGTGAAACCTGTCAGAGAACATTCAAGGTTAAATTTGTAGTGATATTTTCAACTTGACGTGTCCACTGTGTTTTTAAAAAATCTGTTTCATTATCAATGATAATGGCACCAATATTTCATTACAGAATCATGCGATATCTGTTTCATTTGTCCCTTTTATTTGACGCCACGGGGTTTCGGAAGAGAACTCACGTAAACAATAAAATTCAACAAAGGACATTCTGCTGAATATTACATAACAATTCCAGTCAAATAAAAGAAAAAAGGAGCAAAATGTCGTTTCAGGTAACTGTCTTCCAAATGCTTGTTCTGGTTGTCAATTCCAGGTTTATACTGCATGACTATGAATAAGCGATCGTTACGTTAACATTAGCATCTCCGGCTGTGATTATTTGTTTCTTGACAGATGTAAATCCGGAAACCATTAAGCTCCGTTTTTACTAAACACTTTGATGAGTTTACCAGGTAGGTATCCAGCGTCATTAACCAAAGGGAGAATTATGTAGCTACATGTCTAAAGTTTGGCTCACCTATTTGAATAACAGTTACTCTTTACACTGCGTTGGCTTGACTAGCCAAGTTAGCACGCTTCGCTACTTTGCTAACAGTGCTAACGCTTCAAACCAGGCAGTGTCCCTTGTTTAACTCATACATATAAAAACAAAAATAGATAGATCAATGGGTGACTCTACCTTAAGTTTGCTCAAAAGTTCTCCGCATTTACTCAGGTTTGGGTTTTTCTTGTTCCATTCCGCTTTCAGTGTCTCATACAGCCCTGCAGTCTCTTTCAGCGCCATGGTGATTCTGCAAAATATACGACACCGGCCAACGTAATACGTTAAATGACGTATACTGTCGTGATACGCTCGTGTTGTGAACTGAAAGAGACAGTGGATTAAGATGGCGGCATTCAACGCTGAACGGTGGCTAGATGGCTTACCAAACCACAGCATTTTCAAAAAAATTCGGGAAAAGCTGGATTTAGAGCCTAGCGCAAATGAAAGGGGAGCCGCAAAAAACCTCACCTTCTGTTTGGGTGGGGACTTTTTTGTGTGGGACGACATTGACCGCGTGTTTTACACGACCAACTTGCGGCAGTTAAACTCAGACGAGACTCGCAGTAACGTTAGCGGGAACTATCAAACGTTGCTGTGCATTAACCCTCCACTCTTCGAGGTGTGCCAGGTGTTACTGAGTCCAACGCAGCATCACGTCGCGCTCATCGGGCGCCGGGGAGTGTCGGTGCTGGAGCTTCCTCAGCGGTGGGGCAAGAGGTCCGAGTTTGAGGGCGGAAGGAGCGAAATCAACTGCAAATCCATCCCGGTGGCGGAGCGCTTCTTCACCAGCTCACCCTCGGTGAATCTGCGGCAGGCGGCCTGGTACCCCAGTGAGACCGACGAGCCACACCTTGTGCTGCTCACATCTGACAACACAATCAGGTTTTATAGCTTGAAGTCGCCTCAGACGCTGGCCAAAGTTCTGCCTGTGTCTCAATCTGAAGATGACAGCAGCGTCCATCCTCCGGCCCGATCATATGCAGCATCTCTGGGCGAGATAGCGGTGGCGTTTGACTTTGGGCCGAGTTGTCCCCCCCCTCGGCACCTGGCAGCACGGTGCTCCAAGGAACAACTGGTTTACCCATTGTACATCCTCTACGAAAATGGGGAGACCTATCTGAGCTACACGAGCCAGGCAAACGGTATGACTATAAGTAAACCCGTTGGACCCCTCCCGATGTATCCTGCAGCAGAGGACAACTATGGCTATGATGCTTGTGCCATCCTCTGCCTGCCCTGTGTGCCCAGTATTTTGGTCATCGCCACAGAAACAGGCACGCTGTATCACTGTGTGGTGCTGGAGTCTGAAGAAGAGGAGGAGGCACGAGAAGTGGAAAAGTGGATGCGAGGCACAGATGCAGTGCCAGCTCTCTATGTGTTTGAGTGTGTTGAGCTGGAGCTCACCCTCAAAGTAGCCACAGGAGAGGATGAGGAGCCTCAGGAGTTGGACTTTACCTGCCCGATCAGACTGCATAGGGACCCCCTGTGCCAACACAGATATCATTGCACACATGAAGCAGGAGTGCACAGTGTGGGGTTAATCTGGGTCAACAAGCTGCAGAAGTTTCTCCAGTCAGATGAGGAAGATAAAGACAGTCTCCAGGAGCTAGCTGCTGAGAAGAGATGTATTGTAGAGCATATTCTTTGTACCAGACCTCTCCTAAGCAGTCAGTCAGCTCCAGTTCGTGGCTTTTTGATTGTATCTGATCTGTCCTTGGGCGCCACCATGATCTGCATAACCAGCACCTACGAATGCATCCTGTTGCCCCTGCTGAGTTCCATTCGCCCTCCCTCCCCTCCACTGCTTTGCTCCCATGCAGGTTTAGGCTCTAATAGCTCCCCTCTACGCGGGCTGGCTGACGACTCGTTTGAGCAGCACATCCGCAACATCCTGGCACGTAGTTCCACCAATCCTTTGGTACTTAAAGCCGGGGACAAGGACACATCACCCCCACCCCCTGAGTGTCTGCAGCTCCTCAGCAGAGCCACACAGGTATTCAGTGAGGAGTACATTCTAAAGCAGGACATGGCCCGCGAAGAGATGCAAAGAAGAGTAAAACTACTAACAGGTCAGAAGAACAAGCAAATGGAGGAGTTGGCTCTGCGCAGGGAGGAGAGAATGTCTCTGAGAGAGGAAGCAGAGAGGTTGGCTGATAAGTACGAAGATGCTAAGTATCGTCAGGAAACCATTATGAAGAGAGTCAAAAAAGTCCTGGGCAGCCTGCAAAACCAACTACCCATACTATCTAACAGTGAAAGGGATATGAAGAAAGAGCTACAAACAATCAGTGATCAACTGAAACACCTAGACAACAGCATCCGACAGGTGAACATGAAGATGGAGTACCAGAAGACTCAAGTGGACAGAGATGTGCCTGCAGCCAAGACCACTGTGTCACTCAATGCCCATCAGAAGAAGGTTGTTCAGGATGTCCTCAGAGAACAGGGACAGCAAATTGGTGACATGATGAAACAGATTAAAGACATCAAAACACATTTCAGTTTCTAAGCACTGCAGAAATTAGTAAAATATAATGCAAAGAATTTGGGAAAATAATTCAAATGTTCTTTTTAATATTGTGATTGTCTGCTTTATTCAGGCATTTCATTAGAAGCTGAAAGGAATGCATAACTTGTAACTAATTGTGGAATGAATATTTGAATTGAAAGCTATGTGAAATACAATGATATGATTTGCCTTTTGATACAACATGTTTTTCTTACTAGGAATAACAATGGCTTTGCCTTTTTGTCTTGCATTATTTTGGCTACTTTTTTACATCGCTGTTTCTAAATGTGAAGTTTTCATTCAGTAATTTAGTCAGAACAGGTATGCTATGTACAGGCAGGTAAAATGAAAAATATATTTTCAACATGCTGACTGTTTGGATAAATAATAAAATTAAAATTTCCCTGTATCTGTCTTGTGCCATTTGTGCTGATTTATATAAGTGGATTAAGCTAAAAGTGCAATTAAAAGGTGAGTTAAAGTTAATTGACTCACACATGATGATAGTGAAATTTTAGTGTTTTAAAATACTAATTATACTTTTGAAAAGAAGAGAGGGATATTAAAGAATAGGTTTATGTCTTAATGTGTATAATTTAGCTAAAAACAACACACTCATGTATATATAAGAATAAAGTTACTGGTTGGCAAAAATTTTTCCCTCTTTTCATGCTAGCAATTATAAGAATCTTTCCTAATGTAACGTCAGAGGGGCATTCAAATCCATGTCTAGCTGTGTGCATTATAAATGAATACTTCCATCCACAGCAGCAGCAGCATACAAACAATACAGATAAAGGCTCCATTAATACATTTGTTCATCTTAGCACACAACATTGTTAGTGAGGTAGTTTGTTTAATGCTGCAATTCAGAGGGGAAAAATTTCTTGCTGAAGCAAATTCTCATCTGTTTTTAGGTATTGTTTTATGTCTGAGTGTTTGGATGTGGAAAAGGCCATCATCTTAGAGGAAGTATGTGAGATTCTGATAAGTTAGTTTTTGTTTGAAGTTAGGTTTTTTTTTTTAGATTTTGTTTAAGATTTTGTTTCATATTGATTGATTGTCAATATGGTGAAGAAGCAGGGGGACACATTTAAAAGGATGGAGTAGAATTCTGTAGAGCAAAAACCAGAGGTGGAGGGAGGGTTGCCACAGACCTGTCAGTTTACAGTGAACATGGATTCTTGCGGGGACAGTTTAGGGCTTGAAGTATGTGTTGATCAAAATTGAGTTTACTGTCAAAATGAATTAAAGCTATTTAACGTCGTTTACCCCTTGTACTATCTTTCCATGGACAGAGACGGGGTTCAGTCCAGATATCTAATGTTCTAATTAGATTAGGGATTTTTTTGCCACATAAGTGTAGTACTATGTAAGGGAGAAATAGAAATGGTAAGTCACAAAGTTATTGTCACTAACTAGTCAGGGAATGGCAGTGTAAGAGTATTTGAAGTTAGTGGTTTTGGGTGATGACTCAGTACAGTCATTTTTATGCAGTTTAGATGGTATAAAGGAAGGGGCTGAGTACAATGACTTGAAGGGCTCTGCTGTTGGTGGTAATTAGAGCTTATGATGATGCAGATACGGTGCCTGCTTTGGTCTGTGGTCAGAAGTTGTGAAAATGGTGACTGAGGAGAGGAGGGATGTTGAGGTGACAAATTTCCCGACAACAAACAGGATTATGGCGAAGTTGCCCGATTATTCCAGATGTTGGAGGAGCATCCACAGCATCCTCAGTCCCTTGTTTGTTGCCCTGTACGCAAACTGGTGGGGGGGTCCAGCTCTGGTCTGACAGATAGCAGGATTCCAACATATGTATAGAATTTAAAAAAACTGTGAACCTGCCCTTAAATAAACTCAACTACATGCCTCCAATCTGCCATCTACAGTTGGACACTGCTGTGTGCAGTATCAGTATTAGGTTGCCAGGAATCCTGTATCCACCAGATGTCACCCCTCTCCAGAGTTGATGACCTCAGTTTTTCTTCCATGACAGGTTTGCTAGTGAGGAATTCCCCACGTAAACACTGGGTGACGTATAAGGAGACCCCGGTTTGAGTAAGCCTCGTTGTTGGGGATGTCTGATGTAGCTGGGGATCCTCTGCTGTAGCTTGGATCTTCAATGTATTACTGTGGCAGCAGTGTATCTTAATTCGAGCAACAAATGTTTGAGATGGTGGATGACTCAGCACAGCCTAATTGTGAAGCAGGCATTGTTGAAGCAGCTATGGAGATTTTTATTTTACTCTTCAAAGGCTGCGCTAAAAATGACTTCCAAATGTACAAAAAGCCAGAATGAGTTAATATCCGGGGAGGACGATATTTATGAGAACATCCATCCAGCTAACCACAGTGAGTTATGTCACCTTACTTAACTTTTTCATGTAATACCTCCCTCTCTTTCTCATACACAAATACACAGGAGAGGGTGTGGTTGTGCTCCAGGTCTGGCTGAATTTTCCAAATAGGGGGATGTTGTTTAGACTTTCATAAAGGTACAGTGTCTAGATCCTGTGCATGAGCCTGAGGAAACTTAGCGGACCCTAGGAAAGGAGATATTAATAACTCTTGGGCCAGCCCACCACATTCTTCATATGTGAGTCACTGTAAGCCAGAGAGCAGGGAGGAAAGGGCTGCATTGCCTCTGTTTCTCATTTGTGTTTCTTTCCATGGAGGAGTGGAACAGGGAGGCGGGGAAGCCACCCCTTCTTCTGCGAACCTTGAAAGCCTTACGTAAAAAGCTATAAGGCTCTACACGGGCACATATTTGAGCTCACACCACATAGTTTACACACAGGATAAAACCAAAAGTACTTAGTCTACAGGCATGCTTGTGAGAGAGTGAACGTAGAACTGAACAGGGACAAGGAAGGATCACTGTATTTAACTGTTTACACATGCGAGAAGGAGAGCGAGAGTGAGAAAGCCTCAGATGGTGGGAATGTGGGGAGAGAGCCTTGGAAAATGGTGGTATGGGGACTTGGCAGGGGAGAGTGTGACTCACTGTTTATCTGGTCTGTCACTGAGAGACCAAGTGAGCTTGATAGAGAAGAAAATCTTGTAAAAAGAGTACCAAATTGCACTCAACTGTTAGTTCTGTACCATGTACTTTATGCTAAGTTGTAGACATTTTGAATCACTTTGTGTTTACTGCCTCAGTCAATTTTTTTCTAAATGTTTACTTACAAAAGGATCACTAAAGAGACAAGACACAGTCAGGGAATTTTTATTTGGCTATAATAATAGTTAACATAACAGTTGATGGAGCTGTGTACAGTAGTCAGTAATATATCAATCATTCTGTCGAGTTGAAAAGTTCATCTCAGCATGTCATGCTCTTTTATAAAACTGAGGTCCAACTCCTACACATACAAAACAACAGCATCAGTTACAAAAATAATATATAAAGTTTATGCACAAATTTGTGTCATTAAAGCATCAAAGTGAAACGCATTCAGGTTATTGGATTTGCACCGACAGTTTGAGTTTAAAATGCTATGAACAAATCTTTTGAGCAATAAAAGTCTTTGGAAAAAGGTTTGTAGATGATACCCTCACTGGAATGACCAGACTTAAAAAAAAAAGAAGCATAATCCTACAAATGATCATCCAGATAATACTGTGCTTCTCCAATCTTGTCACTGAAGGAATGTTGAATTTGAAGGATTAAAAACAGAAAAGCTGTGCTCTGTATTTGGTCAAATAAATGCAGAATACTGCTCACCAGCCTCTATTTACTTCTGCTCAGCAAATATAAGCAGATATATTTTTAAAGCTTGTCAAAAAAAGCATACTTTTAGGAGCCAAAGGAAAGAAGCAACCAGACCCGTGTGACTTCTTAATACACAATCTTTTGCAGTAAGCAATATAACACTTTAACACAGTTCCATTGTGCAAGACCAAAATCTGTCTCAGAGGAAAAGTTGTAGCATTACATGTAACATTTTGACATGGGTCTGGGGGAAATCTAGAGCATACAAACAGTAGCATAAGTGACAGCCAATGGAGAAGAGTCTCTCTCAGCTCCAGGGACTTTGTGACATGTCTATGCATCAGAACCCTTCTGCCTGCGTTTGGAGGGCGGGATCAGACGTGTGGGAAGCTCAGGGGGTAGACCATGGCCCTCTAGTTTGACTTCGATCAGGTGGCTAGCCAGGGCAAATTCTTCATCATCGAGCATGCCATCATGGTCCAAGTCTGACAGCTTCCAGATGCGACCCAGCACCGAGTTGGGAAGGCGGGAGCTCACCATCCAGTCCTTAGCCTTGGTGCCGCTTAGTTTTCCCTCACTGGGAGCGAGGTTATAGAAGATTTCATCATATTTGGGCTTGTCTTTGGTCACCACCCAGTCCTCCTCCTCCTCACATCCCTCTCCGTTCTCCTCAGCAAAGGGGTCACCCTCAGTGAAAGGTCCAGCACGGGTCCCAAGGAAAGCCCCGCCCTGCACACCTGGTTGCTCACCTGCTTCCAGCTCCTCTTGTCGCAGGAGGGGCATCAGTTTGGCAATGTCAGCAGAGAGCAGCTCATCCAAGGCTGCCATCAGATTAGGCTTCAAGGTTTTGAACTTGGTGAAGTCATGAACCATCAGTTGCTCCTTTAAAAATGGAATGGCAAATATGGATGAGTTAGTACATTTAAAATTGCTTAAAAGTTAACTCAAATGGTTTAAAATGTTGCATAGTAGTTAAAGGCTTTTACATTATTGCATCCCAGATGTGGCCTGTAGTGAAAACAGACTCAGACTAACCTGCATCTTGGCACAATCTGGGAAGTCTCCAGCAGAAATGTTGTGCTGCAGCTGGATCTTAGAGAAAATTACTGGCAGCTGGTAGATCAGATTCTTCTTTTTATTGTCCTTTCTAAAGACAGAAGGCATCTCCTGCTTCAGATAGCTGATGATGTGGGCATGGACCTGGAATTCAGGCAAGCATAGTTCAGGTTTTGACCACACAACTAAAATGATTATTCGATTATACTTAAACTTTAACATGTAGACACGACAATGAGACCCACCCTGACCAGACGTGCTCTCTTGACCAGGTCATTGAGCTTGCGCAAAGCTGCATTGCGTGGAAGGTTTTGGATGTCAGCAAACAGATCCTCCTCCTCCAGCTCAAACAGCTTACGGTTGTCTGTAACCATGAGCGGCTCGGACCAGAAGGAACCGATGTAGACACGCAGAACCTCCGGGGTGCCAAACACCTTCCCCAGCGACCACATGAGTGCACCATACACTCTCATCAGCTGCTGGGTGCCCACCATGTCGGCCTTGTTGAGGACCACACGTAGCTTGTCCTCGTTGCCTTTCAGGGCACCGATGGCTTCTGAGAACTCGTCTGATATTTCCAGTTTATGGGCATCAAACAGCAGGATGATGCGGTCAACACGCTCTGCAAACCAGCGCAGCACTGCTGGGAAGTCATAGCCTGATTGAATAGATAAAGTTTGAATAAGCAAGATATCAGAAACCTAAATGTGCAGCATGCATAAAAAAGGGAGGGGTCTGGGGGTCAGGAGAGGGAAGAAGGTCCACACAGACACAGACCCTTCACATCTCTTACCTGCATCTGTCAAACTTACGACAGCTTTATGTCCAGAAACCAGGGCTTTACTTGATGCAAAGTACTATAACATTTCTTTGTTCCAGTTTCATTTCAGTTACTCTGGTCAATCCATAAACTTTACTTTGAGTTTGCATTGCAGCTCATTCTAACCAATGTAATAGTTTGGTTTATCTAAAGAAACTACTATTTTTGTAAAGGTATATTAATGCTGAATTTTAAAAAATGTAACATTTCAACATTTCATTCATTTTCATTATGGTGGAGGTAGAAATCTCACTGAGGGATATTTTAATACAGCAAATTAAACAAAAACTATCTGCGAGATACCCTCATCAGTGAGGAAATATGTCTTTGGATATGAATGCAACAACCTTTTAAACTTGTTAGTTTCTCATGCAGATTGACTTGAATTATTATGGGTTACTTAAAGCGTGGATGAATAGGAAAGTGAAAAATTGCTGCATGATGATGATGATGATAGTTCTTTCTCAACAATACCTTGCTAAAAATATGCTGACAGATTTTGTTTTCTGTACTATCTTAGTTCCTGATTATGAGTTTATGGTTGCTCATTGTCATTGTGAGAGAGCAAACTGGTCCCATGGGTTAGCCAGGCGTGTCAAGGAGATGAGTTTGTGAGCCGACGTTCAAGGATGTGTGTCTCTGCAGGCCCCCCATGCCCTCTCCTCACCTTTGTCACCTCTCTCACCTCGGCTCACTCTCTGCTTAGCACCAGACAGGATCCCTGGTGTGTCAATAATGCTGATACTTTCCAGGACCTGGTTGGGCATCTGGGCACACTGGAACCTGGAATTTTCATCAGCAGATAAGAAAAACATAAGAGTTGATGATGTTTTGGTACGAACTCAGAGAGGTCAGTTTTATTATAACACTGTCTGTGCGGATGGAATGAATCTAAATCATGTGAGAAATGGTAAACTCTTATCAAAGAAGCCAATATGATCTAATTAGCAGATTGGAGGCTGTCCTCTCCACCCCCCCCCACCCCTTACACTGCAGGCCATTGTGTGCAAACAGGCCTCACATTGCTGGAGGTTTCCTGACGGAAAGTAACCACTTCTGCCAAAATCAAACAATAAGGCCCACTAAATGCTGCGTGGCTTAGAACAACAACACCACTTCCTGTGGCTTATGGGCCTAACGAGCCAGTACAGGAAGTCAGAGCAAAAGAGACGTAAATGCAATAACACACCCTTCAGAGGAAAAGAGGGACTCCGCTGGAAAACTGGCATCAGGAATTTCTGGAGCCACAGTAACAGTAGCACTGTATGTTCCTATCACGTCTTGCTTGCATGTTTCTAGCAGCTTACAGCACTTTCCTGTGACTTCTTTCTCGGTTTACATCAGTGGAAAAACATACACAGAAATCTGGCAGCCCAGACAGTAAACAGAGTAAAGGAAAGAACTTCTATGTTGAGGTTTCCTAAGCCTTACAAAGTCTCTGACTAAATTTATTTGTCTTTGCCCTGAGGGGCTTTTGAGCCCTCTGACCTCGTCTTTGAACTTGCGTACATAGCAGTTCCTCTCTGGGTACATTAGCTTTCATCACCCTCTCTGGTGATATCGCTTCCTTTCTCCATTTTTTCCACAAATAAGGCAAGTGCCTCCCTGCTCTGAAATTTGGCACAGGGACTTGAAATTCCAAAGAGCTAAAAAACGTTGTTATCTCTACTTCCCTGTTTTCCCTCTCTCCCATCGTCTGTCCATTTCATACTGCTATCTTTCTGGCACCCTCAGTGGAATCATTACACAACACAATGCGAATAAAATCCCTGCTCTCACCTGTTGAGGAAGGTGTTTCCAAAAGGGTTGAGTTTGCGGAAAGGCTTGTTGGGATCAACAATAAGGGCGTTCCCAGGGATGACTCCCTCCACCTCCCCATGCATGATTGCAGTGAAGCAGTCGGTGGTGGGCTCAGGTCCTATCCTGCTTCCAGGTATATCCTGCTCCAGTAGATACCTGTCAGTCACACACACAGACTGTTTACCAAACCTAGCATCAAACAAAATTTAAAAGTGAACAAATGTTTGATACAAATCTGTAATGTCTTACTTGATGAACGTTGTCTTTCCGGTGGAGTATTGCCCCACCACCAGCACCATGGGCTTGTTATCAAAGTCTGCATCCTCCAGACTTGGAGAGTGGAAGTCATGGAAGCCATAATACTGCTCCAGAGGCAGCAGCTTCTTACGATACAAGGACTTGAGCCCTTCTGTCACAGTGCGGATCACCTCAGGTGCCTTCTTCACATTTTTTCTCCCCCAGCGTGACATGTTGATTGACAGACAAGATGATAGGGAGCTTCTTATAAACCAGTGTCAGAGTGTGTCTGTTGTTTGGAGACGTATTTCCTGTGGCTCAACTTCAGAAAACCTTCAGGTGTTTCCTGTATTTATGTGAACGCTGCTCTCTTATCCTTGAAACCTCTTCTGCACACACCAAGAGGAACGATAGGGTTGATGTTTCGTTTGAAGTCTGAATCTTCCCTTTTGAAAACAGCAGCCACACTGATAACTTTTAGCCTCTGAAATATGGAAAGGAAATGAGAAAAGGTGAGATTAACCCCTAATAGAAAAAATAGAGGTTAATCCAGATTGCAAAACTTTTTAATGTTCTGCATCTGGTGATCAAAGTTTACCACAACCTAGAGTAAGGATGTGGAATCTCGAGTAAGCTTCAGCCCATCAGGAGTCTGCCAAGCATTGTCAGTGCATGCCTGGAAAAAACTGGTGTTCACACTGGAAAGCTTGCAAACCCAACCCTGTATCAGAATTTGCACAGGCACAGCTCATTTCTCTACAGTAAAATGAGTAAGACATTCCTTTTATCCCCTGCAGTTCCTCTTGGTGGAACATGAAATACGTGCCTGGCTAAATTGTTCATGTAAGGAAAAAACTTTGAAGAGGGGAGTCTATACATGGAAAAACAAGTTTAACCCCTGAGCAACATTTTTTAAACCATAGTCTCTATAAACAGAAACACTGGATTAGACATTGAGGGCACCACTCCTTATTAGAAGCGGACTGACAAAAAGCCACAATGGCAAGGACACATGTCAGCAGAAATGAACTCATCTGTGAAGAGCCTCTCTCTTGCAAATCCCATTTAAGCAAGGATTAAAACATTTTTTATCTGCCTCAGGAGAAAGGGCAACCCAGTCCCAACATGTCACAAGACCAGTGTGGAAAGAGCTCTTGCCAAAATGGCGAACCCTGGGGATCTACAGCAGAGACATTAAATATAATTTGACCGTCATTACATAAAGAAGTACTGTGCCAACCAAGCTTTATGAGTAGAGACACTTTTCAGACTTCTCGTGAGAATCATAAGTTCAACATCTCTGCAGCTAATATGTAAAAATTATAGTTGGTGAAAAATGCCTTGTAGGCTTAAGGGCAATAATTGCAACACATTGTTAGACTTGGAACGAGAAATGTACGCAGAAGTAATGCTTGTCAATTTTCAAATAAAGAAACAGAAAAAATACTAAATTAGCTATTGAGAGCCAGATCATTCCCTATGTTTAAAGCTTAATGGTGACTTTTGCACCCATAAAATATCATCAAAGCTCAGTTTCCTCAACTGTATCAGAATCTGACAAAATGTGATAAAAAGGTACAATTCAAGCTCACCAGAATAGCCACGTTTAAAGTTTAAAATGAGTATTTACCAAGTTAATATGGAGAAAGCACAGAGTTCTTCAAGCACCTTGATCTCTCTCCCTTCAGTCTTCCCCTCTGGAGCTTGGAAAATATTTTGACTTGAGGAGACAAAAACAGTCAGTGTCTTGGAGGAGCTGCTGCTACATGCATGGGTGTACCTCTGACAGCAAATAGGAACCCTCAATGGAGCGCCAACACAGCTAGATTACAGAGGATTGTTCTTCTCCAGGGTTTAATGCATTTCAGATGAGCTCCAGATCTGGCAAGGATCCTTACTCTGCTTGCTTAAAGAGCAAACACTGAGACACACAGGCTAACTTTTCTCTCCCGTTACTGGCTTCTCCTAGTTTAATGCACCTCCTCTTCCAGGGATGCCTGGCAACACTGAGGGCAACACTAACACATTTCTCAGAGCAGGGATAAACTGCGTTTCTGGTCGGAGGGCGTGGGCCTGGAGGAGGAGTGTTGTGAATAAGTAATTTGGGTGCAGTCATTTTTTTTAAAAGCTTCACAGTGTTCTTTTGCATATTTTGAATGATAAACAACATGTCACGCTGCATTCTTCTAGCCATGGTTTCTAGTTCCTTATTTATTTTTTTTCCAACTAAACATGTTACACTCAACTTAGTGTAACATGTCATAGGTTTACAGATGTGATAGTTTTCTCCTCATCACTCTGAACTCTCTCGCTCCTCCCAAACTCTGTGAACCCTCTGGGCAGTGAAGCATCTGAAGCAGCTTCTCTTCCACTTGCATGCACCCTCTGCTGGCTGTCTGATAGGAAACACACCCAACCGCTGCCACCATTACCACCATCCCCTCCTAACTAAGAGTACTCCTTGTCATCCTTATTCAACCGATGGAAATTACCCTGAAACATAAGGAATCAATGTCTTAACTGCAGGAAAAATAAAGAGGACGGCTGCAATCTTTCATAAAAGAAGCAAGGTTTAATTTACAGTTTTACTAAATGTACATTTCTTTTTAAAAAGTGTCATTATACACAATAAATACAATACAAAATTAATCTGTAATACTATACTTCAAATTCTCTTACGGTCTTTTTGTACATTATTATTGTTCCTTTTTTTCCATCTCAATGCTTGTGCTGTGTTTGTGTTTGAATTGTCCACCAGGCTTTAAAAAACACACAAAAACACACAGGGGAGGCAGGGATACAGTGGCAGAAAAATGAAATAGACTGAGAACACAGAAAATAGACAGTTAAAACTTGCCTGCCCCCTGCTGACTGAAATGCATAGAGTCCTAACCTGGCATCATAAGCAACAAGGGTGCAGGTATATGTGAAGGTGTGGTCTAAAAACAAAAACCCCAAAATCATCTGACATTAGTAGCAGGAGAGAACCGCATTTCCTTACATTTCATTTACATCTTGACAGTACACAAGAGCAGTTAAGAGGAAAAACATCATAATTTTTCAAACTGATTTTGTCAACACGTTTTCCTTTAAAATATTTGTGATATTAATGCAGGCATTATGGGAGTATGAGTTTTCGACAGTTGCAGACAAGGAGCAGTTGTCTTGTGAGCAGTTTAACTGAGGCTTCAGGGCTACTTACTGTCTAACTGTATTCCTGATAAAGAGTTGGACTGCTTCACTTTAGCATGTGCTATATGTGTCTGTAGGGCAGCATTATCTTTGTGATAAGACAATCAAATTTAGTTGGTAAAGGAAGACACTGTGTGTAGTCGTATGATGACCTTTAACGATATGAACTTGGTTTTATTCTCTTTTGCCTCTTAGCTGCAAGCAGCTAAATTTGAGAAAGTTGTTGACCTCTAAATAATTTGAATGAGCTGCCTGATGCTCACTAGGACCCAGCTCAAACCAGAGGATGAACTGTTGTGGATAGAGACTGGTGCTTAGGTCACATAGAAGGAATGTAGGAATATTGAATGGGAAAAAAGACAAGTTCAAAAGTGAAAAAGAAAGAAAGAAAGAAAGAAAGAAACAAAGAAAGAAACAAAGAAAGAAATGAACAACAACTTCTGACAATTGTATTTTGTTACTTGAGCTTGGCTGACATACA
>JAPZDY010000024.1:22926153-22940153 GCA_029783645.1 Ctenochaetus hawaiiensis
AGCTGGAGCTGGAGCTGGAGCTGGAGCTGGAACTGGAGCTGGAGCTTGAGCTGGAGCTGGAGCTGGAGCTGGAGCTGAAGGGGGTCCTGGAAGAGGGTTTGGGATGTTTGAAAGAGGTGCTTGGGCTGGAGCTGCAGGTGCCGGAGCAGAGACAGCAGCAGCAGCAGCAGCTGTACCTCCACTCACTGATGCGGGTTCAGCAGAAGATGATTTCTGTTGGGATAAAACTACACTCTCCAACATGCGTGCGTTTGCCACAAACTCCTCTGCAACAAAATAAACAGAATTATAAGTTATTAGCATAAACCTAACTTATTCCAAGACAACCACAAGGCCATGTATGTATATCAAAGACAGCTGCAGGGTACCTGGTCTCTCCTTGGCCAAAATCCTGTCCTGACTCAATGCAATTTTCTCCTCCTGAATGAACATCCGGTCAATCATCACCATCTCTGCCGAGGGGCCCAGTCTCTGCTCAGGTTCAAACGCCGAATTCCATCAGTTCAAAATCAATTCAGGACAAAGAAGACAACAAGAAGGCATATGATGAGCATGTTGATTTATAAACTTACTTTTGACTCGGCAAAGAGCAGGTAGCGATATTTATCCAGCATGGCCTGGGTCCGTTTCAGCAGATGGCAGGAGACCCTCTCAAATTCATCATCCACTGTGCACAAGAGAATAAAATTATTTGTGAAGATTTTGACATTGTAAAAAATGTCTAAAAATGTATTTTGGCTTAAACAGAGGCAGTGCAGTTTTCTTACCTTTTTGATAGTCTTGAGAAGAGTTGGCAGTTCCCTGGTAGAGATGGTAAGGCAGTAGTCTGTGCAGTGTGTCCTCAAAGGAGTGGAAAGGAGCACTGTAGTTTGGGTGAAGCACTGAACCCTGCTGTTTTCTCAGCTGTTCTAGCATCCTGGAGTGGTTGTGAGAAGAGAAACACTTTTTTTTAATAGTTACAAAAGACAGTTATAATAAGCTATGAAAAATGCATACAGCACATACCTGGCTTCCTTGCTGGGCTCTGCACTAAAAGGCATCTTCATTGTCGTTGTCTGTGATGTGAATAAAGATATATGGCTCAGGCTAAAGATCAAATACAATTTTTTTATGGACCTTGCTAATATGCAGTTACACTCCCTTACCTGAGCTTGTACAGGAGCTGGGGGCTGTGGAGCAGGCATTTGTGTCAGATTAGCTCCTAACACCTGTATTTGCACCCCACCCTTCCCCAGAGTCATCCCTCCAACCGAGCTGATCACCCCTGGCTTTGGCTGAACCTATGAAGAAAATTAGGGAGGTTAGCAACCGAAAAAAAAATGAGAGGAACACATTTAAGAAAAAAATCGCTTGAATGATAGTGAATTGGAAGCAAATGTGAGATAACAACTAAAACACAATGAACCACAAAGCTATTTTGGGTGGAAATGTTCTGTGATGTTTTTAACCTGTGCAGGCTGGGTAAGGCTGGCAGGAGTGACAGTCTGGTTCACTATTGCTCCCACAGGCCCTTGAGCTCCTGAGAATACCTGTAAGTCACTTGATGCTAAAACAAGAGGAAACAAATAATTACAAAACAAAATACTTGAAGGTGTTTTCAGGATCCTGCTGTTTTTTCAATCATTACTGGTAGGTTGTGCCTAACCTGTAGCAGGAGTTTTAACAAGCACTGACGTTGACTGCAGCACTGAGGGAAGCTGAACAGGTGTAGCAGTGCTTACTGATGATGCAATCACCACTTTATCAACAGGGACATCCTGCTGGGAGCTGAACTGACTGGTGGCTTGAGGCTGAGTCTGCGCAGGTTGCTTGGCCTGAAGCAGGATGTTCTGCTGGACCTGAAAACAAATCAGCAGTTATTATTATTATCATTATCATCATCAGCATTATTATTATTTTATTTTATTTTTTTTGTAGTAGTAGTAGTAGAAGAAGAAGAAGTAGTAGAAGTAGTATTGTACACAAGAAATTCTAGATAAACCAATTTTTATTTAAATCCAACTGGGCCTCCTGGTTGTACTGATAATTTGATCATCAATTCATTCACCAGCTGAATATCATGCCTTTGAGCAAAAACTTTCTACAACATTGTTGAAAAACCTCTCATTGAATCCAAATCATGCTAAAAGAAGTTTTCATAATGTTAAGATGTATTGGGATGATACCTGGTGCAGCTTATCCAGCAGCTGTTTCTGTTGAGGTGAGGGCTGGGTGACCCCAGCCAGTGTCTGAATTTTTGCTCCCACTAACTGGAGGTGGTGCTGCTGCTCTGCTGTCAGGCCTTGGATGGGAACCTGGGGACCTTTGACTACAGCAGTGGCAGAAGTGCTGACAGGAGGAGCAGTAAACTGGTGCTGTGCAGGAGGTGCAGGAGGCGGCTTGGGTGACTGTGACATGGGAGGCATATCTTGTTGGTAAGGGGCAGGCTGAGAGGCCAGCTGTTGCTGAGGCTGAAGCTGAACTTGAATCTGTGCCTGCTGGGGCTGTGTCTGCTGTGGCTGTCCTTGCGGGGTTGGTTGGGGGGATTCTGCTATTTGGTTATGGACAATAAAAAGAGGTGGATGAGTTGAAGGCGTGCATGAGCGAGAGGGAGTTTGAGACTGTGGCTGAGAGGGAGGATGCGACTGCTGTTGATTGTGTGGTGACTGGATCTGCTGGCTCAGAGTGAGAGGAGACTGGGAAGGTTGAGGGCTCTCAGCCACTGGGGGCGCTGTGACGTGTGTGGTCAGGACTGGTGAGGGAGACATGCCCTGGATCTTCAGTGGCTGTTTATGTCCACCAGAGGGTACCTGAAGAGGTGAAATCACAATAAACTGATATGTTTATTTGATATGATGATGCAAACTATGTTGCAACACAGGAGGAATTTAGGACATCACGCACAAAAACTACACACACTTCAAGTTCTGCATGCACATAGTTTATAGTATATCGATTCTGGTATAAGGTTAGAGATTTGCCACTAGATACAAAGTAGGGCTGGACGATATTGCTTTTTTATATTTTTTTATGATATTGCAAATGTATACATTATTATGTTAAATACAATGACAGTGTTCTACCACTAGACAATTCATTAGGCAAAACACCTCGATAACTTTTTGTTGGGGTTGTATCAAACTTCACTGAACAACATTAATCTGAGCAATAGAATGGAGTAATGTATGACCATTATTATCATAATTCCACTAAAAAACAAGATAAAAAATATGGAATTATCGTCCAACCCCAATAAAAAATTACACAAACATGGGTAAAAACGACACCAAACAAGTGTTAAGACTTTACAATCTAGTAGCCACTGTGGTAAAAGTAGTAGAAGCCCACTGATTTCTTTGCATTTGGGAAATTCAGACATAAAAAAGAGCAATGATCATTTGGCAGACAAAAAAAGAAAAACAGTCAACAAAAGCAGGAAGTCAAGATCTGTGGGCCTGTGATGGTGAAGTTTAAGGTGATCTGAAGATTTCAGGGACTCCTTTCAAGGGAGCATGTAATTATTATTTGGGGGTCATTATAGTGGTCAGACTAGGGGTTATAAGCAGTAGTGGCACTGTAAGCTCATAGGAATTTAAATGAGAGGTGCAAGCTTGATAGGTGTGGGTTGATTGGTCAGTTATTTGTCAGTAATGCAGCAGATGATGATGATGAGCTGATTGAATCTGACTGAAAAAAGTGTTAATGAAAAGGTGAACAAGTTGCACAGGCACCTTAGTAGTTCCTCTGCCAAGCATGAGCATGTTTTTTGCATTCTATTACAAAATACATACAACAGAATGGATGAACAACATGCCACAAAGGCTGAACAATTTGCTGAAGAACTGGCATTTAACTACCAGTTACTGATTCTACAGAGATGCAAAGAGCTAAATATTAAATATCACAGCGGATGACGCACAATAGATATGGCAAATGGGATGATCATGCCTTGACATATAACAAAGCGATGTAGGAAACACACAAAAGCTTCAAGCAAATGCATGATTTTTGAGCTTAGGAATTGCACAGCAACTGTGAGAGGCATGGAAGCACAGACAGGAAGTAAAGAACAGAGCAGTGATGGGGAAAGGTAAGATACCCTAACACTGTGGCGGCAGCAGCAGCAACAAGTGGGTGGGGCTTGACATAAAGGGGCATCTCTACCTGCTTTACCACTGCTGTCATGTGGGAGGGGCCAGGGGAAGGGCTGTGGCTCTGACCCACCCACGAGTCAGTTAAATGGCTGTCATGGACAGCGGGGGCCGGAGCAGTGATGCTGTTGCTGCTGACGATTACAGATGCTGGTACGCCCACAGAGGGGGTTGACTCAACCTCTGTTTGGTGGTGCTGCTCCTGATAGGAGTACATTTACCATTTCAGGATGAGGGAAGGAAGGAGGAAGGGGATTGGAGGGAAGGGTGAGTAAAATAGTAAACCAAAAACGTCAGACCATGATCTCACTCCGTGCATGTTATTAATTTTTTTTTTTTAAAACAATGTTAACTTTACATAATCAACACAAAAATGAAAAGAGCAGACCACTGACCTGTTGCAGGAACATCTGCAGGGACTCCTGGCTCAGGATCATACTGGAGCCCTGGTTGGTGAACAGTAACCTCCCTGGACTGTGCTGAGCCTGAGGGGGGACCAGCCCCACTGCTGTGACAGAAGAAGAGGTGGACACAGACATGGACGGAGAAGAGGAGGATACTGTGGTAGCTGTGGACACAGAGGAAGCCGGTTGCATGGCAAGAATAGAAGATTGTGGTACATGCTGCTGAGTGGGATGAGCAGCCTGGTCTGTGGAGCTCCCCAGCACAGTAACACACTCTCCAGGCTGGCCTTGAGCCATGCTTGCTGCTCCTGTGCTGCTACTAGGGACTCCACCTGGCTGGGGTTGTAGGGCTGGCTGAAGGCTGACTGCAGGACTCAGCCCTTCCACCTGACTGAGCATAGTCAGGGAGTTCTGGATTGGCATGCCCTGTATGACTGTCTGGGCATGACCTGAAACAGTGTGGGTCTGTGTCTGGCTTTGACTCTGGGCCAATGAAACAGGCATCTGAAAGAGGGTGGGTGTGCCCATCTGACCAGGCTGTAGCTGAATGGGTCCAGAGAGGATATGGGCAGCCCCAGGATGGCCCTGTGAAGTCAACACCTGTCCCAAGTTGATGTTCTGGTTTGCAGTCAAAATCTGGTTTGCAATGAGCTGTCCACCAGGACCCTGACTGGTTATGATGTGGCCCCCAGGATGCTGGGTCAGGATCTGCCCACCTGCCTGTATCTGCGGCAGGAGAAATTGGTGGTTTTGACCTTGCAGAACTGTCTGAGAAGGAATAACGATGCTGCCTGGTTGGTTTAACAAGTGTACACTGAGGGGCTTGCCAGATGGTTGTGCTGCTTGTTGTTTGAATAGGGTTTGTTGAAACTGAGGGCCTTGTGTTGTAGTTTGAGTACTCAAGACAACATTAGAGCCTGGCTTTCCTGTCAAGAAGGCCACATTCTGAGCAGTAGAAACTGGAAGTTGCTGCAGCCCTAGCGCCTTATGGGCATCATTTTGCAGGGGTTGGGGTGCTGGCTGGGGTGGCTGCTGTTGCTGCTGCTGTTGCTGTTTGAAGAGTTTCGGTTGTATGGCTCCCCCCTGAGGGGGTTTAGGCTGAATGGGTGTTGGTGTGCGTTGAATGATCACGTTTTGCATGATTTGGCCTTGAGTTTGTGTCTGGGGTCCAATTCCTGAACTTAGAGGGGTACTACCAAAGCCCACTAGCCCAGCAGGAGCCGTCATTGTACCACCACTGCTGCTGTTTGTGCTGCTGACACACACAGCTGGTCCATTTAAAGCTGGAGATCCCAAAGTGGCTTTGTTACCTTGGATGAGAAGTCCACCCCCTGAGCCTCCGAGCCCTGCTTGAGAACCAGCACCTGATATCTCTGTCCCAGACTGGTGCAGCTGGTAACCACCCATGGCTTTAGCCAGGATTGGCTGCCCCGACTGGTTGATAGTCATGACTGTAGGCTGTCCCACAACCTGAATCTGTCCAATACCCAAATGTCCAGACTGACTCCCATTAGGAAGAGCTTGGAGACTTGAAATGGGTTGAAGTGTAACATTCCCTAGGCCCACAGGCTGCATAAATGGCTGAACACTAATGGCCTTGTTCATAACCTGGGGTTGGAGCTGAAGGCCCTGCTGAGCGAGAACTGACCCCAGCATATCAGCTGTGGCATTGGGAGGAGTAGCGGTGGTACTTGGGGCAGACCCTGGGAAAATTGCTGCCGCTCCCCCAACACCAACACCTATGCCCACACCAACAGCAGTGCCTCCAGCCCCTGAGAGGCTGGCATCAGGCAGTGTCTGAACCACCTGCGTAAGGCCTGGAATTCCAAAGGAACCCAGGTCCAGCTCAGCCTCTGCCTCCTGTAGACTTTGCTCTGTGATGTTGGCTTCAGCCAAGCTCTGCTGCAAGATGTCGCATGGCTCGTGATTTGTCCCGATGCCATTGCTCCCACCCTCACCGCTTGGGGATCCTCCCAAAATGTCTTCATCCTCCAAGAAGTCCAGGTCAACACTGACTCTAGGCAGGCCTGTCGGCTCATTGGCCGACAGCTGGACTGCAGGCTGAACCTCTGTAACATGGCCCTTAAATTAAACAGGAAAGTGAAAGAAGACAAAGTGAAATCGGGTGAAGAATGAGTTTTAATAACTAGATGTGATGGTGAGGAGTGTAACTGAGTGAACACAGATATGCAAACATGAAAACCCCACAAAAACCTCTTGTCACATTGCGGCAAATCAAAGCTTGAAAGTGTAGATATGTTAGTGGAAAGAGGGTAATTGGAGATGCATGCTACATAGATGGATGGAAAACAGAGGGAAGAGGGTTGGGGGATTTTACTCACCCCAGTGGTAGAGAAGAACGAGCTGGAGGGGTCACTCGAACCATCCAAAAGGTCGTCAGTGTCCAACTACAGACACATCCACCCAGGATAGGACAGACAGAAATCAAAGGCACCCAAACCAGCAGGCAAAAGCCACCAGGACAGAGAAACATACAGACCATCAAACAGAGAAGGAGGGCAAGGAAAGGGCAGAACACAGTCCAGAGAACCCAGATTGTAAAGAACCAGTGAAAAGATAAGTGACAGAGGGGCAAAATGATGAATAACAGAGTTGGGAAGTGTTAGTATTAGCATTTCTTATTTTGTGACTTTGCCATCTAAAGAGGGAAGGCAGGGTAAAAACACAAATAGTGCAATCAAAAGGCAAAGACAACCATTAAGCAGAGGAAGCAGTAAATTAAAATAAAAACTAAATTAATTAAAAAATACAAGCAGTGAGGAACGTGGGTTTCAGAGTGCATCAACGTGTAACCTAAAAGTGACTTAAAGAAAGAGTCACGCAAGCCCCACTTTAACATGCACAGTTAAGACTCCTCATCACATCAAAAACAATCCTATTTTTCTATCTACAAAACATGAGCCTAGCATACACATCTTTCTCTTTTTTTTTCTCTCATACTCACGTGGGTCTCAGATCCATGAAGAAAGTCATTGAGAGCTTCTGGGTCACTGCAAGACCAAAAAAAATTTTTTTTTAAATGGTAAGAGACAAGATAGAGGAGACAACTAACAGTTTGTTAAATACAATACTGATTTGGCACTATACTAGCAATGACTTACCAAATTACATCTAGAAGGCACCTGCCGTCTTCATCATCCATGACAACTGTGAAAAGACAAAAAATATTTAGAGGTCCAATGATGATAAGTTTCATTATCAATAGATTTCTCATTAACAATGGAATAAATATTATTCCTCATAATATTTTCCACTACGTGTACACAGTTACATTTCTAGAATAACGTTATCACAACAACGCCAAGGTATCATAAGATTCATATTTGTTTTTGTTATTTATCAAAATATTTATCTATAGTTATATTTTGGCAGGGGTTGGCTACATCTGATGATTATAATGATAAACAACTACAAAACTGCAGGACGTTTTCAAATGCTCCTCTGCCTTTGTAAGACATGGAATAATATTAAGTGAGTATATACAATCACAATCATTTTTCAGTCAAAAATTAAATCTACATTTGTTGGAATCTTTCAACATATGTAGTCAAAGCACTTTTTTTTAGCATGAATAATTCTTTAATAAATCTCTTCCACTTGCTGTCCTGAAGCTGTAGGACATGCAGTACAAAGTGCAGAGCTACAAAAACAACCCATGTCTTACTATCTTACTTTCAGATTGTTACTCCGAAATTTGTTAATGCAATACATAACAGTGGCGTAAGTCATGTTTAGGTTAACTCAATCAAGTTATTAAATTACTCCTCTGTCTCTTGGAGTGCATGGTTGGTTAACTGCAACATTAATCCTTAACTAGCTTCAAACTGAGGTGAGTTTTTAACGATTGTTTTTTCTGGTTATTTAGACTTTTTAAGTATAACTTCAAACTCTAAGTTATACTTCTTAACAAAGCTAATTCTCTCCCACGGACCAAAATAACCATCTGGTTATTTGAGTACTCAACATGCACAAGTAATTTTAATATAAATCAGTGCCCAGTGTGAAAATTATAAGTAATGACTCAAGATATTACATCACTTATTGCTATCAGACTTCTCTCGGGCTTTCTGTGGTTTTGTAAAAACAAAGCAAGCCCAGGCGGAAATTTTGAAAGGTTGCTGTGCTGTAAAAACTACACTGACATTACTAACGATAATACACGAGTTTTTTAGATGCAGAAAATAAGTGTTACAATTTAACACTTGAACCCATCTTCGCCATCAGTGGTTACATGACATGTTCTAATATTTACACTAAATATCAAGAAAACCCCCTGTTGTAGTAGTGTAGTCCATAGTTTAAATAGCACTGAAGTTTGTTATACACCGAAAAACAGCGGATGGCAACAAACTGAAAACGCGCGGTTTTCACGCAGACTGGAAAGATTCCCAGTGAGGGCTCTCACTGAATTCAGCACAGGTCCAAACAACTTACATAGCACTTGTTTCTGCGACACGAAAACAGGTCACCAACATTTCCAGGTAGAATTATAAGGTCCGGTTGTAAGAGGAAAGCATTCACAGTTGCTTGCCTTAAAAAGATAGCAGATCGTAGCCATTACTCGGTCAGAGCAGAGCCACTGCGCAGGATATGAATGGAGACATTGCAAGCGGCTTGCTACATGCTAGCTGGTGTTTTTTAAAGAGCTTTGCATGCATATTTTGTTGCTACGTTACCACACACAGAATTTAACAACTTCGCGACTTAATAACGACTCGAATGTAATAAAACGATCAATTCCAAAACCAAGTTTCACCTCTACTCCCTGCATTTTGGTGCATCTGGGTTGAATTTCGTTAGCCTAGCCAGCTAGCCTGCTTAGCCAACCAGCTATCAACAATATTCAGACGTACAGCTAGCTTGAGCCTTTGACATTCAAAACAAACCACCGAGTGACACGATTTTAACACTCATATTGTACGACGGCACCTCGATTCGACCGAGACAAAGTAGTAATGTTTGCTTAGAAGTGTAAACGCAATTGCGTTGCGAGCTATCTATCTCTCCTTGCAAGCAAAATATGAGTTAATGTTGGAATACTCTTGGATGAGGGGGGTATGCTTGGGAATTCGGTGGAAAATGACTATGTTTGCCGGGATGTGCAGCAGTGTGGCGTTTCGAATGCGGTAGCTGTGCACTTTGCGTTCTCACTGCAGTACGCGATTATTGCAGCTTTGCTACAGTTATTTGGATTAATAGAGAAATTGCTACATTGTAACAAACTCACCCGAGACGATAGAGGTGCAGGCAGCGCGGGGTCTCCAGGACAGCCTCGCACGGGCTGCTGTACAGGACCCAGCTACAGGCAGGAAACAGGAGACTTCCGTTATGCCTGATTGAAATCTGTGCCTCTGTATGCCTTATCAACACGTACTTTCAGAAAGGTTGGGTTTTCGAGTGATGTGCCCGTACTGTTTTTTAATGCCTTTGAACCATTTTCATCTTGGCGAAGTTGGTTTGGTGCCCAAATACGTTTGGGCTCATACAATGTAAACAAGCACAGCTCGTGTAAAAAACGTAATTTTTCAAGTTTATTGTAAAAAACATTAGGAAAGGAATGCCTGGAACGATTGATGAACAGTTCCTCTCGTTTAATCAGAGGTTACCAGCCTACAACACCCCGAGGGTTTATCACTGGAGAGGCGTCTTATGCACACAATTTAACATTAAATATTTTAGATTAGAAGATATGGGGGCAGAATTGTATAGACTACAATTCCCAAACCAAAAGGCATACACAGTTTTGTGACTGTCAAACCTCAATTAAGTGTCAAACAGGCCAAGATTTGGGACTCTGAATATGACAATGCTCAAAATTATACATAAACTGACTGTATTTGGCGTGCACAAACCAGCCAAACAGCCAGATCCCAGTTAGAGCGTGGATCGGGATAATAATTGGTAATGATAGTATCATATTGCAATTTTATATCGGTTTTTACAAATATAATCTTAAGTTGCATTTTAAATGAGCTTAACTTATACATAAAATGGTCTACACAATATTGTACAAAAAAACATTCTGGGTTCTCTCTCACTCCAGGAGCATCCAAGGCTTGGATAATTGGCTACCTGTATGGATGTAAATGTGCGCGTAAATGGCTGTTTTATCAGTCCTGAAAGTCCCATGACTGACTGGCAACTTGGAATCTGCTGTAGACTTTCAAACATTGACTTTCAAAGGATAAACGGACATATTTTGTTGACAGATGGAGCCTACTAATCGGTCTAGTCTAATTTGATATTATAATTCTGAATGGAGTTCTATCTGATTCTCATATTTAAATGTTTTAATAGTTTATTCTCATGTGATATTTGTGTAATTTTAATAATCTACATATGCGTCAGATAGATGACTGGCATTATTATTTTACAGGGGCCGGAGATGCCTTCATATGTCGTCAGTACTGTTGTGTCACTAACCTCTCAAAGCCATTTATGATTCGATACTACATTCAGTCAACAGTAGCAAAACGCACGTCCACGTTCATTTTTTGTTATTAAATTCCGACTAAAAAATACTGTAGATATTTATAGGATACGGGTAGCAGGAAAAAGGGGCTTACGAAAAGCACCTGAACGCCGTGTTCCACAGCTCCCGTGTCACATGACAGAGGAGATGTGCGACTGGTGATGTGACAAGGCAAACCAAGCTCGCTGCTGCTAGTGCTGGTTAGCAACTTTGTCAACTTTCGCATTTTTTAAGTTCCTTGTCAAAATCAGAGCAGTAGCACGAAAATGGACAACAGTGGAAAAGAAAAGGAAGCAATGGCTTTAATGGCCGAAGCTGAAAAGAAAATGAAATCATCGCAGTCGTTTTTCGGAGCGTTGTTTGGGTGAGTATGTCTGTTGGCTAACGTTACTGTTTAGCTAATTTTGTCAAGCTAAAGGCCAACTAAGCGGAAGGTGGCTAGCGTACGAGATACCACAAATTCCGAAGGCAGGACATAAACCAGCTCCCACTACATTTCTGTCCTGCTGTGAGTTTAAGTTATTGTGGTCAATATTACGCGGCTTTGCTGAACGCTGCAGTCGTGCTGTATGTGGCATTATCTACCTTCAGATCAACGCTGAATACCTGTCTGAGAACAATGAAGTCTAAAATAGCTGTATTTAGCGGCAAGTTAGGCTTAATTAAACAGTGCTAATTGTTTTTTTAGGATTGTTTAATTTTGTCAGATGTCAAAGGTGAGTAACATCTCAAATGGCTCTCACTGAATACTAGCTGGAGCGTTTTTTTTATTATTATAGCGTCACCTACTGGGAAAATTTCGCAAGGTTTCCTCTGTTGGGTCCATCACGTTTGTTTACAATAGCAGTGTTAAGCGGATTTGTGAGTAGCATCAGAATTTTTTAAAAAAGTTGGCAAACCATTACACCTGAACATGAATAGAACAATCCAAAATCAGCTTGAATACTAAGACGGTCTTATTTGACACGAATAACAGACCATAATAAACAGACCTCATATTGTAGAAAACGACAACCATGTTTTAAAATGTATGTGATGATTTTCTACTAAGGGACACTGCACATTGATCGGCACCAACGAAAATTTGTCCGTGCTAATTTTTAACCGTTTCCCCCGGGCAGATAAGCCGTTGGACTAACATTTTAAAAAGTAAGCACAGAACGGATAAAAATGTGAGTAGGAGTTGGGGTGAATCAGAGCGCCCATATATTTGGGCCATGATCATTATAATACTGTTTTTCTGATATCAATATGACTTGGTTGACAGTATTTTGATGCATTTATTCATCACAGTGATTCCCCTGAAATTAATTGAACAAAAATGTTGAAGTGTTGTACAGCTCAGTTTGATTCACTTTATTGCACAAGTTTGCAATTTGGAGTAACATTATACATAAAAATTTCTGAATTTATTTGACTGTTCTAGCTGAGTGTACAGTAAAAATGCTTTTCTGTCATAGGACATGCTCCAAATATCCTTGCACTATCAATATATAGTTTTTGACTTAAAAATATTTTGTCACTTGTTGATATCACCCAGTAATGGTCTTCATTAATTTTGCTGAACTCAATGTATGTGCTGTCCCTCAGGGGTTCCTCCAAGATGGAAGAGGCCTGTGACTTGTACGTGAGGGCAGCCAACATGTACAAAATGGCGAAAAATTGGTGTGGTAAGAACAGCTATTACAAGTTGAATGAACAAGAGTAGTTGTTACCTTTTTCCTTGTGTAGGGCTGACTGCAATCATCCTAAAATGAGACATTTTCTTCTCAGCTGCAGGTAATGCATTCTCCCAGGCTGCTAGCCTCCACCTTCAGATGCAGAGCAAACATGATGCAGCGACTAACTTTGTAGATGCAGGAAATGCCTTCAAAAAAGCAGATCCACAAGGTAATATCATCACGCTTGAGATGTGACTGCTGAAGCTCACTTGTAAAGCCGGTTTTAAGCTCCAGCGCCAGAGCCACTGGTTGACATACATAAAGCTATTGTCTTCTGATGTCATTAAGATCTTTCACATAGGAGCTTTAACAGCATCATTGACAGTTACTTCCACTGTGCTATTAGTAAATGGAAATTTGGACAAAAAATGTTTTGCACTGGAGAAAATCTTTTAGGCATTTTCTTAGGTGGTAGCTTTTTGCAGTTAGTTATTTCTATTTTTTTATTTTTGAATCTATATGTTCAGTTGTTCTTTTATTGGTGTGAATTCATTATTTAATTGCAGTGAAATAGTCTTGGAATTATGTCATGTGTTTAAATATTGTTTTCTCAACAGAGGCCATAAACTGCCTAAACCGAGCTATTGAGATATACACTGATATGGTGAGTCAATGGACAAGGAACTCTTCTTAGAAAAAGCCTTTTTTTAAAAGTCAGACATCTAATTTTCTTATCTAAAATATAACTTTCCCATGTTAAGCTCTTGTTTCCTCTTTTTTATGTATGTATTTATTTATTTATTCTTAAAAATTATTTTAGGGCCGCTTCACCATCGCAGCCAAACATCACATCAGCATTGCTGAAATATATGAGACAGAGCTGGTGGACATTGACAAGGTCAGATGATGTACCTGTGTTAGAGGTCATTTTATTTACTTCTTGTGCATTGTAATTATTTATTACTTGCTTACCATGTTTTGCTGTAATCAATAATCAATGTTATCTATTAATGTCTGTTGTTTTAAACCATCAAGTAATCTCTTAATGATGAGTGTGGAAGAGCCTTATTTATGCCTTATGTTTAGGTGTGTCTATTCTCCATTCCAGGCAGTTGCTCATTATGAACAAGCAGCAGATTATTACAAAGGGGAAGAATCCACCAGGTGACTTTTTTAAACGTGCAATGTTTTTTCCTGTTTGCTTTAAGGGGGCATGTTAGAAATGTTTGTTGTTGTTAGGGCTGCACGATATGGCCTAAAACCAATATCTCGATATTTTTAGGCTATATCACGATACACGATATATATCTCG